>JAXIVH010000022.1:1148673-1233673 GCA_036785325.1 Urophycis tenuis | reverse complement strand
TCCCTCTCTCTGTCTCTCTCCCCTGAGGTTCTGAAGGCGTGTGTGTGCACTATGGATCACCACTGCACCTCGACGTGCCCGACCCTGACCAGAGTTCACCAGAGAAGCTCGTCTCTTCCCCTGTGAACTGAAGGTCCCTTTCATCCCACACTCACCGCGTCTACAAACCACTGAGACGAGCCTCAGAGGCGAGCTCGCCCTGGGGGGGGGGGGCTGTGCTTTGCATGAGCAGTAGCGCCCGTTTGCTCAAGAGCTCGTCTTCACGCTTGCAACCGGAGGCACCACTGCGGTCACTGCACTACACCACTGGGTCACTCTGTCTGGGAGGTTCTGTCTCCCCGGCCGGCGGACCGGGTCAACACCACTGGGTGGTCCTCCACCTGAAGACCAGGTCCTCCACCTGAAGACCAGGTGGTCTTTTAACTCGGAGGCTTCACGTTAGGTCATCATCAACCTGCTAACCAGGTTATGGTTTTTTAATGAGATTCAATGACCACGTCTCTCTCAGCCAGGTACTTGTTACAAATGTCAGAGGAAACCATTGTTCAAAAAGAGTGCGTGATCTGGTTTTATTTTTGTACCTTCATGGAGCGGTTAGTGGGCGTTAATGGGTCAGGTCATGTGCTGTAGCCCCCTTGTTCCTGAGGACCACCCGGCCAGCCTCAGCCTGGAGGGGTTTGTGTGGTCAGTGCTTTTGTAATTTTGCACACTGGATGAGATGAGGCAGGAGAATTACCTTCTTAATGAGATAGTTTCTTAATTGAGATGACGTGATCAGGCTTTGTGTGTCTAATCTCAGGGTGGTCAGATGTTGGCTGTTCTAACTCACTGAAATATTCCTATGCACTAAAACTACGTCTCTCCGTACCTTGCCAATGCCTGTCAGTATTGTTTTTTACCGATCTGCCTATTTGACTGGTGTTTGTGTCCCCCAGGTTTTACAGCCTCGTGTCAACATGGGGTTTTTATTCTGCACATTTGTAGCACTCCATTATGTATATTTACAAAAACTCTATATTGTAATTGAATACCTTTTTGTATATTTAATAAATTGTCAAAACTTCACAGGGGTCTTTATTTTTGCTTAGTTTGAGAAGAACTACAAGGACATGTGGTTGTATTTCATGACTAGAATGTATTCCATCTTTATTGGTGTACAGCGTTTCAGAGGTCAGAGGTCACAGGTGAGGCTCGTTAAGTGAATGGTGGTCCGCGCTGCCCTAATTAAACATGACTGCAGTTTGATCTGGAGATTCTAGCAGAGGTCTTACATGGAGGAGAGGGTCTGGATGCTCTAGCAGAGGTCTTACATGGAGGAGAGGGTCTGGATGCTCTAGCAGAGGTCTTACATGAAGGAGAGGGTCTGGATGCTCTAGCAGAGGTCTTACATGAAGGAGAGGGTCTGGATGCTCTAGCAGAGGTCTTACATGGAGGAGAGGGTCTGGATGCTCTAGCAGAGGTCTTACATGGAGGAGAGGGTCTGGATGCTCTAGCAGAGGTCTTACATGGAGGAGAGGGTCTGGATGCTCTAGCAGAGGTCTTACATGGAGGAGAGGGTGTGGATGCTCTAGCAGAGGTCTTACATGGAGGAGAGGGTCTGGATGCTCTAGCAGAGGTCTTACATGGAGGAGAGGGTCTGGATGCTCTAGCAGAGGTCTTACATGGAGGAGAGGGTCTGGATGCTCTAGCAGAGGTCTTACATGGAGGAGAGGGTGTGGATGCTCTAGCAGAGGTCTTACATGGAGGAGAGGGTCTGGATGCTCTAGCAGAGGTCTTACATGAAGGAGAGGGTCTGGATGCTCTAGCAGAGGTCTTACATGGAGGAGAGGGTGTGGATGCTCTAGCAGAGGTCTTACATGAAGTAAAAAGGTAAGCAACTGCTGTTTGAGTTTCCAAGCATTGCTAGAATATTTCCATGCTTTCCACTGGTGCTGAAGTACAGACGGGTTTGGTCGTAGCGCCGTGTTCTGAACAGTAGGGGGTCGTGGTCTTGTTACAGTAACTACTCAGACCACGAGGGGGCAGCACCGTTCTGATGCTGTGTTGGACTTCAGCCTCCCGTTGACGTCGGGTTTGTTAATCAGTGTGTGAGAGATGTGTTGAGACTTCACACGTCCCGCAACTTTAGAACCAACAACAATCCAACGCCTCTTTATAGCGGCCGTTTTTAATCATTAACCAAACTGCATGTTAGATTGTGTTAAATTAATGTTTGATTTGACCATAAAACCCAATTTGCCTCTTGTGGCCTAATGTATCAAATACAAATGGCAGTCAATCAATTATTTATATAAAAAAAGATTCAGCATACAGTCGGGACGTTTTTAAACGTTCATTTATTAATCAAATGAAGTAACTTTGACAGAGAGCAAAGAGAGAGAGACAGATAATCAACATTCAAAATGTGACAAACACACGGTTTCCATAAAGTGCCAAAAATGAAATACCCTCACTCATCGTATACAGTAGGCCTATAATATCCAGACACACTACATGAACATAGCCACGAGAAATGATTCACGCTTAACGAAACACAACGTTAGAAACCCACATCACAACACGAGTCCTCTCCGCTCCAGTTGATGCTCCAGTGATCAGTAGTCAGGGGCCATCTGTGACGTCACCCTCCACGGGGGGGCCGCGTCTCAGCGGTGCGTGTGTTACACACTGAGCAGTCTGAGCGGTTAAAACCTAAAGAGCTAAAAAAAAAAAAAAAAAAACAAGCGCACCCTATCTAAACACCCACCCAGTCCCCCATCCAGTACATTCTACAACGCCGCCCGCCGTGGAACGCGAGCAGTTGTGTTGGTTCGGTTAAAAAAAGGCACGCAGCGGGGAGGGTTCGGGACGCTTCGTCCGGAGCGTCCGAGCGACGGCGAACCACGCAGTAACACCGACGGTCCGCGGGACTCTACCGGTGGAATAGTCGTTCTCACCGGCGAGCGGCCCGGGCCGGGATGCGCTCGGGGCTCCGCTCCACCCAGCTTTGGTTGCACCTGTCCGTGTGACGGATGACTAATGGATCTCTTTTGCTGGTTTTTCCACACAGCAAAACGAAAACACTTTTGACACACGCACACGAAGCACGTCTCTCCTTCTTTAAAACTCATAACTCGCCGATTCTGGATCTGCAATGACGGAATTTAAAAGCATTTACAGTTGAACCAACCTGATCTGCGGTATGCATCATTAAAATGGATCCGAGACGTTCTCCTCCCTGTTTGTATGATTGGCTGGATCAGTTTACATGAAGCCACACAGGGAAGAAATCTGAGAGCAAAAATAAAATTGAACCGCTAAATGTAAACATTGTGCAAGTTTAGAGTTAAACCAGTTAGTTACACTGACCTAGTATTGTCCGAGTTAACATCAAAAAGACAGACAACATACAAAACCATGAACTTTTTGGTTAATGAATTAAATAACACAAAACAACAATCCCGACACAAAAGTAAAATCCAAACATGGTTTGATTAGAAGGATGAAGAGAAGGTAACAGTGCAGTTCAGCTAGAAGGGGCTGCACCCCCTTTGGTAGGAGATGGGACACAGGAAGCTTCAAAAGGCTGGAATATAAAAAGGCCTGCTGGTTAAGAGACATTTACACAAACACCTCCCCTCCGCCATATTATTGCTTACGTAGACGCCTCCTTTTCAAAATAAGAGTCCTCGTCCACCCCCCCCTCTACCCGTGGGCCTGATGTTTGATGGGTGGGCCGCCGGGGGCTTTCTGGCTCTTCTTGATGTTCATCTCAAAGTAAGGCTCCCCTTTGCCTTTGGCGGGCGCCGCCTGCCCCCCTCTGGGCCCGGCCTTCTTGGGACCCTGGTTCCTCGCGGGAGCGTCTTCGGGTTTGGGGGTCCCCTTCCTGGCGTTGGCAGGGTGGGCGGGGTGGGCCACGCCCCCCTGCTTGCGGCTCGCCTTCTGGGTCTTTGCGGCGGGCGGCGACGTGGCGGCGGCTTTCTGCTCGGGTCCGACCGGGCCGGGGGGCGGCGGCCGGGCCTTGGGGGCGGGCCCGGGGACGGGGGTGGTGCCGTGGGGGAGGGGGGGCGTGGGCGGGCGGGCCCCCCGGGGCTCCTTGCTCCTGGCCAGCGAGGAGAGCGGTTTGGACGCCACCGGCATCGGGGAGCGAGCCCGTGGGCCGGGGGTCCGAGTTCTGGCCTGGGGGACCGCCGACGGTACCGCCAGCCTCGGGGCGGGCGCCGCGGTCGGCGTCGCCGCCTTCCGCGGGCCGGCGCGGGCCCTCCGGACCGCCTCCAGGCGGTACCGCGAGGCCGGGGAGGCGGGCCGCCGTGGCGCCAGGCGAGAGCGCTGGGTGGCGCTCACCTGCGGCCGCGGGTCCCGCCCCCCTGGGGGGCTGGCCCTGGGAGGGGCGGCGGTGGCGGGGGGGGAGACGGTGGGGGGGGAGACGGCAGGGGGGGAGACGGCAGGGGGGGAGATCGCAGGGGGGGAGACGGCGGGGGGGGAGGCGGCGGGCGGCGTGGTGGGCGTGGAGGGTTTGGGGCATTTACGGGACGGCTCGGGGCAGACGGGGCTCCGCGGCTGGGCGGGGCCTCCACGGAGCCCCGCCCTCAGCTTCAGCCTCGAGGTGGAGGAAGAGGAGGAGGAGGAGGAGGGGATGGGGGGAGGGGCCGAGGACGGGGTCACCGCCCGGCGCTGGGCCTTGCCCCCCTGGGGGGCGGGGTTGGGGGTCTGCCTGGCGGAGCCGGGGGTGAGGGGCGTGGACGGCAGGGAGGCGGGGCCCTTGGAGGGGGCGGGCAGGGGCAGCTGGGTGGGCTTCCTGGGGGGCGGGGCGTGGGCCGGCTGCAGGTTCCGGCGGCCCTGCAGCGCGGTGGCCGAGCCCTTCCTGGGCAGGGTGGGGGTGCAGGCGGGGGAGGGGGTGTAGGGCCGGCAGCCCCCCGCGGCGCCGCAGCCCCCGGGGGCGGGCTTGACGGCGGGGGCCGACAGGGACGAGGAGGAAGACGAGGAGGAGGACGACGAAGAGGAGGAGGAGGAGGAGGAGACGAGGTCGTCCACGGCCGCCAGGGGGTCCATGTCCGGGGGCGGCGGCGGCGGGAGGTGGGCCCCGTTGCCGTGGCGATGCCCCCCCACGCCGGGCGGGCCCTTCTGGAAGGCCAGGATCTTCTGCTCCAGCGTGGTGAACTGCAGCACCCTCAGGGGGTCGTACTTCAGCAGGAAGCCCCTCAGGGTGTCCCAGCCCCCCCCAACACGCACCATCACATGCTTCCCATGCAGCATCTGGAGGGGGAGGGGGGGAGACAGGGGGGAGACAGGGGGAGGGAGACGGAGAGAGCGAGGGAGAGTTCATTTTAATTTGTCTTTGCATCGTTCTGAGTTTTCAGTGCTTTAGAAATGCCTCGACATGCAGTCTGCACCCTGGAGGCAGCGGGGTGGAGACAGTGACGGTGGTTAGGTTTCATGTTGTGTTTCATGTTGTATTTCATGTTGTATTTCATGTTGAGTTTCATGTTGTGTTTTATGTTGTGTTTCATGTTATGTTTCATGTTGTGTTTCATGTTGTGTTTCATGTATGTTATGTTTTATGTGCGATGTGTGCAGCGCACTGTCCTCCATGAACCACATTAGAACATGTGGACAGGAACACATCCATTCTCAGTAACAGAACATAACAGAACGTTCTCAGTAACAGAACACAACAGAACGTTCTCAGTAACAGAACACAACAGAACGTTCTCAGTAACAGAACACAACAGAACGTTCTCATTGACCGAACAGAGCAGAACGTTCTCATTGACCGAACAGAGCAGAACGTTCTCAGTAACAGAACACAACAGAACGTTCTCATTAACAGAACAGAGCAAAGCGTTCTCAGTAACAGAACAGAGCAGAACATTCTCAGTAACATAACAGAACGTTCTCAGTAACAGAACATAACAGAATGTTCTCATTGACAGAACAGAGCAGAACGTTCTCAGTAACAGAACACAACAGAACGTTCTCATTAACAGAACAGAGCAGAACGTTCTCAGTAACAGAACAGAGCAGAACATTCTCAGTAACAGAACGTTCTCAGTAACATAACAGAATGTTCTCAGTAACAGAACATTACAGAATGTTCTCAGTAACAGAACAGAGCAGAACGTTCTCAGTAACAGAACACAACAGAACGTTCTCAGTAACAGAACACAACAGAACGTTCTCAGTAACAGAACAGAGCAGAACATTCTAAAAGAGAACAGCGCAGAACGTTGTCAGTAACAGAACAGAGCAGAACGTTTTCAGTAACAGAACAGAGCAGAACGTTCTCAGTAACAGAACGTTATAATTAACAGAACAGAGCAGTGTATGGACCATGTCTCCAGTGGTGACATGTGTGTGTGTGTGTGTGAGCCCACCCTGATGAAGAGGGTCTTCTCCCCCAGTCGGTAGCGGCCCTCAGAGAGGTACTCGATGGACACCCGGTTGGCACAGTTACAGGGCGGGTCGTCCAGACCGTGGTCCTGAGGAGAGACAACACAGGATGAGTGGAGGAGGAGACAGGATGAGGGGAGGAGACAGGAGGAGGACACACAGGAGGAGGGGGGGAGAGGAGACAGGAGGACACACAGGAGGAGACAGGAGGAGGACACACAGGATGAGGGGAGGAGGAGGAGACAGGAGGACAAACAGGAAGACGGGAGGAGGAGACAGGAGGAGAAGGAGGACACACAGAAGGAGACAGCCTCGACTCCTTCAGATCTTCACATTTAGAAAGATATGCACACTATGTTGATCTAATGGCTGCTTGATGTGATCCACACATTCCTCTGGCTGATATGAGAGAGAGAGACGGTGAGAGAGAGGGAGAGAGAGAGAGTGAAATGTGATGAGGAATGAAACGATGCCAGTGGAAACAGAGGGCCAGACGCAGCGCGAGCAGTGGATGACATAACCCTCCACACAGACAACAGATCGTTCATTGATCATTAGGGCGACCAACAGACGCCCGGGCCGGCGCCGGGCCCGTGGGCTCCACGGCAGGACCGCCTGCATCGCCCCCCTCCTCATCATCGCCTCCCTCTTCATCATCACATGGCAGACACGCGGCGTCAACGTAAACATCACGTTGTTCATCTGACGGCGAACACGCTCACTGAGAGTGAGCTCAGCTGGCGTGGGATTGGTGGGATGACATCATGCGGCCCGCGGCGCTGCTCCGTAGGGGGGGGGGGGGGGGGGGGCGGGCGGGGGGCGGGGGGGCACATATGTGTGCGGAGGAGCAGAAGGAGCCGGCGGTCTCCAGGCGGAGCGGCACGTGGCCGGCCGGGTTGCGTCACGCGGCTCCCCGGGCCTAATGAGGCAGAACCACCGGGTCACACGTGGTCCTGGACCCAGGTGGGGGGGGGGGGGGGGGGGGGGGGGACCGGACCACCGGAGCCCGCCCTCGTTACACAACGCAGGCAGCGGCGTGAACACAAAGGGCCGGAGAGCGGCTGCCGGGACACAAAGACGGGCTCACGACAGCCCCAGGGCGGGGGGGGGGGGCTACAACGGCCGCTTGGCGTGGACACGAGTGAAGGGGAGTCTGCCTCAGAAGAAGTGACCCGTAGTCATGACATAACAACGCCATGATGTAATAACGCCATGATGTAATAACGGAGGTTCTGAACAAGGCCGCCATGACAGAATCACTGCAGACCTGTTGTGGTGCCGGTGGCAGTTGAAACACAAAAATGGCCGCTAACAAAAAAGGGATATAGTGGTGACTAAACGACTAATAAAACCATCAATTTCCCCTTCATCAAGTCAGCCCTGTTGGACCCACCCCGGGCTGGTAGAGACCCCCGTGCTGGCAGCACACGCTGAAGGTCTTGACGGCGGGCGGGGGGTCCTGGTTCCTCAGCAGGGTCTCCTCCAGCTCGATCTCCTTCTCCAGCTTCACCAGGACGGGGGGCTCCACGCCGTACCTGCAGGGAGGAGAGGGGGGAGCAGGTCACCACCGTGGTGAGTCTGGTGAGGGGTCACCACCACCGCGGTGAGTCTGGTGAGGGGTCATCACCACCGCGGTGAGTCTGGTGAGGGGTCATCACCACCGCGGTGAGTCTGGTGAGGGGTCATCACCACCGCGGTGAGTCTGGTGAGGGGTCATCACCACCGCGGTGAGTCTGGTGAGGGGTCATCACCGGGTGAGTCTGGTGAGGGGTCATCACCACCGTGGTGAGTCTGGTGAGGGGTCATCACCACCGTGGTGAGTCTGGTGAGGGGTCATCACCACCGCGGTGCTGTCGTCACCGTCATCACAGCTGTTCACGACCTGCCGCTGTGTCTCTGGGGAGTGTGAGGAGCTTATCGTGGTTCTCTGGCAGAGAACAAAGGATCTCTTGTCTACGGGCAAACGTGGAACAGGACTTTGAAATGCGCTGATTGTCCAGCGGGTGTAATCAGATTTAACGCCACTCAAAACATTGCGTTAACCTAATCGGATCAAAATACTTGACCGCATCGAGCGGCCTTTAAATCTTACGCAAGAAAAACACAAGGTTCCCGTCTTCTGATTGGACCAGAGGGCAAGACGTACTGTCTTCTGATTGGACCAGAAGGAGGACACCCAGGAAGCGCGAGGCCTACCTGGAGACGATGCGTCCGATGGCCAGCAGACACAGACACACCTGGCGGGGCTCCTTGTGCAGAACTAGGACAGAGAGACGGACGTGAGACACAGGACAGGAGGATGCAGAACTAGGACAGAGAGACGGACGTGAGAAACAGGACAGGAGGACGCAGAACTAGGACAGAGAGACGGACGTGAGACACAGGACAGGAGGACGCAGAACTAGGACAGAGAGACGGACGTGAGACACAGGACAGGAGGACGCAGAACTAGGACAGAGAGACGGACGTGAGACACAGGACAGGAGGACGCAGAACTAGGACAGAGAGACGGACGTGAGACACAGGACAGGAGGACGCAGAACTAGGACAGAGAGACGGACGTGAGACACAGGACAGGAGGACGCAGAACTAGGACGGAGAGACGGACGTGAGACACAGGACAGGAGGACGCAGAACTAGGACAGAGAGACGGACGTGAGACACGGGACAGGAGGACGCAGAACTAGGACAGAGAGACGGACGTGAGACACGGGACAGGAGGACGCAGAACTAGGACAGAGAGACGGACGTGAGACACGGGACAGGAGGACGCAGAACTAGGACAGAGAGACGGACGTGAGACACAGGACAGGAGGACGCAGAACTAGGACAGAGAGACGGACGTGAGACACAGGACAGGAGGACGCAGAACTAGGACAGAGAGACGGACGTGAGACACAGGACAGGAGGACGCCCCCCTCTGCAGAGGAGAACAGCCTGCAGCTAAATCTGGTACAGTGCATCACTGCTCCTCGGGACAGGCTCATGGTGTATATAGGGTCCCTGACAAGTTAATGTGATAAACCAAACTGCAGAGAACTCTGCAGCACAGCGAGGGAAGAGATATATAAATATTATTCCCGCCCTATATAAACCCACACCACCCAAATGAGATAAAAACTGAACTTGTTCATATGAATATTATTGTTCCTGGGAGCATTCTTTTGCATTTAAATGCATCTTTATGAAGCTACATCCGAGTATAGAGAGGACTTCTCAAAATGAGGTTGGACCAGAAACTCACTGAAACTGGAATAATGAACATAACTGAGGTTTCTCAGGATAAAGTATTAGTGATATATCATCAGTCCATATCCTACGTGCCCATCCTAAAGTTCCTTCCCACTGGGTTTGTCCCATGACAAACCAAACAGCTACTAACCATCCAATGTTAATTATTCCCAAGCACAACATCCAGTCAAGTAATACCGAGAAAAACCAAAGCCCACAAACCAGCCTTCACAAATAAACCCCCGGAGGGTAAAGTCCAACAGCTCTTCTCCTGTCCCATTGGACAGCGGAGGGGGCCTGCCATGCATGACCCATAACAGGTACTGGTACTGAGAACATGGTGCCAACCCGAGCCCTCCAGTATTGATCCCATCGACCATGGACCACATGAGGGGGGTCTCACCTCTCTGGTTCTGTGAGTCAAGACCCACAGAGCCCAAAGCAAACCTTTTTGTTTTTAATTAGGCCTCTATCGAAATCCCCATTAAAAACAGCCTTTCAGGTATTTTGCCAGCATACTTTAAATGAATTTGCTGAGCCAGACTTGAGGACTTCATTAGCAGGCGTGGACAGCAGCTCAGCCGGGACAGCGTGTGGGAGTCAACACCGCCTGGGTCACGGGTTCGATTCCCACTGGGGCAGCGTACGCCCACCATGCATGCACTTGAGTCGTGTTTGTGAGAAACTTTGGATAAAAGTGAACACCAAGCAGAATAGGTTTATTTATTCTGACCTGAAATGGGCTCTGTGTTTAATGAAAACAGGCCAGACGTAGCGCAGTTGTGTAGTTGTGTAGCTGTGTAGTTGTGTAGTTGTGTAGCTGTGTAGTTGTGCAGCTGTGTAGTTGTGTATTTGTGCAGCTGTATACAGGTCCTCGATGCGTGCCAAGGTTTGCGAACAGGCCGCGCTCCCTCGGGGGCTTGTAGAAGAGGCTCGTGTTTCACAACAGAGATCACATCGTGGAGCCTCCCCAGGTTTGGCTCCGACCCCACAGGAGACCAGAAATAAGCACCTTCACAAAGGCAGCTTATTGATGTCGATGAAGATATGACCATCGGCTGTTATGATCACATCTTCACCAGACGTGCATGTTATGACTACACATCACCACACATGCATCTAGTGGGTGTTCCCTGACCAATCACATCCCAATACTTGAATGGACGTTCGTATGACGTGAACACTCATCACATGTTTGTATAACATTCATGACCTGTTCATATAACATGAACATTCATCATGTTTGTATAACACTCATCACATGTTTGTATAACATTCATGACATGTTCATATAACATGAACATTCATCATGTTTGTATATCATTAATCACAAGTTTGCGTAACACTCATCACATGTTTGCATAACATTCATCACATGTTTGCATAACATTCATGACATGTTTGCGTACCATTCATGACATGTTCGTGTAACATTCATCACATGTTTGTGTAACATTAATCACATGTTCGTATAACATTCATCACATGTCCGTGTAACATTCATCACATGTTTGTGTAACATTCATCACATGTTTGTGTAACATTCATCACATGTTTGCGTAACATCACACCTACCCAAGCCCTCGGACTCAAACAGGTAGGTCTCCTCCACGCCCACATGGCGACACCAGCCCAGGAAGTTGGCGGTGTTGTCCCGGGCGAAGAAGGAGCCTGGCGAGGCGTCCCTCTTACACGCCACCGTCCTGGTGGGGAACAGCTGAGACGGGCACACAGCAGAGACGTCAGAGGAACCAAACCCAGGAGAACCAAAACCAGGAGAACCCCCAACCCTGAGACCCTGGACCAGCTGGACCAGTGTGGAATGACTGGCGTCCATCACAGAATCAGCATAAGTGGCGTCAATACTGAATGGTGTTAATAGAATAACAATGAATCAATACAAGCACTCAGACGAGAGTGACGTCAGCCAGGAGACCAGGGGACCAGAGTCGTGGAGAGACACCACGCCACACACAGAAGGTCCCACCTTGGTGAGCTCAGCCGGGCAGCTCTGGGCCATCTTCTCCCGCAGGGCTGCGATCAGCTGGCAGAGGCGCACGCCGTTGTTCAGCTCCTCCATGAAGAACTCGGCCCTCAGCTCCTCTCCTGTGGACGCAGCACACAGAACATCTCAACACGCTGCACGCCACAGAGCGGCCTGCCCACCGCGCTAGGGGACTCCACGGCGCTGGGATTGAGTCTCGTGGTTCTCATGTGCTTGTTGACTGCAGGCCATCGCTGTAGACCCGAGCGCACGAGAACCATGAGACTCAATCGACACTGCGTCATCCTGAATACGGTCCAGTGATCAGCCCTCACTCCAAGCGATGTCTGATTTGCGCTTGGCTAAAATCCATGTATTGGTACACATGTACACATGTTTTTTTAAGGTTTAAGAGCTGAGCCAGGGATTCACTTCCGTGCCCTTTAAATATATTCATGGTAGGAAGTTCAGCAGGCGACCGCAGCCTGACCCCCTCCCCTCCCTCCTTGAGGGGACCCCCAGACCACACACTGAGGGGCCCCCACTCCTCCTCCTCCTCCGCCCCCATAAACCCAAAGCGGCCCCTTCGGTAAAACGAGCCCGACTCGCCCTGCCCCTCGCGGTCGCCACCCCGACCACAGTGGCGGTGGCGTGGGACAAAGATCACACACAAAAGGAGCCTTGATCGCACAATGGAGGGGGGCCCCCAGGGGCCCAAACAGGATCCGCCCAGCACCGCTTCACGCAGGTCATGTTCACGGCAGAACGAGCGTCTTCACGAGACCGCAGGAGGACACGGAAGCGGCGTGATGGAAGCGGGTTCGAGGACGGCGCTCGGAGCCTGCTCACGTGTTCACCGCCAACAAAAGTCAAGAGGTTTGAGGCCCAACAATGCGGGGACAATTTCTCAGTCTCCTCTGGTTTCTCGGGGGCCGTCCCAGAGCCATTGTGAGGGTCCGGGACAATGGTCCCCCCGCCCCCCCCCCCCGCGTAACGCAGGGCAGAGGAGGGGATCTCTTTCAGCGTTCTCCGCGCGTCCCAGTGAAGGCTGAGCCGTGGCCAATTTTCTATTTCCAGGCGTGTTTTTGAGCGTGCTGAATGGGGCCGCTCCCCTGCGGTGCCATGGAGAGGAGCGAGGCTTCATGTGGAAATCAGAGTGAGTCACAGCGTGTCTGAAGGTTTGGACCTGAGGACGGGCCGTGTCGGCAGTGTGACCGCCTCCTGTCCACCAGAACCCGGCCCGTCAGAACACACGGTCAGCCACAGAGAAGCAGAGGCAACCGAACCGGTCCGCCCGGTTCAGCGCGAGCCGAGCCGGGCCCCGGCCCCAGGACCAGAACCAGAACCAGAACCTACCCAGCATGCCGCTCAGCCAGATGGCCAGGTCCTCCTGCATGGGCACCAGCGTGGCCTCGTGTCGGACCGCCAGCCACTGGTCGTACTGGAAGACGTCGGCCAGGCCCGGCCCGTGACGCTGGGCCAGGGGGCTGCGGGGGCTCCGGGGGCTCATCAGGGGGGCGTCGAACCTCTCACCGAACCACGCCTGGGGGGGGGGAGAGGGAGGTAAACGTTACTAATGACACACTTAGGAGGAGCAGAGGACAACGTACAGGAACAGGCTCGGATGAAGCCGGCTCAACCAGAGACAACTGGTTTGAAATCCTCCTCCTTGGTGATCACATCATGCGTGTGTGTGTGTGTGTAGGCCTCCTGTGTGTAGGCTTCCTGTCTGTAGGCCTCCTGTCTGTAGGCCTCCTGTCTGTAGACTTCCTGTGTGTAGGCCTCCTGTGTGTAGGCCTCCTGTCTGTAGGCCTCTTGTGTGTAGGCCTCCAGTGTGTAGGCCTCCTGTCTGTAGGCCTCCTGTCTGTAGGCTTCCTGTCTGTAGGCCTCCTGTCTGTAGGCCTCCTGTATGTGGGCTTCCTGTCTGTAGGCTTCCTGTGTGTAGGCCTCCTGTCTGTAGGCCTCTTGTGTGTAGGCCTCCTGTCTGTAGGCCTCCTGTGTGTAGGCCTCCTGTCTGTAGGCCTCCTGTGTGTAGGCCTCCTGTGTGTAGGCCTCCTGTGTGTAGGCCTCATGTCTGTAGGCCTCCAGTGTGTAGGCTTCCAGTGTGTAGGCCTCCTGTCTGTAGGCCTCCTGTCTGTAGGCCTCCTGTGCGTGTAGGGGAGCATCCATGCAGAGAGAGGGACGAGGCTGGGATGTCCTCTCACTGCATGATCGCTTCACTGGAGCTCCGAGCACCACCACCACCTCCACCACCATCACCTCCTCCACCTCCATCAGCACCTCCTCCTCCATCAGCACCACCAAGCTAAAGTGTCCTAGTGACCCCTTAGAGGCTGTGCTCACCGCCGTGCTGCCAACACTGATGATGATGCTGACCTTCCATCACAGACTCCTCGCTCGCTACGAGAGCGTTCTCCACAACGCCCACCAAAACACGAGGTACTCAAATTCAAAACGATGGCTTCTACTGGAGAGAAAACCCCCCATTCTAGTTTTTGCAGCATTTCTTCCCCCTGCGTCCTGTTGTTGGTGGAAATGCAGCAGGCTGCGGTACGCGAATGCTGCCCTCCCCAGAGAGGAAGTCTCCATTCACTCCTTACTACTGGCGACCTTCTACAGGATGTCTCCCCCCCCCCGCTGGTGGAGAATACAGCTCAGTACACGGCTGCTGCTCACACATCTCAGCCAGCGATGGTTCCTGGAACTGAGAGCAGCACAGCTGAGAGCCTGGAGGCTCGCTCACACACACACACACACACACACACACACACACACACACACACACACACACACACACACACACACACACACACACACACACACACACACACACACACACACACACACACACACACACACACACACACACACACACACACACACACACACACACACACACACACAGCGAGCGCTCGCCTGCAGAAAGCGATGAAGACGACCTCAGAGTTCACCCTGGCGTTCTCCTCCCCCTCTCGTCTCCCTCCGTTTGACCCTCATGAGACATAAACCACAGCCTGGAGAACCTGCCTGCTCTGCTCTGATGCTGCTGCTGCATGGGGCTGCTGCAGAACAACACCACCACGACGGGAGGAAGCCAGTCGTCGCTTAGTATCCCTGAGATGATTAAAAGGTGTTTTTGTTTCCCATCTCTGTGTGCGTTCTGAACCAAGTCGACCCCGCCAACCACAACAACATGAGAGGCACATTAGGAAAAAAAATTCCACAACCAGAAACCGCAAATCTGATCATTTGGAATCAGATGGAATGCAAAACAACAGGCCGGCCCATCCCACCAGGACAGGCTGGGTGTTTTTGCGAGCAGCAGCTGGAAAACTCTGAACCAGATGTTACATAACTCGCTCCTCGAAGGAAAAAAAAACAAAACAACCAACGCTCAGCTGTCACTCATGTTGTTCATACAGTGGGAGGTTCTCTTAAGCCTCATCTTTCCTCTCCTAATCCCTGCCTGGATTGCCCCCACATTAGACTCCAATCCGCTGTAGGTGGTGCTGGCGGTGGGTGGAGCTGGGGGGTCAGCTTTCAGAGGGTCCCATGGTGACAGGAAACAGGGCAGGGCATTGTGTCGCCGTGGAGATGAGAACATTCCTGGGAACCAGCGGCTGCACACAGGCGGTCCGGGACGTGGTGCCCAGGATGGAGACACGCTGAGGACACGCCCTCCGTCAGGAGCAGGGGTGGGGGGTAGAGGGCCTCCGTCAGGAGCAGGGGTGGGGAGGACCTCCGTCAGGAGCAGGGGTGGGGAGGACCTCCGTCAGGAGCAGGGGTGGGGGGGTGGAGAGGACCTCCGTCAGGAGCAGGGGTGGAGAGGACCTCCGTCAGGAGCAGGGGTGGGGAGGACCTCCGCCAGGAGCAGGGGTGGAGAGGACCTCCGTCAGGAGCAGGGGTGGGGAGGTGGAGAGGACCTCCGTCAGGAGCAGGGGTGGGGAGGTGGAGAGGGCCTCCGTCAGGAGCAGGGGTGGGGAGGACCTCCGTCAGGAGCAGGGGTGGAGAGGGCCTCCGTCAGGAGCAGGGGTGGGGGGTGGGGAGGACCTCCGTCAGGAGCAGGGGTGGGGAGGTGGAGAGGGCCTCCGTCAGGAGCAGGGGTGGGGAGGACCTCCGTCAGGAGCAGGGTTGGAGAGGGCCTCCGTCAGGAGCAGGGGTGGGGAGGACCTCCGTCAGGAGCAGGGGTGGAGAGGGGCTCCGTCAGGAGCAGGGGTGGGGGGTGGGGAGGACCTCCGTCAGGAGCAAGGGTGGGGGGTGGAGAGGGCCTCCGTCAGGAGCAGGGGTGGAGAGGACCTCCGTCAGGAGCAGGGTTGGAGAGGGCCTCCGTCAGGAGCAGGGGTGGGGGTGGAGAGGACCTCCGTCAGGAGCAGGGGTGGGGGGGTGGAGAGGGCCTCCGTCAGGAGCAGGGGTGGGGGGTGGGGAGGACCTCCGTCAGGAGCAAGGGTGGGGGGTGGAGAGGGCCTCCGTCAGGAGCAGGGGTGGAGAGGACCTCCGTCAGGAGCAGGGGTGGAGAGGGCCTCCATCAGGAGCAGGGGTGGGGAGGTGGAGAGGGCCTCCGTCAGGAGCAGGGGTGGGGTGGAGAGGGCGTCCGTCTGAGAACCCAACACTGAGACAGACTCTGTGCTGCTGGAGGGCAGTCACACTCAATACACTCATTCTAGAGGAGGATTATCTAAAAGATAAGACGCCTTTCAAAATGATTAATGAACACTACTAACTTTGTAGTTATATATTGATATAAAACCCATAGATACAGTATAGAGAGAACACACAGACATAGCTATACATCTATATCTTTAGTTATAAGCGCATGCTTCTTGGTCTGAGAGTCTCTCCTCTGCTGTGTATATTTGCATAGCTCTGCTCTGAGAGCGGACACTGACGGTCCCTCCAATGTTGTTCCAGAGCCATGACCCCAATAGCGTGAACTTTGAACCCTTGAGAAAAAAACTGGCTGGGAAAGGAGATTGGCCTTTGTTGGGACACACACACACACACACACAGACACACACACACACGAGTCAGTTCAGTTTGGTAGGTCAGGCCTCTAACTCACAGAGGTGGCTGCCTTTGGACCACTTCAAAGCATGGAGGCTGCTCAACATGCAACATGAACGCCTTATGTAACAGCGCTTGAAAGAACCGGCCGCCTGTGGGGTTCTGGGCCGGCCCTCATCGACGTGGAACACAGAACGCCTCAACCGCCCAGAGGAAGTGACAGAAATACACTACAGACAGACAGTAGGGAGGGAGGGAGGGAGGGCGCACGCACACGCACACGCACACACACACACACACACACACAGCCTCCATGGGACCCCCACGGTCTTCTCCACACTGATATTTTGGGGGGGGCACTAATCCACTTTTCCTGAGCAACGGGATCTCACATCACAGGGAATAATCCATCGGATTCATCCCGTTTTCCCAGGCGGTTGTGAGTCCAGACCAGACATGAAGCTGGGTTTTAATTACAGGAGGGGAGGGCTGTGCTCTCCAACCAGCTATACAATTCTTTTTATGCATGACAGCAATTTCATTCAGACACTGTTCTCTCAGCCTCACTGCACTGCTCTGTCTCCCAGTGGTCTCACTGCACTGCTCTCCCAGTTGTCTCACTGCACTGCTCTCCTCTCGCAGTGGTCTCACTGCACTGCCCTTCCAGTGGTCTCACTGCACTGCTCTCCTCTCCCAGTGGTCTCACTGCACTGCCCTTCCAGTGGTCTCACTGCACCGCTCTCCTCTCGCAATGGTCTCACTGCACTGCTCTCCTCTCCCAGTGGTCTCACTGCACTGCTCTCCTCTCCCAGTGGTCTCACTGCACTGCTCTCCTCTCCCAGTGGTCTCACTGCACTGCTCTGTCTCCCAGTGGTCTCACTGCACTTATCTCTCCCCCAGTGGTCTCGCTGCACTGCTCTGTCTCCCAGTGGTCTCACTGCACTGCCCTTCCAGTGGACTCACTGCACTGCCCTTCCAGTGGTCTCACTGCACTCCGCTGACCTCTGCGGTCCTGCAGGAGGACACCATCGTGTCCCGGAGCCCCCCCGTGTGTCCGGCCCGGACAGACGGCCCCGTGGCCAGGCTTCATGTGTTTGTGCAGTGAAAGGGAAAAGGATGACGTTCTGAAAAAAAACACAGGAAGTGGAACGACAGCAGGGTGACGCCGGGGTCAAGGTCGGCCATTGTTGCCTGGAGAAAGCCGACCGTGGTTTCAGGGGGATAGGGGGACAGGGGGAAGGGGGCGTCACGCAGGGTGGGCGTCCACGCCACCACGGCGTGTGATGAGGTAGACATGGGAGGGGGGAGAGGGGGAGGGACAGAGGGGGAGAGAGAGAGAGAGAGAGAGAGAGAGGGGAAATTCGACCCCTCGGCTGGCTCGTGATGGGAAGTATTCATTGCCTGAAGCAGGACATCAAGAGGACATTAAGGTTTGGTCCTGTCTTCTGAGAGCTGATGAAGTCCATTAGCCTGAGCTAAAGGTGACAACACACTGAGCAGCGCTAGCCAGCTGTGCTAGCGGCTCCTTTTGTCCCTCCTGTTCTTGTTGAGTCGGGAGAATAAGCCAAAAATGAAAAAGCCCAAAGGTTGGTCTTCCAGAGCTGTAGACCTCCCCTTTGGAGGGGGGTGGAGGTGTGGGGGGTGGAGGTGTGGGGGGGTGGAGGTATGGGGGGCAGAAGGTCAGTGGGTTCGAGCGAGGCAGAGTGTTCACGGAGACGTACCTGAATGCCGGTTTGCACGGCCATGACTCCGATCCCTGACAGGTCACTTCTTCTTCATCCTGCGGAGAAACGAGACATGAGATCAGCGCTGATGAAGTGAACGAATCATCCAAACACACGCGGCCTGACAACACAAACTACTGAGCCCCCCGGAGCCTGGAGGCGGAGCCATGTGATGAACACAGCTGTGCTGAGGGCTGCGCTAATTAAGTGTTGGCAAATGGAAATGTTCATACATACAAACATCTCCCAGGACCCAATTAAAAACTCATCAGGCTGCACATCTGAGAAGGGTTGTGTTGAGCTCCCGGTTTTAACCAATCTCACAGTCGACCTCAAAACTCGAGGAACCCAGAAACCACTGCAGTACACCTCCAGCCCGACGGCCAGCCGAGCTCCTCACAGGACTGACCACTCGACGCGCTTCAGGAGGGACAGGTCAGGGAGACGCTCTGCTGCCACCGCCGCAGCCGCCGCAGCAGCCCGGCCGCCGCTAACACAGCTAACACGGCTAACACCGCTAACACAGCTAACACCACCATTGCAGCCGGACAGCAGCCCTGACAGCAGCCCTGACACCGCTAACATCGCTAACGCCACCCTGCGTTCATCACTCCGCTCATGAGGATGACCGCGGCCGGCCGCCAGCACTCGTTTCTCGAGGATGATGACGAGGCAGGAATGTGACGCAGGATGTGGACTCAAGCAGCGCCGGGCTGGAGGAGAACCGACAGCCCGCAGAGGGGAACCGACAGCCCGCGGAGGAGAACCGACAGCACCGGGGGGAACAGGAATACAGCACGCCGGCTCCAGGCAGCGAGCGTACCCTGGAGAACATTATTGGCCAGCCATCCACTAACCCTTCATCCCCCAGCGGAGATGAATGATTGGCCCCACGGTGCACTGTCCCTGAGGACACGCGTGTGTGTGTGTGTGTGTGTGTGTGTGCGTGTACTCATGTGTGTGTGTGAGAGACAGGCGAGGGGGGAGATGCAATCACCAGCATCTAGATGCTAATGACATTGGTGATTTCACCCACACAGCTGAGGCAACGCTCCCGGCATTTCTTGGCAGACGCGCACACACACAACGCACAGCCAAACACACACACACACACCCAGGAAATGCCATTCCAAAAGAATAAGAATGTCATGCACCCTTTGCCCCGTTCAAAGCAGGCATTTGAAACTTCTGAGCTGAAGGCATTTCAGAGGAAGACCTTGCAGTAAACAACGCAGTGCAGCCTAATATATATGCACCTCCCGTCGCGCACGCACGTACGCACGGACACGCACACGCACACACACACGTCTCAGCTCTGCGAGGCTGTCCGTCCCAGCACTGTCCCGGGACCGGACGACTACACAGCACAAGACAGAGGACAGGACAAACAACACACTGACAGACAGACAGGCGAGAGACAGACGGCATGCACAGCGGAGAGGATGGGACAAGCGCGGCGATGAAGAGACGCAGAGGAGGGACAGAGACGGGAGGAGGACATGAGGGATGGAGAGGACGCAGCGCTCACACACACACACACACACACGGAGAGAGAGAGAGAGAGAGAGAGAGAGAGAGAGAGTCAGCCTGACTCACCCTTTCTGCGCTGCGAAGGAGTAACACCGAGCCAGGACAGAGCGGCAGTGCTGACTAACTTCTCCCCTCTCCTCGGCGAGCCCGGCCCAGAACCCACATCCCCCCCCCCCCGGCGCTGCAGACCTGCACCACGACAACGCAGCCCGGCTCCCACTGCATCTGCCCACAGTGTGTGTGCACTGGAGAGCGAGCGAGCGAGAGTGTGTGTGTGTGTGTGAGACAGAGAGGGTGAGAATGATTGGAGAATGGGTGAAGGTGGGGGTGGAAGGAAGGGGGAGGCGGAGGAGGAGGAAGGGAAGGTTGGGGGGGGGGGGGGGGGGGGGGGGAGGGAGTGTAGACTAATGAAGTGGCTTCGGTTTGCTGAGCAACACACACACACACACACACACACACACACACACACACACACACACACACACACACACACACACACACACACACACACACACACACACACACACACACACACACACACACACACACACACACACACACACACACACACACACACACACACACACACACACAGGGTCCATTGTTTTGGCGGCCTGGGGCTCTTCCACCACCACCAGCACCACCTCCACCACCACCACCCGACAACCTAATCTGAGCGACCCACAGAGCCACACGGCCGGACCCCCACCTCCATGATGCCCCCACCACCCCCACCCATTCGCCTCAACACAAACATGAATAACGACTGCTGGAAAACAAAGGGACAGAGAGAGAGAGAGAGGGGGGGGAGGGGGGGGGAGACAGGGGGTTTCCTCCCCCATCAATAAACAACGTGGAGGTTTGAGGTGGTGGAGTAACAACCAGAAGCACAGCAGACCTGAACGCCCCCAGTGAGGGGGCGAGAGACAGAGACAGAGAGAGAGAGAGAGAGAGAGAGAGGCAGAGACAGAGAGAGAGAGAGAGAGAGACAGAGAGAGAGAGAGAGAGGCAGAGACAGAGACAGAGACAGACTCCCTACCTCTCACCCCTGTAGAGACCCCCCCCCCCCTCTGGGGGGAGAAGTGGGGGAGACAAGTGACAAACAGACCACCAAACCATCACGTTCCCATGAGGTCCCATCTTCCCAAGCTCTTGTTTTGGACATCCCCCGGTCGGCACGGCAACACCAACCACCACACATGACTCAATGACAAAGAATTCAGCGTCTCACAGACGGGAGGCCGGTCAACGGTTCCCTCAGTGGGCCGCTTTCCATGTGCGCATGGAGGCGTTTTGGTTACAGAAGGTCACCCGCTGAAAGGCCACATCTTCTGGCTCCAGAACACAGGAGGTCCACATCTTCTGGCCCCAGAACACAGGAGGTCCACATCTTCTGGCCCCAGAACACAGGAGGTCCACATCTGGGTGCTCCAGCCTGACAGCTAGGCGCTCCCAGTGGACACACGCACACGCACACACACACACACACACACACACACACACACACACACACACACACACACACACACACACACGGCCAAATGTCAGGCCCAGCGGAGGGCGTGGAGATGAAGAACACAGAACGCTGCTTTGATGGCGCATGTGAGGCCTTCATTGAAGGAAAGGCCACGGAACATTCCGTGGCGGTGAGCGGAGGGAATTATACAGTGTCCGGTAACCCCCGCGGACCTCCTCGCCCACCAGAACAACGGGCCTTGTTTATGGATTATGTTCTTAACGTCTCCAGATATGCGGGCCCTCGTGACGGACCCTGCCTACGTGCCGGCCAGGCGCGGACCGGGCGTCTTGTTCCGTCACAAAAAGGTTCTCCGGAGGCCCAAAGAACGGCTCGCGTTTCAGCGGCCCCTCAGCGGGAACACAGCAGCCCAGAACCCGTGGTACCGCCGGGTCTGTGTGGCCGGCCGGCCGGGGGGGGGGGGGGTGGTTCCCCGGGGGGCCCCCGGGCCGTCGCCAAGTGGCACACGTCAGACGTGAGACCGCGTCACGCACTTAAGGAACGCACTTAAGGAACGTCCTGAGAGCCCCCAGGGCCTGACGGGGGGGGCCCAGGGTGCTGCTGCTGGGTGCTCTGCTCTGAGAAGGTGTTGAGTGACAACAAGGAGTCCCGCCCCCGGCACCCGGCCCATCAACACGCCTCCTCCCATCAATACTCGTTAGCGTTAAGGCCCCCCACGCCAGGTCATAAGACCCCCCCCCCCACCCCCCGACTGGGGCGAGGCCGTGTGTGACAGCTGACTGCTTCATGACAAACATGACCGGCCATAATGACGCAGATTATGAAGTAATAATATTAATAAAACATTCCCGCTGCCTTCACCCCATGTGACTATTCATAACAGGGTGTGTGTGTGTGTTTGTGTGTGTGTGTGTAAAAGTAATCATTTAAGAGGATCAGCTCTATTCCAGACAACGCCACACTACGTTCCTCCCCTCCTCCTCTCTGCTCCTCCCCCCTCCTCCTCCTCACACCACTCATCACAACAGGACACACGTGGCCGGGCCAACGGTTGGGGGGGGGGGGGGGGGGGGGGGGTTGTTCGTGCAACGTAGCATACGTGTGTGAGTGTGTGAGAGTGTGCACTAGTGTGCGCTCGTGTGTGAATGTGCACTCGTGCATACGAGCAGCACGGGAAAAAAAAGAACAAAACAAATGAATAATAAGAGGGTGATTACCGAGGATGATGACATAATGCTCTGCATGTGAGGCTTCACGGCTGACCAAGCCCGTGCCCACCCAGCTCTTCATCACCCAGCTCTTCATCACCAGGAGCCGTGCGGGGGCCAGCTCCGAGCACACTCCTTGGTGCACAATTAGTGCGACAGAAAAGCTGCTGAGGCCGGTCGAACTTTGGGCTGAGCTTCTATTGAATAAGTGCACGTCTTGTGCAAATCAAACGGCAGGACCAGTGAGGGCCCCCATCAGGTCCTCAGCTGCAGGCCAACACCAGGGCCCCAGGGGGGGGGGGAGGGGGGGGACACACCAGACCCTGGGGGGGGGACACCAGAACTCCAGCCCACTCCTCTATTAAACTGCTCCTGCTGAGCCCTTTTGTGTGCCGGCTTAATTAACCCATCAGCTGGCCGTTTGATTCCCCCCCCCCCCCCCTTGGCCCACTTGGGGGGCCAACACACTTCCCGACAGGGGAGGGGGCATTCCGTGAACGCCGCCCGCTCCGACCAGGGGAGGGGGAGGGCCGTTGCTGGAGTAACGGTTACCGTGACAACCAGCTCTCCGGTTGAAAAAGGTAGGCAGGCCAGCCCGGGCCGGCTCAGCGGTGCCACGGCAACAAGAAGACCTGAACTAGGTGTTCAAACGGGATTAAGTTCATCAATAGTCTGCCGAGACTCCCCCTCCCATGACCTTCACAAGGGAGAGACGGGGGGGAGGGGGGAGGGGGGGAGGGGGCGTCGACAGGACGAGAGACAGGAAGCTAAGCCCCTCTCGAGGGCTGACGTGTCACCTGACAATCCCGTTTTGATTTGTTGGCGCTAATCCTGTCGCCGCGCTACGCGGTCGCGGCCTCACCTCAAACTACACACGACACACGCTAGGACAGAGGAGACACGCTAGGACAGAGGAGACAAGGATGTCTCCTTACAAAACCACTAAAATCTACTTCCAAATGGAGCCCTGTCACGTTATTTGACCTGCCAACGTTCGGCCAAACTGGAAAATAAAGGCTTTCATCAAACCGACGTGTCAGTGAGGAGTAACCTCTGCTTGTGTCCTAATGACCAAGGTGGAGAACACTTTGAAAAGCAGCCAGTCATCCAACACTGTGGGCACAAATCACCATAAGTCATTAATTCATAGCGCGTCGCAGAACTTACAGCAGCTTTCACAACAAAGGCGCCAGCGTCCTCTCTACCGCAGGATCCTCCTCCTACCAGTCGCTTGTGTTTGAAAAGCAACAGCCTCTCCAGTCTGCTGGGTCAATATTAGCAGAGTCACTTTTAAACTGGAGTGGGCCTGGCACGCTGCCCAGGGCTGGGACCCCACACACACACACACACACACACACACACACACACACACACACACACACACACACACACACACACACACACACACACACACACACACACACACACACACACACACACACACACACACACACACACACACACACACACACACACACACACACACACACACACACACACACACACACACACACACACACACACACACAAAGTTCCATGTTGTCATTTTTGGTCCTAAAGATGATGTCATGTTGATTCAAGCAGTAACGGCAGAAGGTTCTGGTCCAGCCAGAACAGACCGTTGGACTGAAGGAGGCGCTGGTGGAGAGGGACTGAAGGATGCTGAGCTCATCTGGGCCATGAGAATACTCTGAATCACGAGGTCTGGCCTGAGGCCCTGAAAACAAAATCTCTCTTTTTAAGAGATGCCTGAACATGCCAAATATGTTCCTGCCGCCAGTTAAAAAAAAAAATTCCAACAATACCCAAGCGTTTCCAGTGTCAAGTTAACGTGATTCTGGAATGTCCAATCAAAAAAGGATTACCTTTTAATATAAAAACAACGGCCCGGCCCATTCCACCCGGGCTGAGGGCCGTTGCTATGCAACGGGAGGCTGTTCCCAGGGACACTGGGGGTAAGACGTTCCAGAAGAGAGGACCACGAGGAGGCCGGCCCCCCGACCGCGACCCCCGACCCCCGACCCCGGGCGGCTCAAGGTGAGAGCAGGGCTGGAGGTGGGAGGGCTCGTTCTGAGGGCTCTGCAGCATGGTAATCCTGGGCTTTGGAGCAAGTGGGTGGAGGTGGAGGTGGTCGTGTAGCAGCAACCTTTCACCCTAATCTGGATCATGAAGGTGGGACAGTGGGATGAAGTTCCACTCACAATGGTCCTCATAACAGCACCACCGCAGTGAGCAGACTGAATACAGAGGAGAGCTTTCACTGATTTAGTTTTTTGCAACTTTCCACACCATCTTTATTTAGTCTGTAAATCATGTGGTCTGTTTAGGTTTCCTGTTTTCCAAACGGCCGCCACTCAAAGAGGGCGACCCAAAACACGCCGTCAGGAAACTAAACAGTGACCCACATGGCTGCAGGGGAAGAACAACCCAAAACACTCCTCCACCCACCAGACTGGTGTGGCTGCTTCAGACCAAAGCCTCAACGAGACACACCCCCCCCCCCCCCCACCACCCCCACCCACCAGACCGTCCCTCCAGTAAGCTGTACCCTACATAAACGAGGGGGTAATCCACAATGTCATTATCAGCTGTTCTGCAGCCACACCAACGCCCGGCCCCCCGCACATATGGGACTTTAACCCAAGACCCCCCCCCCCCCCCCCCCCCCCTCCTCCTCCTCCTCCTACTGTCTCTCTGGCCCTGGGCATCCCTCAGCTTAGGAGTGTGTCTCTGGATGTGTGTGTGTGTGTGTGTGTGTGTGTGTGTGTGTGTGTGTGTGTGTGTGGTACTTAGTTTGTACCCCCCAAAATGAGGCCTGATGCCAGATATTGGGCAGATGGTGTCCATGGGGGAGTGGGGGTCCAGGGCTGGTGGTCCTGTAGGTCACACAGCTTGGTGGGTGAGCTGGCGTCGGCGTGCTCTCTAAGATCATCTGATGGTCCACCAGTGACCTGCCACTGAAGGGGCTTCAACATCAGAACGCCCTGATCAGATCGACCTGCGAGAGGAATATGTTCCTGCATGGAACACGCTTTTCTCCTCACTGGAGAACGCGCAACGGAGCTCATCAGCTGTGACCAGCGGTGTGAGGTCCAGCATCACCACCAGGTCCAGAACCAGACCCACTCCGGGACCCCGGGTCCAGCATCACCACCAGGTCCAGAACCAGACCCACTCCGGGACCCCGGGTCCAGCATCACCACCAGGTCCAGAACCAGACCCACTCCGGGACCCCGGACCCAGCGGCACCACCCAGCCGTGGCATGGGAAGAACTTCTGAACCCAACAAAGGAGCCATTCAACCATTAAAGAGAAAGGAGGGCGTTGAGTGTCACGGGCTGTTTCCTGTACGGGTGTCACTGACTCTGCTGTAGTACAGTGTGCAGTATGTGGGAAGCCTCCCACTCCCTTTGTGGGCCGTACACTCTCCGTACCGCAGAGTTTCACATGACGGCTTTGGAGCTGGACCGCCGGGAGTCAGCTCAACACGCCAGCTGGTCGAAACTCTGTTTGGAGCAAAGTTTCCCTGTTGTGATTCATGGCTGAACAGTATCACCTTGACATGAAAGCAGGCTGGATGTGTGGTGAATGGTTATTGTGAGTGTGGTTCTTCTGCTTTTGTCCAACGTTTCTCTGGGTTAGTGGGTAGGGTTTGTCTACTCACACTGACAGACGCAGAGACTCAGAGTTATATTGGGATACGCTCCCAATTTAGCTTTTTTTTTTACATATTGCCATGACAAGACATTATCAATGAATCATTTTCAGAACTCATTGCATCTGCAGGCTAGATGTTACAACATGAGGAAATGGATGTTTGTGGTTATGAATGGTCAGTCGACTGGGGAGCCAAAATAATCCTGATCGGTCATAGATCATGACAGTGTGTGTGTGTGTGTGTGTGTGTGTGTGTCCACTAGGAAACACCTGCTCACCCGTCCTCTTTTCCTGGGGGTTTCCCACAACCAAAGCTGTGGTTCCTCAATCCCCCCCCCCCCACCCCTGCTCTGACCCGGAGTGATGGAGTGTTAACTATAACACTACATCTGCATCGACGCCCGGGACTGATCGGCGATCGCTATCGAATCCTTGGCAGATTTAGTAGCGTGTCCGCCTGCATGTTGGACAGGAAATGGAATTCGTGCGCTACGAATATAACAGAACTAAGTCAATACACCTTTGACCCCCGACCGGGATACGAGTAACTCTAAAACCATCAAAACCATTAACCATTAAACGTCACTCCGGACAGTCGAGTCGAGGTTGTTCACAGTGCAGAAAGTCGCAGCATGCCGATGCAGGGTGGGCCTGCAGGGTTCTGGCGGTTCGAGACCCCTTATGCAATAGTTAAATGGGTCCACTACGACCCGTCCATATGTGTATCAAACGCAGTATTTAACACACACACACACACACGTATGCATTTAACCCGAGCCTGGCGAGTGGGCCAGTGCAATATGCTGCCATACTCAAGAAAGAAAAAGAAATCCGCATTTATGGACCAGTCGACCTTTGATCGGAGCAGAGATCGTGTTGAACTCCGCTGCACTCCGTCTCCACGGCAGCCTGCCACGGAAACACAAGCCACGCACGTCTTTCAGCCACAGACTGGAGGAACACAACCGGGCAAGACCACCTGGTCGTCCGGACGGACAACTAGTCAGAGTTTATCGGCTTTATTTTCCGGGACTGAATCAAAGTCAACGCTGAGCCTCCACGAGGCTCCCCACACCCCGCGGAGTGGGGCGATGGGAAACTTCGCCCCACTAACTTGACACGTAACTTGACACGTATGAATAGAAGTTTCTAACTCACCGGGAATTGCAGTTGGCGGAAGGAAAACACGTCCGACTGCTGTTTCTGTTCTGGTTTCTCTCCTGGCTGTAGTTTGTCACGGAGCGTTCATTACTTCCACCCGCGGAGCAGCAGCGTGTGGATGCGGACTCGCTGGAATGTGATGCTGTTGTGGAGCTGGAGAGAGTGCGCTGTTCGAAACGACCAATCAGCGCCCGCCTTCCATTCCCAAAGGAGAGTCCCGGGGTGGGGGCGTGGCCAGAGCACCGCGGGAACAGCAGGTGGGCGGGGGATGGTGCATACACCTGAGCTCGTGCGGTGTCCGTTTACACGTTACGGCACCCTACCTGTCAGGGTGACTTAAAGGTTTAATTTAGGGTGTTTCATGTGTTGAAATGGTTCATTTTGTTGTTTGAATGGATTGCAAACCATAGCCTACATTTTGACATATTTAATTTTTGTAAATAATATACAAATAAAATATATATATATATAACTTTGATGGATGGACGCTCATTGTTTTTCTGTCTTTTGAGTCCGTATCCCGATAATAGCCAGGACAAGTTTTCGATCGAGTTTCAGCCCCACCCTTCCCATTGTGCGGTGAAACCACAAAGCTTCCTCCCCCTGCGGGAGGAAGAGGTCTGCAGCCCCCCCCGGCTGACATACATGTCCCCCAGATAATCACTACAAGTCCCCTGGAATATGAGATTCCATTCAATATTCTGAATTTACACCCGATACCGGCAACACAACATAGTGGCACATTTGAGCCAGGATTGAGCAAAAACTTCATTAGCCTTCCCTTCCACGTAATGCCACTATGTGGAACATAAGCAGGACCTCGAGATGGCTGGACCAGGACAGCCCACCCTCTTAGGGTAGGGGGTGACACAGATAGGTGATAGCTTTATAGACTCACGGGAAGGTGAAAGGTTCAAAGGTGTGTTGCCTCTGTTCAGACCGATTCTTAAACCGTTCCTTGCTTACACACCGCGATCTAGTCATGGCCTCGTCATTTAACAAGTTGTGCAATTTTAGATGATGACATTATGATAATTTTAGAATATGACATATAGGCCTATGAGATGTACTGCATGGCCCACACAAAATGGCCACGTGTATTCATTGTCATCAATCAACATGTTTTTTTTTTTCTTCCCCTGAGTTGGCCTTCATCTAACCAGGTTAGTTGCATAGAGCAGTCATTCTGAGCTGTTAGGAGTCCTTCTCACTCAGCTCTGCCCGGTGGGCTCCAGTGCCTCTCAGAACACGCGGCTGAGGACCTCAAACCTGAAGCCCGTCTGCCCCCTGGCGGCGAGGACCCGCCAGAGCGTCAGTTGCAGAGTGAGACTTGTTTCGGTTTGATTCGCATGTCTAGAGCAATGCTATAGAGACCCTAAAGGCACATCCATAAACCACACTGCATGGCAGGCAATTAACGTTCAAAACACAATGTTTTGTGTTTTGCATTTCCAATTATTAATATGTTAATTATTTATTCACGATTAATTTATGCGTCATTGGGTTGAGTCTTGTAGTAGGCTAGTTAAAGTGGTCCTTTAGGCATGTATTTCCCAGATGCTTAATGATTCATTGTAAGCCTATTCGAGGGGGCATCTGTTTCCTCCAATTCAGAACTCAAACCAAACATATCCTGCTGCAGGTCAATGGATGTGGACTGTCATTATTGTTTTTGTGTTCGGTGCCTGCACTTGGCTGTGGCCGAGCGCATTCAATAATTTACCGACTGCATCTCTCTTCAAAGATCCCTCAACACTTTGAGGCGTTGCGCACCGCTGCCACCAGATGGAGCTGTTTCCCCATGATAAGAGTTCCCTCACATCACCGCCTGTGTTCTCCAGGCCAGGGGATCTGGAGAACACAGGCGGGTGAGAGAACGTTACGTGCAATTAGCGTCCAACTGCGACCTTTTGTCTGGCTCCTTCGAGGCCACTCGGCCTGGTTTGCGCCATATGCCCTGAATGAGCTGTCACAACGCATGGACGTCTCGACGTCACATCACCGACAGCTGCACTATACATTCGAATAGCCCTACACAGTTTAACATGGCCGGGCACCTCACGTCACTGGGGTAACGTTAGGGTACAACTGTCGATGCTGATGGTGTATTGCACATTGAATATATTGTTGTCAGTTATAATTGAGATGCATTTTACTGTACATAAAGTATAACGTGTGAATCCCAGATAGAATATTACTCAGAATCACTTCACATGTATTCCTTGTGTGGTGAAGATTACATGAAGGTGATTATATGACGATCCGATTCACAACAACCCACACATCTGATGTTATGGAATGGCATGCAACAAATGCATATGCACTCATTCCACCGCCGCCAAACCCATATTCCCATCATAATAGTATATATTAACACAGGCCTGCTTTATTATAACGCTGTCTCGGGCCTGGGCTGAGAAATAAGCCAGCGCGCGCTCAGGTGTCCAGATCTCGCGCTGCGCTTCGTTTAACGCGCGCTTCGCTGGCAACCAAACGCGTTTGAAAGGAGAGGCGGTAATGTGTACGTTATTCATATACTTATGTTCATATTCTGTGTTTATTGAGCCACGGCTAACCGACATGGCTTGTTTAGTCTAGGGCTGGCTACGTAAGCCATTAAAGACCTGTTATGGGAGGCTAATTTTAGCATTCACGTAGCGTCGACATTCGTGGCAGCTTTAATAATCGATAGGTTTGATTAGTTCCTCTCTGTGCAGTCCGCGAACGACCGTCCAGACCCCGGAACACGGGGTAAATAACTTATCAGCCGTGTCCCGGTCCTTCGCCGTTAACCTCGGCGCCTTTAGCTTGTTAGCATAGCGGGCTAGCCTGTTAGCATAGCGGGGGCTAGCGCGTTGGCGGGCGTCTCGTGGGTCCAGAATTCACCTCCTCGCGGACGCCGAGTCCAAACGTGACGCGCGAGGAGGTGAACCCGGGCGCGTCGCGCGGCCAGGCTCGCGTGGACTCGACTGTTTTTGGCGGATAATGTGCATATCGCGCGTGCAGCCCTCCGCCATCTGCTGTCAACCCCTCAAAATGGGGTCCGCTAACGTACGTCTCCGCCATTTTGTGACGGGCTGCTCGTCGGGTGGAGGGGAGCGTGTAATGGTTGATGCTGCAGCCGTCGGGAGGAGAGCCGCCTGGCAGCCTCGGCGGCAGGGATCAGGAGTAACTTCCAACCATCCCGAGAGGTTCAGACATGTCGGAGTGGCCCGCAGGAGAGCGGCGGTTGCACGGCCACCGCTGCATATAAATAATGACGTTTGCGATCGCAATTCAAGGCGTTATGCGGGATAATGGTGGAGACGGGCTTGAATGATGCTTTAATTGAAATTTGCAAGTTGGATTAGGAGGGAAACCGACGAGTGTTGCATAAAAAAACTTTCTAGTACAAATGCACCCCCGCCTGTAATACATAGTTTGTGGCTGTGTGTTTAACTGCCATAACAACAGCCCAGTAGTAATGTGCACTAATTACAAATCATATTTAAAGCCATTACATACAAGTGGTGTGTGAGTTGACCTGTGTCGCCAGAACCACACTACACACTGGACTCTCACACACACACACACACACACACACTACACACTGGACACACACACACACACACACACACCACCGCCATCTCAGCCCCCTGCTCCAAACTTTTAATTCACTCTCAAACTCCTAAGACCCCCCCTCATCATGACACCACCAGGAGGGTCCCTGGACCCCCACCACGCTCCGCGGCGTCTCCATCCAAACCCACCACCACCCTCCTGGCGCCGCGCTCCTACGAGAACCTCCACACTTTTAAAACGGGGACCCCCCCATCCCCTACCCTCCCCTCCCCCACGGACCCCCTCGCCCCGGCCGGACCACCACTCTCCGACGGGGGGTCGTTAAGTTGCAGATGAGCCCTTAAAAAAGAAAACAGTGTCTATTGTTCGGGCGAAGCGCGGCGGACAGTGCAGTGTCGCCGCTGGTAGTAGAGGGCGCTGCGCGGCAGGTCGGGCCCGCGGCCTTCACGTCTTTTTGTCTGCCGCTCCACAGTGTGTGTTGCTCGGAGCCGCGTCCGCAACGCACTGTCAAACCACTCCGAACGACCGCCACCGCGACCGGGAGCATCCGTTAAAACGTCCTCGGCCACGGCGTGTGGGATGGCTCGGTAAAACCCGTCCGTGTTTGTGGCTGTTTCGCTGGAAGTTAGTGTGTGAGGGTGAATCGGCGGCTCTCTCGGTGTGCATCAGTCTTTCTTAGCGAGCTGGCGCTCTCCTGGCTATCTGCTATTTCTTTAACTTTTTAAACACTCAGCTTCGCGAATGACTGAGCGCCGGCGGAGTATGGGATCCGTGGTGTCTTAGGAAGCCAGTGAGCGGGGTTTGGACCGTTTTTGCATGCAAAACAATGGCAAATTCGACGGGAAAAAATGTACCAGATCAGCGGAGGAAAGGACAGGCTTTCCTGGATGAGCTGCGGCAATTTCACCAAAGCAGAGGGTGAGAATGGGGCGTCTTTATCCCCAATAAATATAAGTTTAAATAGTGTTTGCATGTCGCCGATCACGACCCAACACTGTAATATAAACGTATATGCGTGTATTTCACGTGTTTTTTCCCCAGATCGCCGTTCAAGAAGATTCCTATCGTGGGTGGGAAAGAGCTGGACCTGAATGCGCTCTACATCAGAGTCGTTTCTTTAGGTGGATTTGCAAAGGTGAGTGGAACCAAAGTGCATTTTCCCACACCGCTGACCGTGTAGACTTCGCCGGACCACTCCAACTCAGTTTCGGGGGCACATCGCCGTCCACCAGCCTCCGTATTTATCACAAGGACTGAGTCGCTATCGGCCTTGTGCTAGTGTGCCGTCCGTGCAATGTGGTGGCTGGTGTTGTGTGTGGTTTGGACTGGAGATCCGTACGCACCGCTCCAGTCAGAGTGCAGCCGGAGCAACTCTAAATTAGCGGGCACTTATCACATCGATGATCGGCCCGGAGGAGGAGAGCTCCCCGCGGGGCACAGCGTTTCGCCCGGTTCACCGAGTTTTGAGGAAGCTTGCTCTTCGTCAGAGCCATCGTTGGCTTAATGGCTGATCACAAAGTGTAGGCCTCAAAGGCCCATGTACTGAACACAGTCCGCGTTAAAATCAACCCCCCGAAACCGGACCGGGCGCTCCGACCCGGCGCCGTGTGCTGCTGGACGTGGGTCGGGGTGTGAGGTCGGGTCCCGGCGTGTTTGCAGCCCAGACACGATTTAAACTGGAGAAGTCGTGTAGCCAGTTAGCTGCTAACTAGCAACAACAGAGAGGATAGTGGCCAGAGAAAGCAAGTCGAACTAATGTGGACTGGAAACTAGACGACGACCGCTTAGGGCGACCTGGACCGTGTTGTACATGGACTCGACAAGTTAGTTTTAGTCCATCTGTATTTTCTCCGGATTATCGGGTTTCCTTGTGCTGCGCGCGGTATTTTGAGATGTTCTACATTTGCCGATTTGCGGATCCGAGTTAACAACAGATGGTTATAACATAACGGGCATGTTCCCATACCGGCGTTGTTTCGGGTTTTTGCTCTTTCTAAATACTGTTTTCTCCCAATGCAGGTCTCTGACAAAAACCAGTGGGCTGAGCTCGGAGAAGATTTTAACTTTCCCCGGAGTTGTTCCAATGCGGCATTTGCTTTAAAACAGTACTACCTGAGGTAAGACGCATGGAGCCGAGCAGCCTCTGCTCTGGCGGCATGTGGGGAGTGTTTACAAATGTGGAGGCAGCCTCCAGGATGGGACCTGCACCACGGCAGCTATGGGCCCTCACGTTCAGGGGGAGATGCGCTGGCTTGAATGGGCCAGACACCCAGCTCTCTGTTGTGGCCGTTTGCATTCGGAAATTAGATTACCCGGTGGCTCGTTTTTTAAACTCTGCTGATATGATTCTGGAGCCAAGGGTTCTTCTGTGCGGAACCTAAATTGTGGGTGGGCCCAGGATACACCTTTTGTGTTCTGCATGGATCAGCTGGTTGCATAGCACTGGGTTCTGTTTACAGAATCGTACATGTCCTCAGCCTCCAGCCTGGTGTAAATACAACTCTAATACCAGGCTGTGTGGATGCCGTAGTGGTATAGATGGTTTGTAGGAAATGGGCCGATGTATTTGGATTTTTTAAGAGCGAGGGAAGCTATTTCTGAGGACCAAACGACGTGGATGATTTCATGTATGTTGCCTTTATTACTTTTTACATTACAATGACTTTTGCTCAGAGATCTCCGGCCAAATCTACTTTCCTAGTTTCTTGTTTCTAGTTTTCTAGTAGCCTGTAGAGGAGGCATGCTGCCCTGGGTCATGTCAGATTATCAGAACCCCAATCAATTAAGTATTATTCCCAATATGGCACCTTTCTGTGGAACTCGGTTGAGTTGGTTTCCTGCTGCATCTGAGATGTCACTCCCAGGAAAGTGAAAAAGGCTGTTGGAATTTAATGGGGGAAAAAAGAGGGAAATTATTGATTTAGTATTTTCTTTCTTTTTTTCAGTATTTCCCACAGTGTGAGAATGATAGGGCGGTCGTTTAGTTTGAGTGGTGGTGTTGTGCTGCTTCACCATGGGTCTTACTGCTGCACTCGCTCTCCCTATGTTTAACCTCGTTACCTGTGTTTTTGGGGCAGTTATTACAAACAGGAGCACCAGGCTGCAACGTATTCAGGTGCTCACAGAAGTTATAAAAAGTGTGCAGGCAAGACATCAGGTGGAGGAGAGCCCCCTGTCCTTCCAGTTGAGTGGAAGAGAATAATCAACTACATCACCTCTGAGAAACTTGAGTCTATTTTGACCAGAGAAGGGGTTGAGACAGGGAATGTTGATGGTAGCTCTCTCCCTCCCTCTCCTGGAGCGTCCCAAGTTAGGAATTGGCACATTGGATCTTTTTTCCCTCAGTGATTTCCATATATTGTCATGTGATCCAGTCGCATTCCAAGTTCGCAATAATTTTAACAGGCTCTTGAACAACCTATGCCATTCTGATAACCATGAAGGGGTTTCTGTTATGCAATGTATGCAATGCCATGTTGGGTTGGTAACCATTCTGTGAATTGCCCTTGCAGTGACAGCGAGACATTGTTTTCATTCTGTTTGGGTGTCCGTGTTGATGTGTTTCTGATGAGAGGTGGGCTATTCCCAGGTCAGCCCCCTCGCTTGATTTGTGTTGCCCTGGCACCTCCCCATGACGGGAGCAGATGGAGGGCCCTGATTTAGCAGTTCCCTCTGCAGACCTTAACCTGTGCTCTGTCTCTCACTTTGGCGCCTAAACGGCTTCATTACTGTTTTAAAAGGGTTTGGAGTCCACGCCACTCACACTGGCGCTGAGAGACCCGTTTCTACTTTCCTGCCCAAGAGCACTTTGTCAGGGCGCCTGTTTTTGCGGGGGTCGGACGGGCCACCTTTTTGTTGCCGGAGGGCTGGTTTAATTGCCCGGCCGCCCTGATGTCCCATCCCGCCGACCGTAACGGCCGCTCCGAGTCTCCGGCCGGCGGTCCTCTGCGCCGGAAGGTTAATATCCGAAAAGTCCTCTGATGAGGTTTGCGGCGCGGGCTGCCGGGGCTTCCTGCCTCGGAGATTCCACGGCAGCGTTTAGATGATGCCCGCCGTCTGGCAGGCACTCTGGAGAGGCTGCCACTTGGTTATTCTTGGTGATTGTATTATTATTAATTCAGTGCCCAGCAGTACTACATTTTGAGACTTGACCCTCTGGTTGTTCTGGTTGTGTGGCTGCTGGGGCTCAGCGTGGTATCATCTGCTCCGGGGCCCTCTGGGTGGACTCCCTCGGTCTTCACAACCCGCCGTATTATCATCTCTCACTGGTGGAGCCTCTCCCGGCCGGTCTGGTCACCGCTGGACGACTGAATATTTCATGTGATTAGGAAGTCTGCCCTCACCGCCCAGCGGCCCTGAGGTTATCCTGCCCGCGCCGCTCGCTCCAGAGCGGACCCCGGGGCTCTCCCGTTGGGTGAGCGTTAGTCTGGGATCCAGAGGTGCGAGGGTCTGAGTGAGGCAGGGTTGGCTGTGTTGTGACCGGATGTATTTCACTGAACAGAGAGTCATTCGCTTGTAGTAAGGCGCAGGTTTCAGAAGACTGCGTTAAACAAAATGTGCTTGTACCGGCGGCCACTCTGTTACACAGGCTTGGTTTTAAACCCTCAGACACGTTGTGTCAGGACGTGAGTGTGTGGACGGTTCAGCTTGCATCAGTCCTGCTGCCGGGCTCGGAGAACACTTGGTTTACCGCGCAGCGCGGGCAGAGTTTGTGTTTCTCCACATCACAGATAAGGGAAGGCAACGTTGTGCCGACCACGCTGTCGTCTGTGCAGTCGGAGGCGGAGAGCGCGGCCAGAAGGGCGCTGCTATCTCTCTGGTCCGTTCCTCCACATGCTGCTTAAAGAACTCTGTGCGCCACAGATCTTTTTTCTGGCCGTGTCTCTGACATTTCTGGAGGCAAAACGGGTCGTGTTGTCGCCCTCTGTGCGTGCGGTCCAGTGATGTGTTTAGGACTGATATAATAACTCTGCGTTGGATATATATATATATATATATATATATATATCAGGTGGTACTCTGGGAAAGTGTCCTGCACACCTGTGTGCTGTCCTTTTGATCTGGGGGATTTCATGGCTCTTGCACTCCACCGCCGCCTCCTTTCTTTCCTGCTCTGATGTGCGGGGAGTCTTTGACGGAGAACAGTGTGAGAGAACAAACCCGGTCCCTGCAGGCGCCCTGCTTCATGCAGTGTCATAAAAGATGTAAAATAAAAATCTGTTGGAAGAAATTGTGTTTTCGGGGGGCCTTTTGGGTCTGCAATCTGGCCGGTTCCCTGGCGCCGGGCCACCGCCGATGTCTCCGGGGTTCCGCCAGTGGAACCCCCACTTGAACCCAGCGGGCCGGCGGTGGTGGTGGCGTCTCGCCCCCTCCGCCTGCCCGCCCGGGGGCTGAGTGGTTCTTGTGGGTACGAGTGGTTCTTGTGGGCATGTTTCTGTGGCGTGTGTGGGGGGCCACAGACGGCCTTCGCTGTCTTGAGGCACTCGGCTGATGTGACGGATGGCAGGCCGACGCCGGCAACGTTGTGAGGCGGTGGATGTTTTGATAGGCTACCGCCACCCACTGAAGAGGAAAACATGCGTTTTCATTTTCTCTGCTGGCATGGCCATGTGCTGCAGACACAGACGGGGTGATGTAAGAGCACTGCTCTCCCGCTCTGGCTTCCTCCGTGTGGAGGCAGTTATCTCCCATGATGGCTCAGCGAGCCGTACTGTCAGTGTGACCTTAACATTTCAGCGAGTGTCGCGGACATCTTGATGGAAACACATCCTGAAGTTACAAACACTGCAGTTCTGAGTTTCAGCCAAGTGACTTAGAAGTGTAACGTTTCCTACAGTATTTGTGGGAGCCACCTTTTTTTAATGGATGTTGCTGTCGGTGAGCTGTGTTTTTTTTTTAATAACTCGTACAGTTGAAGTAATGGCTTAGTAAACCAGGTCAACCCAAACTCCTCTTGGAGTGTTGTGACTCATCCAGATCCCATCATTTGAACTCATTTGCAGACCGATATTGGTGCGTGTGTGGCCGTGGCCACAAGGGGGCAACACATTCCCAGACACGGGAGAGACACACAGAGGGCATGTAGGCCAGCCATGAGACAGACGTGGACGCGCCCGGGACTCTCTGATCCAGATCCCCCAGCGGCCTCACACGGCGACCGTTGTACGCAGGAGGCATACTGTTCCTGCGTCCCTCTGGGCGCCCACAATCCAGCCGCTTGGTTCTTGTCCTGGGGGTTGTGGGGGGGTTCTGGGTGTCTGTGTTCCCCTGCGCGAGGCCGCCCCGCGGATTAACGGCTTGCGCGGGAACGCCGCACCCCGGCTCTGAACTGCAGAGCCAGGGGGGGCCGAGCGTGTGGGCCAGGGTTCCAGGTGGCGGGGCGTGAGCCGCTCCTGCACGCGCTCAGACAGCGTTTGATGACGCGGCGAAGTGCAGAATAAGCGCTCGCAGGGCCCGGGGTCTCTCTCTCTCTCCCTCCCTCCCCCCCCCCCTCTGTTCCGCCTCCCTCTGTCTCCCGCCTCACACTCTCTCCAAATGGAGTCTGGGTGTATTTTTAGCCGAGCGTGTCACGTGCTGCCCGTGGCCGGGGGATTACCTCGCTACCAACCAGCCAGGGCTCATTCAGAGCCGGCCGCTGGCCTGTGAGTCACGCGGGCTCCTCCACGGCCCCGGGGCGCCGTGCTTCCCCTCCACCAGGCACCAGGGGGGGGGGGGGGGGGGGGGGGGGGGGCTGGTGGGGTAGGTTTGGTGTGTGTGGTTCTTTGGTAGGTTTGGTGTGTGTGGTTCTTTGGTAGGTTTTGTGTGAGTGGTTGTGGTGTGTGTGTGTCTATGTGAGGTTGTTTGGTGTCTGTGGTAGGTTCTTTGCTAGGTTTTGTGTGCGTGGTTTTGTGTGTGTGTGTATGAGTGTGTGTGCCTGTAGGGATGATTTGTGTGTGTGTAGGGATGATTTGTGTGTGTGTGTGTATGAGTGTGTGTGCCTGTAGGGATGATTTGTGTGTGTGTAGGGATGATTTGTGTGTGTGTAGGGATGATTTGTGTGTGTGTGCAGGCCCAGGGATGTTTTGTGTGTGTGCGTGAGGTTGTGTGGTGTGTGTGGTTCTTTGGTAGGTTTTGTGTGTGTGTGTAGGGTTGTGTGTGTGGTTCTTTGGAAGGTTTTGTGTGTGTGGGGCAGTTTTGTAGGGTTAGTATTTAATGCTTACACGTAATCCCTGGCTATTGTCCTATTTATACTTAAAAGCGACCAATTAACCAATTTGTTATGAACTGGGTGCGATGACAACGAGATGAAGACAGGAGAGAAGAATGAATGGATTATAAACTGTGAACACGCAGAAGGAGGAGACAGAAGGGAAGCCCGCTGCAGCCGATGGTGTTGAGCACCGAGGAAGAGGAGACGAGGAGGAGACGAGGAGGAGACAGCGGAGCCTCAGTGGCTCCCTGAGTCCGGGCGACACAGCCCAGGGGCGGGAGCACGCTGGGGCTCGTAGTAGTGGCAGCCGTCGTAGTGGTGCTGCTGTTGTTGTTGTTGTTGTTGTTGTTGCATTGTGAGCATAGTCATCACTTCTGTCAGCAGGCAGACGTGACAAACACGGCTTATTTTTAGCCCAACCGTTCCCTTCCTGGGTGGGCGGCGTGCAGAACCGACCACACACAGTTAGTGCCAGGCGAGCGGCACAGCGGCGGGCCGCGGAGAACGCGGTCGGTCTGAGGAGTCGCGGGGCCGCGGGGCTGCGGGGCCTGACATGCGAGGTCAGATGGGGCGTCTCCAGAGGAGGTGCGGAGCGCGGTTAGAGAGCTCTTATCGCCGCCCTCAAGGCGTGCTGCCGTCTGCACGTGCAGGGTGATGAAATCCACTGTGTTTGTTTCCTGGCGGGCGCATTATTCTTGGTTAGCGGCGCTGAAGTCTTCTGGGTGTGCGCTCCGTAGCGCAGCCCCACTCCCCAGTGTCCCAGCCCCCCCATCATCATCATGTCATGATACTTGGGGTGTCCTCTGCTGGAGGTGTTGATTAAGCCGGCGTGCAGAGCCTCTGGCGGCAGCAGCAGCAGCAGCAGCAGCCGCCGGTGGTGGTGGCGTGCGTTGTGTTGTGTCTGTTGTCACCGGGCTCCCTGGAAACACGTCGGGCCTGTTGAACACAGCCAGCGCCGGGCGGTTGAAGCCTGTTGCTGACAGCCGTGGCACCTGAGAGCGTCGCGTCGTTGTCTGTTTTCCTTTTGTCTCTTGTCTCCGTCTGGCTGCGCTGCACCTGCTTTAAAAAAAACAAAAAAAACAACACAAACCCGTCCTCGGTAGGAGGAGGTGTGCAGCCTACCGATACAAACACTGGAGTGTTGTGTTTGTTTAGTGAGCTCTCGGCGCGGGGTGACGCGGGAGCAGAGAGACAGGTGCACACACGCACACACACACACACACACAGGAGCAGGTGGTGGGCGACCGGTTTGGGTTGAGTCTCTGGAGTGGGCCGCTGGTAGTCAGGGATTGCCCCCCCCTGCTCTGTTGTGGTGGGTTACTGTTGTCACTGTACTGTAGGAGTCAACACGCTGGTCATGGGGGGTGACGGCGGCGTCCAAAACAGAATGGCTTGCATTTGTGGTTTCATATATATTTAATAAAGGTGGAGGAATGACGGCTGAATTGATCTGAATTGCATTGACCTCGTTCACCAGTGAAACTCTACCTAAACGGCAGCCGTAGCAAAGTCTTAAAGAGTAAATAATTAATTTGCATGACTTCACTTAAAAAGGAATCTGAGGCGCTCGGCTCTCGGTTCAATAAACACTGGGTAACTTATTACAGAATTGGTTAGTGGTACCCTGATGTGACTCTCTCTCTGTCTCTGTCTCTCTCTCTCTCTCGCTCTCTCTTGCTGTCTCTCTCTCTCTCTCTCTCTCGCGCTCTCTTGCTGTCTCTCTCTCTCTCTCTCTCTCTCTCTCTCTCTCTCTCTCTCCAGATACTTGGAGAAATATGAGAAGGTCCACCACTTTGGGGAGGACGATGATGAGTCGCCCCCGGGGAATCCCAAAACTTCTCTTCCAATCGGTGCAATTCCCTGCTCCTATAACTACCAGCAACACACTGTATCAGGTAGGCCTTCTAACTCCTACAGTTTACACACTATCAGGTAGGCTTCCTAACTCCTACATGCTACACACTATCAGGTAGGCCTTCTAACTCCTACATGCTACACACCATCAGGTAGGCCTTCTAACTCCTACAGGCTACACTCTGTATCAGGTAGGCCTCCTAACTCCTACAGGCTACACACTGTACCAGGTAGGCCCTCCTAACTCCTACAGGCTAAACACTGTATCAGGTAGGCCTCCTAACCTCTACAGGCTACACACTGTACCAGGTAGGCCTCAATAACTCCTACAGGCTACACACTGTATAAGGTAGGCCTCCTAACTCCTACAGGCTAAACACTGTATCAGGTAGGCCGTCCTAGCTCCTACAGGCTACACACTGTATCAGGTAGGCCCTCCTAGCTCCTACAGGCTACACACTGTATCAGGTAGGCCCTCCTAACTCCTACAGGCTACACACTATCAGGTAGGCCTCCTAACTCCTACAGGCTACACACTGTATCAGATAGGCCTCCTAACTCCTACAGGCTACACACTGTATCAGGTAGGCCTCCTAACTCCTACAGGCTACACACTGTATCAGGTAGGCCTCCTAACTCCTATAGGCTACACACTGTATCAGGTAGGCCTTCTAACTCCTACAGGCTACACACTGTATCAGGTAGGCCTCCTAACTCCTACATGCTACACACTATCAGGTAGACCTCCTAACTCCTACAGGCTACACACTGTATCAGGTAGGCCTTCTAACTCCTACAGGCTATACACTGTATCAGGTAGGCCTCCTAACTCCTATAGGCTACACACCATCAGGTAGGCCTTCTAACTCCTACAGGCTACACACTGTATCAGGTAGGCCCCCCTAACTCCTACAGGCTACACACTATCAGGTAGGCCTCCTAACTCCTACAGGCTACACTCTGTATCAGGTAGGCCCTCCCAACTCCTACAGGCTACACACTGTATCAGGTAGGCCCTCCCAACTCCTACAGGCTACACACTGTATCAGGTAGGCCTCCTAACTCCTACAGGCTACACACTGTATCAGGTAGGCCTTCTAACTCCTACAGGCTATACACTGTATCAGGTAGGCCCCCCTAACTCCTACAGGCTACACACTATCAGGTAGGCTTCCTAACTCCTACAGGCTACACACTATCAGGTAGGCTTCCTAACTCCTACAGGCTACACTCTGTATCAGGTAGGCCCTCCTTACTCCTACAGGCTATACACTATCAGGTAAGCCTCCTAACTCCCCCAACATTCATAGAGAATTACTTTTGCAGACTTTTGTTTTTTATGGGACTTGCTTGTAGCAGCATTGTTAAAAAAATAAATAAAGTATGAAATGATCACTTTTTGTTGAGTGATGGTTCATATCGATATCACAGGCTGCGCTGTAACACTCCTAATCGCAGGGATTCCCAGATAACATTCAGAATTACAGCCTTGACATTTGCTGACTTCTACCAGCAAATTATTCATGTTCCCCAGACAGTTTATTACAGAGGGAGATGCCGGGTGACCTTCTTAAAACTGTTGAAACACAGGTATTTAATTTGACAGACATTTGTGGTGTAATCATCAAACCCGGGCTAACGCTGGCATGATGTGCGTGTCGTCTCTCAGGCCCACGGCCGCATTTCACTTAACCACCAGTGATGGCCTCCTGGAGCTGCTGGTCCAGGTCACGTCGTGTGTTTAGTTAGTGCGTTTAGTTAGCGACGTGACCTGACCGCAGCGCTGAGCTCCTGGACTCCGCAGGTGGCCCTGAAGTCATCGCATTGAGCCCGCTGAACACTCAACCCCGACGTGGGGGTGGAGAACCACACGGACCGCACTCCATCACACTTTTAAGTGCAGACGTGGTGAACTACAAAGAGGGCCACAAGGGCCGAGGGGCGGCTGCTGCTTCTCCGGGTGCAGCTGTGTTCCAGGGGGGTGGAGGTCCTCTAGGGCGGGTGGTGCTCCTGACCCCAGCTGTGTTCCAGGGGGGTGGAGGTCCTCTAGGGCGGGTGGTGCTCCTGACCCCAGCTGTGTTCCAGGGGGGTGGAGGTCCTCTAGGGCGGGTGGTGCTCCTGACCCCAGCTGTGTTCCAGGGGGGTGGAGGTCCTCTAGGGCGGGTGGTGCTCCTGACCCCAGCTGTGTTCCAGGGGGGTGGAGGTCCTCTAGGGCGGGTGGTGCTCCTGACCCCAGCTGTGTTCCAGGGGGGTGGAGGTCTTCTAGGGCGGGTGGTGCTCCTGACCCCAGCTGTGTTCCAGGGGGGTGGATGCTCTCTGGGCATCCAGCCCCCGCGGACTGACCCCGACCTGTGTTGCTCCCCTGCAGACTACCTTCGCCAAAGCTACGGGCTGTCGACGGACTTCGCGGCGCCCTGCGACTACAACAAGCTGGTGCTGTCGCTGCTGTCGGGCCTGCCCAACGAGGTGGACTTCGCCGTCAACGTGTGCACCCTGCTCTCCAACGAGAGCAAGCACGCCATGCAGCTGGAGAAGGACCCCAAGCTGGTGACGCTGCTGCTGGCCCACACTGGCGTCTTCGACGACTGTACGTGGTTCCCATGGCGACGCCGCCGCCGCCGCCTCTCCGGGTTAAAAAAACAAACAAACAAACAAACCGCTAAACTGCTCATTTCGCTGTGCCTGCCTTCTGGGTTTTGTTCTAAGGACGGGGAGTGAGTGGGATATGGACACGTGAGTCATGTTATTGAGTCCATGTTGTAACTGATTGTGTTGTTCCACGAGGAGGACTGATATGCATTATACATTGTCCAGTGTCATCATAACATTGCAATAGAAAAACCATGAGGAGAGGCCTATTGTCAGAGGCAGCCGACTTCCTGAGAGGGGAAAGCAGATCCCCCCCCCCCTTGTAGTGGCTCTGCATCCCCCCCTCCCCTTTGCGTGTTTGAAGATCAAAGGCTCCTTTCTTCTCCGGTGCCTTGAAGTGCGGCTCCTAACTTTGTCCTGCGAGGAGCCCAGGAATGAGGGGGAATAGAGGAAGCACATTGAGCCCACTCTGCTGGAATACGAGCCGTAGTAGCTGTAACGCCTGCTCGTTTTGTCTCCCCAGCGCTAGGCAGCTTCTCCGGGGTGTTTGGGCCGGACTGGAAGGAGAGCACCACCCGCGACTTTGTCAGGGTAAGCTGGACACGTCCCAATCCAAGAGTCTTTCATTTAACCTCCAACAATAAAACCTTTGGGGAAATCTTCTGCTCAGCGTCAATGATGTCAAGTGCAGCCGGGCAGAGGGTCTCAAGTGTCTTATTGAGTGTCAGTGATGCTAAACCAAAGGTTTCCTGAATGAAGGTCAGCTGGTGGGTTCGACCCCCTCTAACCCTTGCCTGTTGCCCCGTAGTTCTGGAAGGAGGTGGTGGAGGACGTGGAGATCAGGGAGCTCATCTGGGACAAGAGGAGCCCATCGCATGGTACGTGGGGGCTGCTCCGCCAGCTCCTCACCCCTTTGATCACACGTCACTCAGATCATTACAGGAGATGAACGAGGCCGCTCTGGGCTCGGCCTTGTACAGTCTGACGTCTGCTGCTACCTGATAATATTTCTGACAAGGCCATTATCACACGGTGTTGATTAGTGTTCCTTAAGCCATTAGATGTTCCCCACCAGCACTTCTCCCAGTGGAGTCCAGCAGACAGTTTTCCCCTCACATCACAGCCCGGCCCAGACGGGCCACGGTTCTGTCTCTCTCTCTCTCCGTCTTTCGCCCTCTCCCTCTCTGTTACTCTCTCCCTTTCCCTCTCTGTGACTCTCGCCCTCTCCCTCTCTGTTACTCTCACCCTCTCCCTCTCTGTTACTCTCACCCTCTCCCTCTCTGTTACTCTCGCCCTCTCCCTCTCTCCGTCTCTCTCCCTCTCCGTTACTCTCGCCATTGATCTGTCTCTTTCTCTCCGCCACGCTCTCTGTCCCTTCACACACACACACCACACACGTTACATCTCCCTCCCGCCTTTTCTCTCTCCCTCCCCCCCTTCTCTCTCTCTCTCTCTCTGTTTCACTCACACTCTTTCTCTCTTTCTCTGTCCCTTCACACACACACCACACACGTTACATCTCTCTTTCGCCTTGTCTCTCTCTGTCTGTCTGTCACTTACTCTCTCTCTCTCTGTCTCTCTCTCTCTCTCTCTCTCTCTCTGTCTCTGTCTCTGTCTCTGTCTCTGTCTCTCTGTCTCTGTCTCTCCAGAAGGTACATCAGCAGACTCCCCCGTGCCGGCGCTCTTCCACCCCCCGCGGGCGCCGGGCATCGGGGACATGGAGGCCCAGCGCGTGCTGCAGGTGGCCGTGATCCTGCGCAACCTCTCGTTCGAGGAGTCCAACGTGAAGCTGCTGGCCGCCGGCCGCACGTGCCTCCGCTTCCTGCTGCTGTGCGCCCACTGCAGCCTGGTGTCCCTGCGGCAGCTGGGCCTGGACACGCTGGGCAACGTGGCCGCCGAGGTGGGTGTGGCCTGGGGCCGGGGGGCTGGCGGGGGGAGGGGGTCCCTGACAGGGTGCTGTGTGGAGGGACTGGGCCCCCACATGGTGCTGCGTGGAGGGACTGGGCCCTGATGGGGTGCTGTGTGGAGGGACTGGGCCCTGATGGGGTGGTATGTGGAGGGACTGGGCCCCCACATGGTGCTGTGTGGAGGGACTGGGCCCTGATGGGGTGCTGCGTGGAGGGACTGGGCCCCCACATGGTGCTGCGTGGAGGGACTGGGCCCCCACATGGTGCTGCGTGGAGGGACTGGGCCCCCACATGGTGCTGCGTGGAGGGACTGGGCCCTGATGGGGTGCTGCTTGGAGGGACTGGGCCCCCACATGGTGCTGTGTGGAGGGACTGGGCCCTGACAGGGTGCTGCTGCTGTGTAGCAGGGCTGGGGGCACGCAGGAGCCCAGAGTTGTAGTCAAGACCGCCTAAACCGAGACCAAGACACTACCAAGACCAGAGGGTATCGAGACCGAGACCAAGTCGAGACCGTAAAAACCAGACTAGTGTTTAAATTACACCATTACGTGAACAATGGCGCAGCCGTTAGGAAAATATATACAATTTAGCATGTTTGCCGCGTAGTGTACGAGTGCTGCGTCATATTTGTGATGAGCATGAGCATGAGCTCGCTGCTTGGTTTATGCACAAACCCCCTCGAGACCTCTATGTCCGAGACCAAGACAAGACTGAGTCCGAGACTACTACAACTCTACAGGAGCCCCACAGTGGGGTGCGGCGACCATTTTTAGGATGTGTTTTGTGTTCCTGAAACTGTTGGGATTCACGATCCATCGGGGAAGGGAATAATCCCAACGCTGAGGAGAGTCGATCCCCCCCCCCCCCCCCCCCCCGCTGTTCAGTCACAGAGCACAGTGTGCTCAGCCCATGGTACTTGATGCTCGCCTCGCTCTTCAAGTCCCTTAAGACCAAGTGAGGCTGCACTCTTGGTAGTAATAGTGTAAGATGACGTGTTGTGGACGAAGCCCGTTCCAGCATGGAAGGAAAATCTTAAGAAAAATAGAATACAATAACATAAGGACATCACGGAATAGAATAAAAGCAGCAAAGGAGAATGATCTTAAGATAAAGATACAGATGTGCATGTGCATAGGTGTAGCACACACACAAGTGTTGAATTATTCATAAGCGTTGATGGTAGCGCTGATCTAAAGATACACACGTCTCTGATCTCACGTGCTGGGCCCTGAGTGCCCGTCAGCCTGGCGTGTGTGTTTCCCACCAGAAAGGCCGTGTTGTCGTCGTTACCGCCGTCCTCTGAGGGGCGTGCACACGGCGTGGCCTGGCCGGCGCTGTAGTGAAACCTCGGCTCACCGTGGAGCCTCTGTTGTGGCTGCGCAGGCGGCGGCGTGGTGGGGGAAGTGCGACTGCGTGTGGCTGAAAAAGACCCCGCTTCAGCACGGCTAATTTTAGCAGCCACGTGTTCCTCTGCTGCGCGCGCTGCGATGCCTCTGTTGTGCCTTCTGATGGCGGTCATTAGCCGGCGTCTTGGTGTTTCCAGAGTGTGGGTGTTGCCGTCTGGATGTTTGGCCGTGAGCTACACATTTATGGACGACGCGTTCAGACCGTCAAGTGTTCCAGAAGAATCAATATTTGATCTATTTCATGTTCATGGGGATGATGAAAACACTGAGCTCCCCGGTGAAGCCGACGTAATGAAACGGAGTAGAGAGGTTTCTGTGTTTCCCCCACAACACGGGTGGCTGTGTTGTTGTCTGTGACAACAGTGCTGTGTGGTAACGCAGACGCTGTACAGCGGAAAATGTGACATTTGTGCGTCTGTAGAAAGGAAGACGAGCCTCACTCTCACCCCAAACAACGCGTCCTCAAATCCCTGCCTTTGTTTACACGTCTCCTTCCTCTGAACGTGGAGCTGGGCTGCAGCCCCACGGCTCTGCCCGGGACATCGAGCACGCCGTGACAACTGTTCCCATCTCTCCCTGTCGTCTGGTGCAGGTCCAGCTGGACCCGGTGGACTTTCGGACCACCCATCTGATGTTTCACACCATCACCAAATGCTTGATGTCCAGGGATCGCTTCCTCAAGATGAGAGGTAAGGACCCTGTTGCCCCCACCCTCGGCTGTCTGGGTGGTGTGTTTAGGGTGGGGTTACACCACGTTGATATCAAGAAGCGTAGGTTTTGTCTCGTGCCTGTAAAGCTGTTTTTATTCTAATTAGATCTTTTTAAGTGGAGATGCCAATCACTCCATTTTGAGGAGGCCATCTGAGCCGAGTGGTTTTATTCACCTATCAAGTCCACCCAGTGTGTTCTCCTCAGTCTGATCGCATTCCCAACTGCAGAATTCTTTTTTTCGTGTCTTAAGGGCAGCTTAATATTTCATGCCAGCATGTTTCCGCTCCAGAGGAGCCCCGGCTCTGTTCATAGTTTGTGTTTATGTCCCAGATGGAGTCTTAAAACCAGTGGTTCTCAAACTTTTTGTGGCTTTTTTTAAGGTCTTAAAATCCTCACAATCCCAGCTTATGTTTTTTCACGGCTGCGCTCCCCCGAATACAGTTTCACCCAATTCCATCAGGGCAGCATCAGCGTTGTGGTCAGCGCACGCCTCACCAGACGGTGGACGGTGGCCCCGCCCACCGTCCCTGGTGACCTCCAGCAGGTCTTAGAGGTCCGGGACCCTCTTGTCTTCTGAACCATCTGTCTCCCCCCCCCCCCCCCCCACACACAGCTATGGAGATCCTGGGCAACCTGAGCAAGGCGGAGGACAACGCCGTGCTCATCTGCGAGTACGTGGACCAGGACTCGTACCGGGAGGTGATGGCGCTGCTCACGCTGCCTGACCTCATGCTCCTCATGTCCTCCCTGGAGGTGCTCTACCTCCTGGCCCAGCTGGGGGAGATCCCCTGCACCAAGATCGCTTCAGTGGACCACAGCATCGGTAAGGTCCAGGGCCCACGTCCAGAGCATCTCCTGTCAGAGGGTCCATGAAGGGCACAGCGCCGCCGCTCTAAAACACTGTGTGCATTTAAAGTCATCTGTTGTACACAACAAACGTTCAGCATTCAGCAAACATAAAAGGAATAATGAGAGGATGGAGCAAATACTCGCGACAACATTTGGCCGAGGACGTGCGATGCAACAGCGAACAGACTGTTCAGGCATCCTCTGGCAGGCTGCGTGTGTAGGAGTGTAGGACACTCTGGCTCCTTTTTTATATTGTTGACCTGCGAATTCAAAGCGTATGGCTGCCAAGGCGGTCTGAGTCCTGGCTGGCGAGGGGAAGGAGGTCTGAGACGGAGGGACAGGGTCCACGTCTGGCCTCAACATGGTCACGTTGCTCGTGTGCTGACTGTGAGGTGTGCTGTGACGAGGGGAATGTGGAGATGAAACCATCAGTCCATAAGGCTGGGATAAGATTCATGTTAAACGATTACTGCAACCCGCACAAAATGTGTGCATCGCCCTCATTTCTGTTTCTCGTATCGACAGTAGAGTAACTCGAGTCCACTATGACTACAAGACCGATTGTAGTGTGAGAAGGGGTACTGTTCAGTGAGTGTCAGAGGTACAGCGTGGACATGATGTGGTTCTGAACCCAGTGGGGCCGTGCAGGTGGACCTCAGTGAGGCCCGGCCCAGAGAGCCGGTTCTGTACCGTCCAGCACTCGGCAGGAGAGCACATCCAGGGTTCTGTCTGCCAGCGGACGCACCGCTAAGTGCACTGAAGTGTCATCACGGGACACCGGTCAAGTGTGGTTACACGGCTGGAAGGCCCCCGCGGGCCGCGCCAGTCTGTCTGCCTGTCTGTCTGTCTCCCGCGGCCCGTCTCACCCCTCTCCCCCCCACCCTGTAGACCTCCTGGTGCGGCTGGTGTCGGTGGACCTCCACACGTTCGGCCCGGACGCCCTCACCGCCGTGCGGCTGATCGAGCACCAGGCCAGCGCCGGCCAGGGGGCGGAGGTGCGGCCCCAGCTGGTGGAGCAGGTCCCCGCTCCGGGCCTTGGCAACCCGGTACCCGGTGAGTGTCCCCGGCAGAACCCCCGAGTGGGCCGTGCGGTTCTGCAGAGCTGGACCCCTCGTGGCTAGAGTTATCATGTCTGTCTTATGCAGGGTGTGATGTAGTTTCACCATGTGGTGATGATCATCAGTCTATATTCACAGTCTCTCGGTAGCAGTCTGGTAGAGCCACGTCTCATCACCTGAGAGTCTGGCAGAAGATCAGGGATGAGGACCATGCTACAGAATGTACCATCCACCATATCCTCAGACGCTTCGGTTATCACCAAATGGCGTATATTTTAATCTAATATGTGACATTAATCTAATATATATGGGTTTTTAGGCATGTTGCGTCTACCAAACGATGTCCCTGGTGACTCATTAGCAGGTTAATGGACTGACACACTTTGCTGTCCAGAAGATTTTCTGTGGGTGTTTCTTTTTATTATATAATTATAGCATAATGCAACAAGATGGGTCATGGTGTCAGATGAAACACAGAACCGAAGCACTGTCCTGCCGCTGCTCTATAACTCGTCTTTTCCTGACACCTGGTGGAAGGCCGGGGAAATGCGTTGTTATTAAACCCAAGGCAATTATCGAGGCTTTGTTCCCTCTGCTCCATCTGCATGTAGCAGCACACTACACTGTACTGCAGTGGCTTGACTCCTGTCGGTCTGCTCTGTCTCGTGTCGCCCCTCCGTCTCCAGTCACGCGTGTTCCCAGCCAGGCTGCCCCCCCGCCCCCCAGCATCGTGGACCCGGACGGGGAGAAGTTTACACTACAGTGGTGAGGCCTTCTCATACCCAGAACACACATCTGCTCCCTAGATCCTCTCACAGCCCTTTCCTGAACCCACACACGTGTGTGTGTGTGTGTGTGTGTGTGTGTCTGCGTGCACGCGCTCTAGATCTCTACTGACAACAGCATGTCTTGTGTTTCGTGGTCTTATTCATGTGACCCAACACAACCCTCCACCGGAGCCCCGGGCTCTAACTCAACACACGTGTGTGCTGCTCTCCTCCCGACAGGCTGAACGCCCACTTTGAGGTGCAGGCCGAGGCGTCCGTGTCGCGGTCGGAGGTGTACTCGGAGTACCTGGCCACCTGCAGCAAGATGGGCCGGACCAACATCCTCAACTCCACGGGCTTCCTCAAATGCCTACGGTCAGCCTGCACACCCCCCCGCGCTCCGCCCCCCCGCGTCCTGGTTAACGTCTCCTGGGGGGTACATTTGTATTCTCGGCCAGAAAATGGAAATGCATGGCCGGCAGTGTCACACACACACAACCTGAATTACATAATGCATATTTACATAAATGGGACAACACAGGAAACCCGTGGTGCATATACACACACGGCACATGAAACATTAGCTGGTGTGTTTTTGTCCGTGTGGCTGTTTATAAGCTGGCCGGGGTTTCATACCCAGGAGACGGATTAACCAGCGCACTGGTGACTTCTGGCTTTGAGAATGCAGGGTTCATTATGGTTCTAGTGAGGGAAACTTTAGGCCAAAGATGGGGAGAGTTTGATGGGAGGATGGCCCAGGCTCTAGACTCTGTCGGAACCCCGCTGTAACTGAGGTCATTGTGACACTTATCAGCAGAACGGATCTCCAACAATAGTGATGTGCGTGGTGGAAGGGCCTCCCTTCTGGATGTCTGTCCTCCTCCCTGGCCTCATGTCTGTCTGTCCTCCTCCTCCCTGGCCTCATGGATGTCTGTCCACATGATTTTCTGTCCTCCTCCCCTGGCCTCATGGCTGTCTGTCCTCATGACTGTCCTCCTCCTCCCTGTCCTCATTGCTGTCTGTCCTCCCTGTCCTCATGTCTGTCTGTCCTCCTCCCCCCTGTCCTCATGTCTGTCTGGCCTCATGTCTGTCTGTCTGTCCTCCTCCCTGGCCTCATGTCTGTCTGTCCTCCTCCCTGGCCTCATGTCTGTCTGTCCTCATGTCTGTCTGTCCTCCTCCCTGTCTCCCCACAGGACGGTGTTCCCCAGTCACACCATGCGGCGGCAGGACGACGGGAAGCCCGGCAGCCAGGTCCAGATCTTCCTGGTGGGCATGAGGAGGAAGTCCCTCCCCCTGCCCGTCCAGCTGTACTACCAGCAGCAGCAGCACCAGAACCAGAACCCGGCCGCCGGCCCGCCCCACGCCGCGGCCCGGCAGGAGGCCCCCGCCGACACGTCTGCGCCCCCGTCAGGTCGGTCTGGGGGTCACCGTGGGGGGGGTGAGGGGGAGACGGCAGGGCGGGGGAGACACTGAGGGGGAGAGCTCTGCTGCAGACCGTGTGGAAACGAAGCTCAGGGGGAAAGAACACTGCAGGCAGCTGGTTCAGCCCAGTGTCATCATCCATCAGACTTTATAGTCTGCCTGTACAAATAAGGACATTCAGTGTTTTGTTGTGTGTCGACACACCTCTGAAGTGCTGTCATTACTTACTTTGACCTGTGGGGGTGTGGATCTAGACCACTGATGTGTACAACAAACCAAATGACCCACCTTGGTTCTTTCTGAGTCCGATGGCCCACCCTGCATTGGTGTTACGTTGTGGTGCCGTTTAAACTGTCTGTCTCAGCTGCTCTCATGTTCACTGTCTGCTTTTGTTTCTGGGCCCGCCTTGCAACTGACTGACCGTCTTGTCTCCCTCTCTGGTTCCGACCCGCCAGTTCTGGGAGCCCAGCTGGTGCGCGGCCCGGCCGGTTCCCCGCAGCCCCTGAGCATCGCCCTGCAGGAGCAGCGGCACCTCGTCAGCCCGCAGGGGGCGCCCAGCCCGCTGGCCACGCAGCAGCAGCAGCAGCAGGCACGACCGGGCCCCATGATCCAGATCCCCACGTCAACGGCGGTCATCCAGAACCACAGTCCCCAGAACCTCCCTCCACCTCCTCACCATCATCCTCAGCAGCCTCCGAACGCCGCCCTGTGCCCCGCCCCCGTCACGCTGTTCAAGCAGGTCCCCCCAGGCCACATCCTGACGGCCCGGGTCCAGGGCGTGTGCCCCCCTCTGGGCACGGCGCCGCAGCCCGAGACCCCCGCCTCCTCCAGCGCCCCCTGCTCTTCCTCCATCCAGAACTTCCAGGTGGCCGGGGGCCAGGTGTTCACCATCGCCGGCGTGTCCGGCGCCCAGGGCTCGCGGGTCGCCTTCCAGAACATCGCCCCCAAGCCGGCGCCGCCCCAGGCCGGCGGCCCAGGGGTCCCCTCCCCCATCCAGCAGCAGCAGCAGCAGGGCGTGATGGTGGTCGGCGCCCAGCAGAGCCCGGCCTACGCGCCCGCCATCCACCAGATAGTTCTCACCAACCCTGGCGCCCAGACTCTCCAGATAGCGGGGCAGCCCGGCTCGCCGCCCGCCCTCCCGCCCCACTCTCACGCCCAGGTCCAGCCCCCGCAGACCGTCAGCCACATGCTGTCCCTGAAGCGGCAGCAGCAGCAGCAGCAGCAGCAGCTCATCGCCCAGCCTCCTCAACCTACCTCCGCTGAGTCCAGCTTGATCAAACAGCTTCTGCTTCCAAAGCGGGGGCCCAGCACCCCGGGGGGGAAGCTGATCCTCCCCGCCCCCCAGGTCCCCCCGCCCGGCGCCGCCGGCTCACTGGCGCCCGCCCAGCAGGTGGTGTACCAGGCGGGCTACGCGGCCCCCTGCTCCTCCCCTCAGCCGCAGCAGCTCAACGTGCAGCTGGTCCCCGGGGCGCTGCAGGCGGCGGGCGGCCCGGCCCTGCAGGCCGTGCAGCTGCTGCCGGGCCAGGTCCTGGCGGCCGGGGGCCCGGGCGCCGTCCTCCAGGGCCCCTCGGCGGGGGGCCAGGTCACCTTCACCGTGGTGCCCAACGCCGGCCTCACCACGTCGGCCGCCGCCGCCGCCGTCAGCCAGGGCGCCGTGGCCCCCGGCGTCCCCCCGCCCCCTTTCCCCGCGGGGGCGGTGCTCCGCGGGCCGGCCACGCCGCCGCCGCCGCCCCCTCCCCCGCCCGCCCCGCTGCGGGGCGACAAGATCATCTGCCAGAAGGAGGAGGAGGCCAAGGACGCCACTGGGCTGCACCTGCACGAGAGAAAGATCGAGGTGATGGAGAACTCGTCTCTGGCGGGCGGAGGCTCCTCCAACGGCACGGCCAGCAACGGGGACGCCCCGCCGGGCGCCAAGCTCCTGAACGGGAGGACGTGCGGGGAGCCGGGCCTCCCGTCGTACCGCTCAGGGAACGGCCCGGCGGCCAACGGCCCGGCCGGCGACGCCCACCCGGCCAACGGCAGGCCGGCGCCGTCGCCGGGCGCGGCGGACGGCGAGCCCCGGAAGGCGCTGGTGAACGGCGTGTGCGACCCGGAGCGCGGGGACGGCGGCAGCGGCGCCATCCACAACAGAAACATTCCAAATCACGTGGCTTCCAGACAGTACGTGGGGAACGGGGAGGTGGGCGCCTCAGGCCCGGACTCCCCCCTCCCCTCCCCCCCACCAGACACTGCCAAAGTCCCGCCGGCGGAGCGGCTGGCCAACGGGCCCCCGGGGGCGGCGGCCAACGGCCCCTCGGGGCCCGGCCACGCCCAGCCCGCGCTCAGACAGCGCCTGCTCCCCAACGCCCCCCTCCCCAACGCCGCCATCACTGTTACCTCCCAGGGGCCCGGCGCCGCGGCGGCCAACGGCCTGGCCCCCGAGCCCAGGGGCCTGAAGCGGCCGGCCGACCCAGAGGACCGGCCGCAGAGCGGGATCCCCAGCAAGGTGGGCGTCCGGATCATCACCATCAGCGACCCCAACAACGCGGGCAGCACCGCCACCATGGTGGCCGTGCCGGCCGGAACGGACCCCAGCACAGTAGCCAAAGTAGCAATAGAGAAGGCCTCGCTGCAGAGGAACTGCTCACCCACACAGGCAGCTGGACCCCCGGTGAGTCCTGCCCCCCCCCCCCCGTCTCTCTGGAGGTCACCAGACCCCTCTGGTGCTGCTCCGGCTGCTGCTCTTTACCCGGCGCCGGCCAGAGCTGGTGGTTTGTGGGTGTTTTCAGATTTATTGTCGAGACGTTTCCACAGCATATGGATGAGGAGCGAATGGGAGACAGGCGTCTCGATCTTTATCTTGGATTTTATTTAGACGTATTGGTATGCGTGCACATGGCAAGCAAATGTTTACTTCTGTAAGATCCAGATGTTTGTGTCAAATGAGCTCAGTCCTTGACATTTCTTTTTGTTCTCAAGTTGCTGTAAAAGTAAATGTGCTTTTTTTTCCACATGTGCTCCACATTGTGATCAACTATTCACACCTCAGAACTGGTCCTCCCAAGTCTCTGTGATAACGTGTACCGAATCATCGACCAGCCCCTCTTAAAGGGCCGCTGAGCTGGCATTGAGTTGTCTCCTCTAATGGCCCTGCCCTCTCCTAGAGGAGTAAATCAATGCAGCTGATCAGTGAAACATTTCCAGTCAAATTGCATGCGCTGATTCGACACGCCGGTCAGCTACTCAGTTTGCAGCATGTCTACACTGCGCTCAGACTGGCTTGTCTTTTAAATACAGTTTTATAAACGTGTGCTAATATAGCCAACGGGTGAATGTATAGTAGGACATCCATTATTCATGACTGGTTTTAAGACTGACTGTCGTCTGTGTGAATAAGACGAGGTCATTACCGCGCTGTAACATGGGTGACTCATCCATGAGTTAGCTCGGCAGCCGCGTCGTCGACCTCAGCCCCGGCCGTCCCGGGTTCGATTCCCCGGGGGAACACACGGAGGTTAAAGAAGGCGAGGCCAGTGAAGACCATGTGGTCCCCGCCGATACCCACCTCCTACAGCAACGCCTCTGAGTGAACAACCCCTGCCTGTAGCGAGGCCTGGGTTACTGCTCAGACGACAACACTCCCTCACTGCTTATAGGAGAAGTCTTGTTTTGTGGGGACATCTAAATGACGATGTCTTGGTTTTATTGATCAATGTCACTGAAAACATAGGTCCTAAAATGCACAAAAAAAAATAAAATAATAATAATGGTCTTGGTTTGTGAGGTCAACGTGGTTTGTGGGGTCACTAACTTGTCTCCTCACCCCCCGTAGCCGAGCGGTACCCCTCCCCTCGCCCCGGTACCAGCAGGCAGCCCCGGACCCCCGGCCCCCGCCCACCACGGCCCACCCACCGCACCGGAGCACATCAGGAAAGCAGGGCAGAACTTCAAGTGTCTGTGGCAGTCGTGTAAACGGTCAGTGTCACGGCCGCGTGTGTTTGTTGAGCTAACAATGAGAGTAACTTGTCTGCAAGTAATTCTGCTGCTGCAAGGCTTGTATTTAGGTTCAAGGTTAACCTAAAGATAATTAGGACTGGATCACTGTTATCACTGTGTTGAAGGGCTCCTATTTCTGGAAAGCCATGAAGGCAGAGTAAACTGTGCATGACATTATGTACTTTGGATATTTAAAAAAGGTAACGGAATGAAGTAATGTAAACACCCAAAGGCGAGCAAATAAACAAATGTTTATTTAAAGTTGAGAATAGATCCAGGATCCTAGAAGAGCATTCTCCCAGCATGGCTATGTGAGTGGACCGTACGTCCCCCCCGGTCCTCGCCCCCGTGTCTGTGAGACGCGCAGCACAGGTGTGTCCTCTGAAGGCGTGTCTCTCCGCAGGTGGTTCGAGACGCCGTCGCAGGTGTTTTACCACGCGGCCACCACGCACGGCAGCAAGGACGCCTACCGGGGGCACTGTCTGTGGGAGGGGTGCGAGCCCTTCCCCCGGCAGAGACTGTCCTTCGTCACCCACCTCCAGGTGAGACCCCGCCCCCCCCCCGGTCACCCCGCGACACGCTGGGCTAAGTTAGGGTTACACAATGGTGGCCATCGATGCATGATGACGGAGCACAGACGTATCCAACACGCTCCATGTTTTTACTTTGCTTAACCTCTACTACTTTGTGTATTTCCTGGCAGTCGTACTCGCATTTTTAGTTCTGGGGTGGATAAAGCCACCGTGTAATGCTGGGCTGGAGCTCCAGGCTGACCTCACGTCTGTCTCTGTTCCAGGACAAACACTGTTCGCGGGACGCGTTACTGGCTGGATTAAAACTGGAGGAGCAGGCCCAGAACAGCCCCAGTCCCACCTCTTCCCAGTACGTACTCACTCTGACTCCCCGAGAGCGTTGGCACAACCAGCCCACCATGTGTTTAGCTTTTGGGTGCGTTCGTTTTATCGTCCCGCTGACACAAAACAAAGAGAAAGAAGGCTGACACTAAGCTCTGGGGGTGTCCCGCGTCTTGCACGGCTCCACACGCGTGTTCAGGTCACGTGTGTCACACGTGTTCACGTCGGATGTGTTCAGGTCGGATGTGTGGTTGGGGCAGAACCAAACAGTGTCAACACATAGTTATTCCATTGCTATTTCCAGTCTTACGAGCCGTATGGGATTTCTATTTTTAGACAGCTGGGGAAGTGATTACATAACCCATGTTTAGTTTGAGGTTGCAGGCTTTGGATACACATATCTGCTAAATAACCATTGACAGCTAGAATAGAGTCCTGGCACGAGGACTAGAGCAGAGTCCTGACAATAGAAAGAGGGCATTTAGCAGACGCTTTTATCCAGAGCGACTTACAATCGGTACATTTGTGGGGTTCGACATGTGGACAGTTGGAGGATCAAGGGGATCGAACCGCCGACCCTACGGTTAGCGGACGACCCGCTCTACCTACTGAGCTACTGCCGCCCCAATAGAACCCAACAGAATCCTGACCCGTGTCTGTGTTGTGCAGAACCCCCCCAGCGGCCAGCAGCACCCCGCCAACACGACCCCAGAAAGCTATCGTCAATCACCCCAGCGCCGCCCTCATGGCCCTGCGCCGGGGGTCTCGGAACCTGGTCTTCAGGGACTTCACCGTGAGTACCCCCTCCACCTTGACCCCTGACCCCTGACCCCTGACCCCCGATGACACGCACCCAGACCAGGAACCAGCCCGGGTCCCGTAGGGGAGCCCACATGATCCTGAGTCCAGGACCATGTGGTGCTGAGCTCCTTATGATCCTGAGTCCTGGACCATGTGGTGCTGAGCTCCTTATGATCCTGAGTCCTGGACGATGTGGTGCTGAGCTCCTTGTGAAGCTCTACCAGACCCCCTGAGGAGTCCTTTGGAGGGTTCTCAGCTGTGTGTGGATGCTGATGTGTTGCTGTGTTGTGACCCCCCGCCACAGGATGAAAAAGAGGGACCAATGACCAAACACATAAGACTAACTGCTGCCTTAACCTTAAAGAACATCGCCAAGTACTCAGACTGTGGTCGCAAGTAAGTCCTCCCCCACGTCCCAGACCAGGAACCTGCTGGACTGGTCTCACTCAGCCGTTATTATGGAGCCCGGCAGCTGTTCTGCATATGAGGAGCTACTGGAGAGGTTGTTCATTTTGACATTGCTGACACTCTGCTTTCTCTCTCTGTCTGTGTCTGTGTGTCTGTGTGTGTGTGTGTCTCTCTCTCTCTGTGTCTCTCTCTCTCTCTGTCTCTGTCTCTCTCTCTGTGTCTGTCTGTCTGTGTGTGTGTGTCTGTGTGTGCGTGTCTCTCTGTCTCTGTCTCTGTCTCTCTCTCTCTGTGTGTCTGTCTGTGTCTGCCTGGTCTCCAGGTTGGTCAAGAGGCATGAGAACCACCTCTCTGTGCTGGCCATCAGCAACATGGAGGTGTCCACCACCCTCGCCAAATGCCTTTACGAACTGACCCGGGCGCTGCAGGCCTGAGGGGGGTGGGGGTCCAACCTGGACTTCCTCTGCTGCCCACACCCCCTTCTCCCTCCCTCTCTCTCTCACTGTCCCTCTCACTCACTCTCTCTCTCTCTCCCCCTTTCTCTGGAGAGAGACGAGGACCCGTATACTGTGGTGGGTGCTACAGGAGCAGGAGGAACACACACACACACACACACACACACACACACACACACACAGACACACACACACACACACACACACACACACACTGAAGCCTGCCTCTCTCTGCCACGCCTGCTCACACACACACACACACACACACCTGTCACTCAACAAACTGCCACGGGGGGTCTTCCACCAGCTGGCCGTCAGGGGGGGGGGTGCTCTTGAGACTGCTTCCCCCCAGGGGACCCCCCCCACCCCCACCCCGAGGACACCCCGAAATACGAGCACATTGTTTTCCTGGTAACCGGACTGTTTTCATACGGCAGGGTGTTGGCTCTGGGGTGGGGGAGGGCGGGGGAGAGAGAGAGAGGGGAGGGGGAGGGGGGTAGAGGGGGGAGAGGACGTGGGTAACGAGACTGACGCAATTAAAAAAAAAGAAAAAGAAAAAAAAAAGTGTTGTTTTTTTGTTAATGTTTGTTTTTTTGTCGTTTTTTTTCCCCTTTTTCAAAACTTGGTAGCTTGTTTTTTCTTACATGAGTCGATATATTTTCACTTATTTATTAAAATAATAAAATGAATTGAATGAATACCATTACAATTAATGAAATGAATCCTGTACATATTTGTGAATATATATAAAGAAGAAAAGAAGATCCTGTCATGCCCATGCAGCCACTGGAGAGTCCTGCAGCATTGCTGTGGACCCCAGGGTCCTCGCTAGCTCTCTGTTTGCTTTATTTTGTAACGATCCCTGTTCACTTGTATCCCATGTGATTCTATACTCAGCAGTGGATGAATGTACTTTTAACCATGTAAATACGTCTGCAAAGGTACTGACCGAGTCCGGGGAGACGAGAGGAAGCAGTTTTTGTGGGAGCTGTGACATTCTTTTGTATGATAAAAAAAAACCTTGTAGAACTCATTTTGCTGGCTGAAAGAGTATGGAATAATATATCTCATGTCATTTTTAGAAGAAAAAAATACTGAAGGTTTTGTCCCCCTCACGCCCCCCCCCCCCCCCCCCCCACCCCACTGTATCCACTGTAAGTGTTACGTCATCAAAATAGGCACGGTGTCCCCTTAACTCCCCAACACACACACATACACACGCACACACATACAAATACACACACGCCCTGCCCCCCCATACCCCGACCCCTCAACGTTTTTTTTGTATTTGTAAATCGGTTTAAATACATGGAGTTTTTATACAGGGTTTTTCCTGTGTTCTTTGCTTTACGTGCAGGTATGATATTTTCTTCACTACGTTTTTCTATCTTAATATAGTGTGGAGTTTTATTGTACTATTTTTTCATTCTTGATACATGCCACATTCCGGCGAACGTCCTCGGTAGTCCTCTGGTGTGTTGTAACGACGGGGGGCGGCTCACAGCATCCTCATTTCACTCGGTAGGATGTGTGACTATACATAGACCTAACAGTCGGTTTAGAAATTGGCTTTATTTACTTTGGTGACTGTTTATAGTTTTTAAATAAAAGACTGAACATTTCGGGCCTGGGTTTTTTTTTTTGTGATCCTTGTTTGATTTGTGGGGTTTCTTTTAAGAGATGGGAATGTGTTCGCTTTATTTGTTCGTTTCTTTAGGACACAACGAAACCTCCACAGATGCTTCTACTGTTCTTATGTGTTCATATTATCAGTGAAATGCAACTTTTCGTGCGTGTGGACAATGTGGACAGATTTCTATGTCCACCATTTACAAGCACTTGTGTTAGTCTTAAAACCAATAGCATGTCCTTATATCACACACGCTTTATCGTTTCTCTAACTTTGAAATACTGCGGTATGTCGGTGACTGAGAGAACATTCAACATGTGCGGACAGGTCGTCCTGATTGGAGGCTGCGGTTCCACGGCGCGCCGCTGGGGGTGTGGACCTCCTGGACCCAGAGGAGAGGCGTGAGGAGGGGTCCACCTGAACAGCACGGTCTGACGGAGACCTCCCGTCCCGCTGCCATGGGGAGGATCGACGAGCTGAGAGCCATACTCCGCCAGCAGGTCCGGCAGAACAACGAGCAGCTGTGGCGCTGCGTGCAGCAGATGGTGTCGGACTACGAGCAGGAGGCGTCGCGGCTGAGGGAGGAGAACAGTCGGCAGCGCATCCTGAGCGCCGTGTGGACTCCGCATGTCTGCCTCAACAGAGCAGGTCCGTATTCCTGTGCACACATTGACCACATTGAAAGAAACCCACAGTGTGTTTCATAAAGCGGATGACACGGAACCGCTTTATTTGCAGCATTTGTGTCCGCTTTCATTGAAGAAGGGCATTTAGCAGACGCTTTTGTGCAAAGCGACATATAATCAACATTTGTCGCGTTCGACATGAAACGTGTCTTTATGGGGAAGTTAACGCTCGGCTCCTCTGCCTTTTGGTGCGCTAGTTTTGGAGGATCACCACAACAAAGTCAAACTTGGCAGCGTTGTAATGTTTGGGCGGTGGTCCCCCGGGGAGCCGCCAGGGGGCGACGCGCTCCTCCGCAGAACAACACAGAATAACACGGAAGAAGAAGAGTCCGCTGTTGAGATGTGGACTCTAGAAGATCTGACAGCGATGCTCAGCCAGCCCATCCCGGGGTGCAACGACCCCGTGCTGGGCTGTATGAAACGACCCGTGTCCGACCTCCAGGCAGGGGTTTCTCACTTACAAGATGAAAACAGTTGGCAACGCAAACGACTGACCGCCGCCTGGAGCCCGCAGGTCCGCCTGGACAGAGCGGGTTGGTACTGCCTCGGGTTCACCATACTGAATCAATCACCGCTCGTAACGTTAGGCTCATTGTTTCATCATGACACGATAGACGTCTTGTTTCATATCGCGGTCCGAGAGCGGAAGCCAGACCGTTAAAGGTTGGATGATTGTAGCAACGCAAGGAGAACGACTACATGACGTGACGTGTGAGCAGGGTGTTGTGACTCCCTGCCCGGGGGGGGGGGGGGGGGGGGGGGACTATACCCTGACTTGTGCTCAGGCTTGCCGTCCTCCATCATCTTCTTCTTCCATGTCTTTCAGAGGTCCTGCAGCACCCTGCCTTCAGAGAGGCCTCCTCACGCCACCGGGCCCAGACCGAGCCCTCGGCTCCACTGGTACAAGTCAAGCAGGAGCAGGAGGAGCAGTGGATCAGCCCTGAGGGGGCGGGGCATGAGGAGCTCCCTCAGGACCCGTCCTGGGCCCGGCCCGTGAAGAGGGAGGAGGGCGACGAGCCGGCTCCGCCTTCACCTCCTCCTCAACCAGAGGTGGCACCGCCGACCCGGGACCCTGAACCGCACGTAAAGCAGGAGCCACAGTCCCCGGCTGGCGGCCAGGAGCAGCAGGAGGTGCCAGGACTGCACGTGAGGAAGGAGGAGGAGGAGGAGGAGGGCGGGGAGACCGGCGCCGGGTCGGTTCAGGACTCCAAACCGGGGCTCGGACCGGCCAAGTTCATCGAAAGGGTCTACCCCTGTCCGCTGTGTGGACTGGAGTGCGTGTCCAAGGCCCACCTCAGGACCCACATGAGGGTGCACACGGGGGAGCGGCCGTACTCCTGCCCTGACTGCAGGAAGACCTACACCACCAAGGGGGCGCTCAACAGACACGTGCGCAGCTTCCACCACGGGGACCGGCCCTTCCGCTGCCAGTTCTGCATGTTCAGCTTCACCTTCAAGTCGGGCCTGGAGCGCCACCTGCGGGTGCACACGGGCGAGCGGCCGTACACCTGCTCCTTCTGCGGCCTGGGCTTCACGCAGAGCGGCAACCTGGCCACGCACATCAACGTCCACCACAGGGTCAGCTCGCTCAAGTACAAGATGAAGGCCTGACGGTGTTCTAACCGCTCAGGAGGGTGGGTCGATGTGACTCTGAGGGCTGTGACTCTGATGGCTGTGACTCTGATGGCTGTACTCTGTAGGTTCTTTCTAACCTATGGTGCGCCGTCTCTTTAAAAGCCTAGCGTGTTTTTGTTTTTGTTCTTGTTTGTTCTTGTTTTTGTTGCAACCTGGACCCTTTTTCAATATTTCTCGAGTCTACTGTGTGTGACGGCGGTCCAGTGGTACTGACCCAGAGCACTGCAGCTGATCCAGTGGTACTGACCCAGAACACTGCAGCAGCTGATCCAGTGATCCAGTGCATCGTAGACGCCTGGCCTCTCAAAGTGCTTGTTTTTGCTACTCTGACGTTTTGTACTGACAATCTGAGCCTGTAGTTGTGAGTGGACCTGTGGACCCAAAGGACTACAAAGATGGGGAGACGAGGTCCATGTGGAGGAAACAGGAAGTAGCCCCGGCTCACGTTCTCTTGATATTTTATATAATATAATGTCTATAATGTATACATTGGGATACATTGTGTTGTGGGTGTGATATTTTGACTCAAAATAAATGGTAAAATAAAAGGTCTCAGTGAAACCACTATCCTTCCATGACGTCATGAATATGTATTCTCATAGCACCCAGTGGGCTGAACAGCCCAGTGGGTGTTTTAGTGGGCTGAATAGCCCAGTTATAGTATTATTATACCTGAGAGAAGACTAGGGCTCACTATCCCCCCCATGGCAGCCCTTTTTAGGAGGTTCCACGCTTTGTAAATAGCGCCAGAAGAAGCGTCTAACGTCTCCACGATGTAGGAGTCTGGGCCGAACATTAAGGAACACGTTGGAACATCATTTGCCACTTTGGATTTCTTTTGAGGAAAAACTGAATCAGGGCTGTGACTCCTCTGAACCACACGTGGTCCAATAGCACATTTCCCCCTCAATACACAACACATTTGTTTTAAGTTACCACTAAATGACCATTTACTCCCAATAAAGCCTCCCCTGGGTCTCAGTACACCCAGTGACTGGTGGAGCTGGTGGTCCTGATGCTGGGCTCTGGAACCTTCCCTTTGAGAGGCCTCATTCTCTAAGATGGCCGCCCCCTGCTGACACCAGGCCTGCAGAGCCCCGGCCCGTCCACACCCTGAGGCTCAGGTCCTGCAGGTCCAGCTTGTCCTGTCGGTCAGTACTGACCCAATTGGTTTCCTGGAGCCAGACCTCACCCACACAGCCTCCTGGTCCAGACTTGCAGTGCGCTGCTGCCCAACATCTCCTCAAGGTTTGTGCTTCAACTCCCTGAAGAAGTTCTCTGGGAGGTTGTAGAGCCAGCCATTGGTCCACCGTGCTGAGGCAGAAGACCAATTCACCCAATCACAGCTCAAGTGCCACCCAATTGGTCAGCCTTCCTTGAGGCTCTCTTGTAGAACAAGAGACTTGAAAATGAGGCTATTTAGACCTGTACCATCCACATCTCAAAACGTTTACATAATACCCCAATCAAATAACAATGTAGACTTGGCCATTTGTTTTTGCTTATTCATCCTGCTTTTAGTGTATATCTGAAACAGTGCCCTTTGATGTGTGTAACGTCTGTTACATGTGTATACTTTTGTCTATCTTTTGTGTAGGTTTAAAAACAGAAGACAATATATGGGGGGGGGCATATGAAACTCATTGCAACGTCAATGAACACACTACACCAAAAATACAAATGTCCCCTCGCCAGTCCACGTGTGTTCAAGCTATAACTCCAAAACAGTGGCCTGTTGTCCACTCATTGGAGTCCGGAATTCCGAGGTGTCCCGAACGCGGCGCGGCCCCAGTGGCTCCAGTGTGTGCAGCGCGGCCGGAGGCCAGCAGGCGGCAGCAGGCGAACCCACAAGTCCCACACACTCGAGACATGTGGCCGAGACTTTTGGAAAGCAACACTGAGTTTCCAGCGGACAGAAAGCTCCAGAACGTGCGGTTCCCCAACACCTCCAAGCAGGAGCCTGGCCCCCGACGCTAAGCTGCGTAGGAGCCCGGCACAGCAGACCCCCTCGCAAGGCTTTCGGTGAGTACTTCAATGGACGCCAGCGAGAGAAAGCCGCTAGCCTGCTAGCCGCTAACCTGCTAGCGTGCTAACGCGACGTGTGCAGGGGGGCTGCTCCGCAAAGCTCCCCGTGGGTCAGCCTGCTAGCGATTAGCTTCAGTTGGCCGTAGTGGCTAGCCTGTGGGTGACCTTCAGTACACCCACGCGTGGCCCATGCGGGGCTCCCCTCGGCCGCGGGGCAGGATTACTCGGCCGGAGCTCACCAGCTAACTGGGCTATGTTTTTAGCTAGCGTTAGCTCTAGCTAACAAACAGCCGCCGTGTTGTCGTCGTCGCGTCGGCACCGGCGGAGCAAGGTCCGTTTGGTCAGCTGGGAGAGTACTGGTTTAGGGACCTCCAGTACCAGCCACCCGAGCCGACTCGGTTGAATAACCCGCACTAACTTTTCTGCGGAGGCAGCAGCGGTGCTGTTTGCCTCGCACATCGGGACCTGGGTCCCCCCCCGGTCCGCTTTGAGTGGACCGGTGCGTGGAGAAGCTCGGTTCAGACGTGGGGGTTGTGGTTCAGACGTGGAGGCTATGATGTATACGTGGAGGTTGTGGTTCAGACGTGGAGGCTGTGATGTATACGTGCAGTTTGTGACGTCACAAAGTTGCCCTGTCAGTGATTGCTCGTGTAGGAAGTCAGATTTCATGGTTTCGTCTCACTGGAGGTCAGAGACTCTCCTCATCGTCCACATCTGGAGGACGAGCTGGAGGTTCTCAATGTGCTCTGTTCAGTTTCGTGTTTAACCACTTCAACATGAAACAGCCCGTGGATAGTCATTCATTCGTTAAACCAACTCAGTTGTGTTTTGATATAATCACTCTCTCTCTCTCCAAGTCATCCGTGCCTCGAGTTATTTGAGAAAAAAGTATATACCACAAACTAAGTCCTTATCCAGACGTTTGTGGTGAATAGATAAAGAATAGATATAGCAGGCGCGGGACATGGCTTTTAAGTTGTATTGCCAGATACACTTTCTCCTCAATCTGAAGTCTGGCCACGTACTACTGGGATTTATTTTATTGGCTGCTGCTGGGAGCCCGTGGTGTGCGGGGCGAGGTTGTCCAAAGGGGAGCCAGGATCTCGTTTCTTTTAGGTTTTGACACAGCGCATGTTCATTCACATAACGTAGACGCTCTGCTGTACCTCGGCATTTTCCAACAGGTGTGCCAGGGCGAGTTCAACGTGAAGTCCCATTCCTGACGACAGAGAGCGAAAAACCAATTCCAAGGCTCACACCTGAGAAATGTATTCCAGTGTAACGTAACATCTGGGTGCCGCGCTCGTTTTCACCTCTGAGGTTCTTTATTTGACGAGCCCACCGGGCAACCCGGGCCCTGGCTGGCCAGCCCTGCGCTGGCAGCGGAGCATCGGTCGCAGGCCAAGCTGCTCTGCTGAGCAACACTCACCGCAGCCTGGCAGGAGGCCTCCTCTGACCGGGCTCACAGTGCACCAGGAACCAGGCGTGGTGCAGATGCTGGGGTGGCGGTTTGTTTTCCCACGCAGGCTGATTCTGAAGGCCTGTCACTTAACGCACCGTCCAGCTGATGTTGGACCGACGTCATCGACTCTTGTGTGATGAAGGACAGCCCGCGCTGCGCCAGAACCGGGCCCAGACCGCGTAGGGCAGTTACGCTGTGCTGTTGAACAGTCGGCATTAAAAACAACACTCAGACGGTTTCTGATCACAGCCTGTCTACAATCACAGGTCAGGTTAGACTCTGGCCCTCAGTGAGGCCGCACCACTCTGCCGAACCTCGCAGTGGTCAGTGCTTCCTCCTTTCTCTTTCTCAAACTTGACTTGATTCTGAGTCAACTGTTACTGCACTCTCCTAGACGACTCATTGATACATGACCAGCTGCCAGCCAATCAGTGATGCTCATACTCATCCCAGGCTCCTCCCACGTCCGTACATGTCACAGCACTCAGGTCAGATAGTGTTGTTTACCATCCTGCTTTATCAATTGAAAACGGGGTCAGGATGTTGACAGAAAGCTGTGGTTAAGATTCTTAGGAGTCGCTGCTTACCTTGGGAAGCACCTTGGGTGACCTGTGTGCTTTGATCAGCCCCGCGACTTACACTGTGGCCCTGGTGCTGATCCAGGGGAACCAGATGGAGTTGGACAGGGTTGGTTCTGGGAACAAGGAGCTTAACTCTTGTTCTTTTATGTAGTTAATGAGCTGGTCCGGATTAAAGTGGGCCTGAACGGTACAACTTTTGAGTCCAGGTTCTGGCACTCATTGGGAACGTGACCGGTACTTCCCGGCCGGTACCGCTCTGGGTGTGGAGGCCTCGGTGTCCATGTCAGCAGTGGGGTGGAGGTGCTGCAGCACGTGTTCTGCAGGACCAGTTGCTGTGCCTGGTTCCAACTGGCTGAACAGTTGTCTGCTCCCCCAGGCTGCAGGCCACACCTGGTGGCTGGCCTGCAGAACGCTGGCCCCGTGTTCCTGGTTCCTCCTCCCTAAGGGTCTCGCTACATGTCTTCTACCGTGCAGAGCCGGTCTGTTCCAGTCTGTTTATGCCTGTAACACATCGAGGCTCAGATCCCATTAAGATCCCATTAAGACCTCATGACTCTCTGCTTTAGAGAAGACTAAAGACTCATCCACACTCATTAGACGTTAACAAAGCCTCACTAACTTGAACCACAAACAGCCCGAGCCTTTCCACTGCCTTGCATCAGGGAGGGCTTTCACTGTTCCACTCACTATCACTTAGCACACTTAAGCCTTCTTCTGCTGTCACTAATGAGCAGGTCGTAGTTAAGGATCTCACTGGGACTCAAACAGCCTCGCCGCTCCACTGACCCCAGCTTCCAGACCATTGGGCCCCAAACACAATGCAGGCCGGCCTCGTGTTTACTTTGTGTGTGCGTGCGTCCGTCCGTGGTGCGTGCTTGTGTGTGTGTGTGTGTGTGTAGGCTGGGGGGGGGGGCAGGCTCCAGTTGTCAGATTCCTGCGTCTGGCGGAGAGGGCAGACAGAGACGGCCCCTGTCACGCCTCTCTGTGTGCCCACAGAGAGGCGTGAAGGAAGGCCAGCGCAGAGGAGACAGACCGGCCTGATCACTGGCTCTCTGATAGCTCGTTATCTGATTCTGTGGTTCGTTGCATCGTGACCGCTGAGCATCAAACGGCGTGGCGCCAGGCTGCAGAACGATCTCAGACGTGCTGCTGAACTAGCCAGCCCTCCAAACGTGCTGTGGTCTGCTGTGGGTGAATGTCAGCCCAGAGCCCCTCTGCTGCTAGGGGGGAATTCTGAGGCTCTCTCAGCCAGCGTCAGGTGAACTCGCCCGGTCGGGGTGAATGTTGTGTCACGCAATGCGGTGGTCCTGTGGGGGGTCTGGGCCACGCAGACTGCTGTCAAGCTGTTGATTTTCCACTGACTCTCTCTCTCTCTCTCTCTCTCTCTCTCTCTCTCTCTCTCTCTCTCTCTCTCTCTCTCTCTCTCTCTCTCTCTCTCTCTCTCTCTCTGTGTGTCTCTCTCTGTCTCTCGCTCTCTCTCTGTCTCTCTCTCTCTGTCTCTCTCTCTCTCTTGCTTTGTTCTCATCCAGCGGTCATCAGGGCAGTCAGGTGGCCGGAGATGCCTGGTTCTGGAGATGGTGAGTGACCCCTGACCCCTGAACCCTATCGCTGCAGGTCACACCGCGACCAGGTGGTCAAGTGTACAACGTGTGTGTGTGTGTGTGTGTGTGTGCCAGCAGGTAGCCAGCGGTGTCCCGACGCATCAGACGAGGAGGAGGAAGAGGTGGAGGAGGAGGAGGTGGAGCGATGCCCCATCTGCCTGGGGGTGCTGCCGGGGGCCGGCCTGGCCATGCCCGACAGCTGCACCCACCTCTTCTGCCTGGACTGTCTCCTCACGTGGGCGGAGGTGAGCAGGGCGCTCCGTCACTCCGACCCCCGTAGACTCGAGGCTACGGGGCTCTTGTTACCCGTCACTGCCCCGGGACCGACAGGCTAATGCCTGTGATTGGTCAGTGAGGCACGAGGCCACGCCCACGTGTAGATCTCATAACATCCAGTTGGAGATGCAGGCTTTTTGTTTAAATGTGGGAGCATGTACAGATGGAACACGCGTGTTGTCGTGTTTGACTGCACACACTGGATGCTAACTGGACCCAAACAAACCTGGAAGCAGGTGATGGCTGTGGGTGGCCTGTTGAATCAGTACACGCTGTGTTTGTAGTCATGTTTGGCTCGGTCCAATGCAAGTCTCCTGTGTCTGGATGAGAGGTTAATAGAAAGGATGAGAATGGACTTCCTGTTGGATGCACGCCGCGTGTTACCAGCGCTTTTATTGTGAAACTCTCTGTTGTTTTGCCCAGTCCCAGGCGGTTCCTTCCTGTCCAGTGGACAGACAGCCTTTCCATAACGTTTACATGTGGGACCACCCTCAGGGCTGCGTTCAGGTAGGCTCCTCCAGCTGTCACTCACATGTCGACCCCCCCCCCCCCCCTCCTCTCCAGTGTGTTCTGCTGCTCTCCTCCTCGTCCTCTCAGCACCTCCCTGCCACTGGGGACGTCTATCTTATCACAGTGCTCTCACTCCAGGTTGACTGCAGTCCGATGCTGCCTAGTCATCCTCCTACTGGACCCATTCTCCTGTCCGTTAGGCACAACGTCTGTCCTAAATAATGTCTATCCTGAGTTGGTTCTTTAAGATTCTGATCAGCCTGTTGTATCGGCATACTCCGTCATTCGTGTCTCTCGATCTCTCGCTTCGTACTCCACACGTTGGTGTATTGTTTCCAAAATAAAAGCCTCATGTGTGTTTTGTTGTTTCCAGGTGCCGGTGAGGAAGCCAGCCACCCGACCAGAACCAGAACCAGAGAGATGTTTGTGCAGGAATCCAGAACCCAGCCTTTGTTTGAAGTCAGTGTGATCTGTTATCTGTGCTTGTGTTCTATTGAACTAATGCATGGCAGGACGTGGTTCTGACGGTCTATTGATGTTCCACCGCCATGTTACTTCAATCCACCATTTTGTTTGGTGTTCTCCACAGAAGTAAAGTGGGACGAAGAGTGCGGAGGCACGGCGCGGAGTCTGACGGCAAGACGAAAGGACTCGTGAGGAAATGTGAGCGCACATCTTAAGTCCTGGTTTTGTGTGTTCAGCCCGCGCTGACATCAGTGTTGACGTGCTCCTCTGTTCTCCAGGTAGTGACGAAGACCCCACTTACACCAACAGGAAAAAGGTGGGCCTGGGGTTTTTCTATTTATATACTGTGTGTGCGTGTGTGTTCATGGAGCCATGCAGTAGCTGATAGTGTCCTGTAGTTCACTATCTGACTAGTGAGCAGTGTGGGACTGGGAAGGCTACGCTGCTTCCCGGGTCAGTGACAACCTTCAGACTGGCTTTATGGCCGTGTGTTTAAGGACCCAGTGGAAAAGTCCAAAAGTACTTCCTGTGTGTGTGTTAGTCATGTATCCTCGGTCCGGAGCCTCTCTGCTTGATGAGCGGACTACGCAGGGGGGGGGTTAGTGGGTCCAGGGGAGAAGAGGAGCAGGGTCAGGAGGTGAGGCCCAGTGTACAGAACTCGGCAGGAGAACCGCCAGGCGGTGGTCCTAGCTGCTCCAGCCGGGCCGTGTTCTGCCTCTGTTACAGCAGTTTCCGTGTCTCTGAACCCCCCCAGGTTAGAGGAACCCGCTGCCCCGTGCGGAACCCCGGCCTGCTGGCTCCCATCCAGGGCCCGCTCACTGGGGACATGTGAGTACAGCCTGCACCCCCCCCCCCCCCCCGGGCTCCATGGGACCACCAGGGAGCCACCGCCCCGGTGCTCACCCCTCTGGTTCTGTTGTCTCCGCAGAACCGAACCTCTGTGGGTGACGGAGGGGCTGGCCGGAGGACCCGAGGGAGGCCAGTGCAAACGACAGCTTCAGGCCTGTCCGTGGCTGGGCCCAGCGGGCCTGGTACCCGCCTCCGGACCCCCCAGGTGAGGCCTCCTCGGGACACGGGGTCAGAACACCTGTGGGTCCTCAGCAGGGGTAGACCCAGACCTTAGAGGAACCCACGCTGCTCGTGCAGAACCTGGAAATGTGCTTTAAAGGATAAGATCACAATCAAAGCAGCTGAATGTCATTTTTAAATTAGTATTATTTGAATTATTCATGTTTCAAATTGTGTTATTCCTGGAGGAAGACAGAAGTATTGTTCTGAATATGATAATGTATGAGTGTGCTCTTCAACCGGGGCAGCAGAGCCCTGCAGCGTGTGACGGGCTCTCCTGTCTCCAGGCCCAGGCTCCCTGCCCCCCAGAGGAGCCACTGCCCCTTTGAGTCGCCCAGCTTCGACTTCAGCGCCCCCACCTTCGGCCCGGGGCATTTTGGTGAGGGAGCCCTCGAGTCGCTGTAGACCAGTCTAGACCGCTGTAGACTGCTAGAGACCATTGTATACCGCACTAGACTGCTGTAGACTTCTGTAGACCGCCGTAGACTGCTGTAGACTGCTGTACACCGCTGTAGACCAGACTAGACTGCTGTGGATCGCTGTAGACCGCTGTAGACTGCTGTGGACCTGTTATTCCCCGGGCTCAGAGTGGCTGTCAGCCCTGCATGGTGAATCGCAGTAACAATGATCCGATTCATGAGTTTGCAGTTATACAGCGCAACGTATACTGATTACTGTTATGTTATGTGATATGTTGGTGGTATATGCACTGGCATCACATGCGTAGTTGTACTGTGATATTTGAGGAGGCCGTGGGTCACCGCAGTCTCTCCCCCTGTCTCCCCCCTCCCCCCCACAGTCTCTCACCGTGTCTCCCCCCCTGCGGTCTCTCCCCCTGCCTCCCCCCTCTCCCCCCCCTGCAGTATTCCAGGGCCGTGTCTGCGCGGTCACGTGCCCCAAGGGCGGCGACAAGCGGGGGGGCCGGGCCTCGGGGTCCAAAGCCCCCCCCAAGCAGGCCCCGCCCTCCCGGCGGTCGGGCCGCAACAGCCGGGCACAGGAGGAGGCCCCGCTGTCGGACCCCGGCTCCTCCCCGCCCTCGCCCCCCCGGCCGGCCGACTCCGACTCCTCGTCCCCGGGGCCCCCGGCCCCGCCCGGTCGCACGGCCCGGGGGCCCGGCCGGAGGAAGGGCCGCCAGCCCGCCGGCCGCAAGCCGGGGAAGAAGGGGAAGAGCCCCGCCAAGGGCCGCGCCGCCGCCGCCGCCGCCAGCACCCCGTCGGCCAGCGAGGAGGAGGAGGAGGAGGACGATGCTGCGGCCACCAACGAGGAAGAGGAGAAGGAGGGAGACGCAGACTCGCCCCCGAGGCCGGCGGGACGCTCGGAGTCGGAGCGCTCCGACGCGGAGGGGAGTCCCGACCTGAGGCCGGCGCCCAGCCCCGGGAGCCCCGCGCCTCCCTCCCCTCCCTCCCCCACCGGGGGGGAGGAGCAGGCCAGCCCCCGGGGGGAGAAACAGGACGAGGAACCGGAGGAGATGGAGAGGGAGGAGAACGAAGAGGAGGAACCAGAGGAGAGGGAGGAGAATGAGGAGGAGGAGGAGGAAGAAGACGGCCAGCCTCCTCCACACAGTCCTGGTGTTTTCTCCACAGGGGACCGGCCGGAGGAGGACCAGGAGGAGGAAGAGGAGGAGGAGGAGCCGGTGGCCAGCCCGCTGTCTGAAGGAGCCAAGGATTCCCAGGAGGGGAGGAACGTCCAGCCGTCCTCCCGCTCTCCCAGCGCCTCCCCCCAAAGCCCCCCCTCACCGGGGTCCGACTCGGACGGACAGGACCAAGCCGACACCGTGGTCCACCAGGCCCAGCCCGGGACCCCCGCGGAGGAGGAGTCGAAGGAGGAACCGGCCCGGGATCCGTCCCCCTCCGCGGCGCCCGAGACCGCCGGCCCAGAGGGCACGGCGCCGGGGGAGAAGACCCCAGGAGATGGACCCTCGGACGACGACACCAGCGCGGTCCCCATGGACTGCGGCTCGCCCGGCAGTCAGCCCGCCGACGAGACCCCCGGCCGGACCGGCGCCAGCGCCGACCCGGAGAAGAGATCCGCCTCCCCGGGGGCCTCCCCCCCGCACGGCGCCGACGACCGGCTGGAGAAGGAGAGGGAGAGGAGCCAGGAGAGGAAGAACGGGCGCCAGCGGCGGACGCGCTTCCACTCGCCCACCTCCACCTGGTCCCCCAAGAGGGAGGCGGCCCGGCAGGACGCCGCGCCGCCACGCCGCTCCCGAAGCCCCGCCCCCGACGGCAGCCCGCCCTCCCGCCGCTCGTCCCGCCCCCGCAGCCGGGACCGAGACCGGGACCGGGACCACCCCCGGAGGGACCGCAGCCGCGAGCGCAAGAGGAGGAGGTCCAGGAGCTGCTCCAGGTCCAGGTCCCGCTCCCGCTCCCGCTCCAGGTCCCGGTCTCGGCCCCGGGCCCACCGGCGGGGGTCCAGCCCGGACCGGCCCGCCTCCCGAGAGCGCTCCCCCCAGCAGCGGGAGCGGGGGGGCCGGGGCGGGGCGGGCTGGCGGGGCGGAGACTCCTGGAGGAGCGGCGGCGGGAACTCTGAGAACGGCTCTGCCCCCGACGGCTCCCCCGAGAGGCCCTACCGCAGCAGCAACCCCGACTGGGTGGCGGAGCAGCGGGGGGCCTCGGCGGGCGCCGCCCCCTGGGGGGGAGACTCCGGGGGCCGCGGGTGGCGCGGGGCGTCGGAGCGCGGCCGCGGGGGAGGAGGAGGTGGGGGAGGAGGATCGGGGCAGGGCGGCTGCAACCGCTCCTTCTCCAGCCAGCAGGGGGAGACGGCGGACGGGCGCTGGGGGAGGAAGAACTTCCCCGGGCCGGGCAACGGGGCGGGGGGAGGCGGGGGAGACGCCTACAGCCGCTTCAACGAGAACCGCGGGGGAGGCGGCCGGCGCAAGGACATGGACCCGGGGGACTCGGCGCTGGACCGCTCGGGCTGGTCCTCGGCCTCCAGCTGGGCGGTGAGGAGGACCCTGCCGGCCGACGTCCAGGACTACTACTCCAGGAGGGACCGGGGAGGAGGCGCAGGAGGAGCGGCTGGAGGGGGGTGGAACCGCACGGATGAGGAGCAGCCCGCCGCAGCAGGTCAGACCCCGACCCCGCAGAACCACGCAGAACCACACAGAACCGCTTTTAGCATTTTGAGCTTTTCATGTTTGTGCTCCTAACAGTGTTAGCTAGCAGTGACGCGTGTTCCTGAGTGTTGACTCTCCGTATATCATCATCCTGTCCTCTTCCTCCTCAGACCCCCTGAAGAGCGAGCCGGTCCCCCAGGCCGGCGTGCCGGGCAACGCCCCCGGCAGCAACCCCCCCCTGCTGCCGCTGCCCCACCCGCCCCCCATGGGCGTCCTGCACCACCCCTACGCAGCGGGCGGCCCGCGGGGGGCTCCGCCCGTCAGCCTGCAGCCGGCCGCGCCCTACGCCGTGCCCCCCCAGGTCCCCGTGCACATGCACTCGGCCGTGCCCCTCTTCCAGGCGCCCGGCGCCCACGGCCTCCCCCCTCCCCCCCCGCCGCCTCCCCCCATGCACCACGGCAGCCTGACGGCGGCGGCGGCGGCCCAGCCGGACGGACACTCGGCCCAGGTGAGCGGCCCGCCCGGCCCCCCCGGACCGGGGCCACCGCGTGGTGGTACCGTGTAGCGTCAGGGGTCCATGTAGTCCGTGTTCATTCTACTGGTCCGGCTCCGGGCAACCCAGAACTCACAGCAGGGGGGGCGGGACATGCGTTGCCTTAGCCCCGGGTGACACTCAAACCCACGGGCCTCTCGGGCCAGAACCGCCTCCCCCACCCCTCCCCTCAGAGCAGCTGTGTAGGGCTCCTGTAGGGGGCAGCTGGACAGACGGGGTATCAGCTAATGGGTCGTAGCCAGATGTGGTGACATCACCAGAGCTAGGCTCGTTGAGACACGAGGTCACTGGTTGGTTCATCTTTAATTGGAAAGTGTCCTTTTGAAGCCAGCAGAAATATAAAGTTTGTACTTTGATACAAAACAAATGGACTAAATCAGTGTGTTCAACTGTCAGCCACGCACTCCGGAGGAGAGCGGCTTCCTTCTGCTGTTGCTATAGCAACAGGGACGTTGTGATGGAGTTGATCTAGTGGTGCCGCCTCTCTCCTCCTGAGACGTGTGCCCGTGGGGTCAGGAGGTCAGGGGTCGGAGGGGGGGGGGAGGGGGGAAGGTGGCATGAGCGCAGCAGACAGATGCTGAGTTAAGTCTCTCTTCTGCGGGGGGGGGGGGGGCTGGTCTCTTGTCCTAGATGAGCGGTGGTCCCTCAGCCTTGGTGCACCCTCCCCCGACCGCCGCCCACACTAACCTGGGCGCTGCCTCGGCCGTCCAGAGCCACCCCCTGCCCTCGTCCACCACGCGGCCCAGCCAGCGCCGCCCCGCCCAGCCTGACGGCTCCAAACAGGAGAAGGTACCCCTGACCCCCCCCCCCCCCCCCCCCCCCCCCCTGAGCGCTGGGTGGAGCACGGCTGGGTGGAGCACCGCTGGGTGGAGAACATCTGGGTCTGCTTGGCTCCTCCTCGGTCCCCTGCTTTGTCCGTGCACGTGTTGTCTCTTTAGTGGCAGAGCGGTCAGTAAGTGGGGCAGAGCGGTCAGTAAGTGGCTCTTGTGTCTGTGCTGCAGAAGCAGCAGATCCAGGAGCGGGCCGTCAGCGAGGTGAAGACGGCCATCAAGCCGTACTACCAGAAGAAGGAGATCACTAAGGACGAGTACAAGGAGATCGTGAGGAAAGCTGTGGAGAAGGTCTGTGTGTGTGTGTGTGTGTGTGTGTGTGTGTGTGTGTGTGTGTGTGTGTGTGTGTGTGTGTGTGTGTGTGTGTGTGTGTGTGTGTGTGTGTGTGTGTGTGTGTGTGTGTGTGTGTGTGTGTGTGTGTGTGTGTGTGTGTGTGTGTGGTCAGCGTTACCTGACATGCTTCGGTTGGTTTGTTGGGGCGTCTCCGTCTCTACAGGTTAGACTGCGGACGTCGGGGATCGAACCCGATACCTTTGCCCAGGTGTGTCCTCACCCCAGGTGTGTCCTCTCTTCCAGGTGTGTCACAGCAGGAGTGGAGAGGTGAACTCCAGCAAGGTGGCCAACCTGGTGAAGGCCTACGTGGACAAGTACAAACACGCCCGCAAGAAGTGAGTCTCCGCCCCCCTCCTCAGGCCGCGGGGGGGCGGGACCACGGGAGCTGACCCCCCCCCCCCCCCCCCCCACGGTGGGCTGCTCGCCAGGCCGGTCGCCCACGGCGACCCGGGAGCCCGCAGTGGGCGGGGCCTGTTTTGATATCCGTACCTTTTCATGGAATGAAGATTTAGTTTTTGTTTTTGTTCGGTTTTTCTTCTCCTTTTGTTTCTATAGATTTTCACATTTCGTTTGTAGAAAGATTTTATCTAATCGTAAATTGTAACGCGAGAGCCCTTTATTTTGCATAAATGTAAAGCCTGAGAAAGACACCGTGGGCTTGAGCCGGCGACAACATGGCCTCTGAAACACTGCTTGTTCAATTATTTGTTTTTAAAGAAATATATAATGATGAAATCGGACGAACGCTTGGTTTAAACGGAAGTGAGACATGCATTGCCTTTATTAATCTACGGCCCGGAGGGGCGGGATTAGCGTGGATGTGTCGAGATCCTGGTTGGTTGAGAAGTCAGGAAATAATTATGTAGCCAATCAGCAGCGAGTGTGTCGTCCATCGCCCAATCGGAGTCATGGGTGTGGAAGGGGGCGGGACTTCAATACATGTAATGAATGTTGATGGGAAAATAAACTGCAAAACCCCAGAGAAGTGAAATAAAGAGGTTGTTTCCTGATGCAATGTGTGATTTAATGACTCAACAGGTTGTACTTGATGGGGCTGCGGGGTGTGATTTATATGTGATGTAGGCCAGTCTTCAATCATCGTCTAAAACTAATAACGGGGTTAATTGAACGCTACTGTTCGGCGCGGCGACTCTCAAGTTGCATGAGATGCGGTTTGTTTTTGAGGCACTAGAGAGCAGTCTCGTCCACCAGATCCTGAGCTGGTTTGAGGAAACCGTAGGTAAGTGACTAAGTGACTTGAGCCGTACGAATCCGTGTTTGAATCACCATGTTATCGTGTGTGTATGATCCATAGACTGTATATAAATAGGTATGATCGCACTACGGTCGATGGCGTCACTCTTCATCGATAGCATCAGTATGGCTCATTGACCCTCAAAGACGACGAGACGGAGACAGAAATGTAAGATTATCTTTGATTTTTAATAGGACAATAATTACAGGATATACATAACGTTTCATTGAAACAAGAGTGTAACACGGTAGGCGTCAGCCCTGCTCCTGCTCGTGCTCCTCCGGTAAGCGTCCAGCTCCGCCGTGTCTGCTGGGTGACGTCACGTGGGGGGCTCGTGGGGGGTCGTGGGGGTCACAGAATCAACACAGTGGGACGACTGGGGTCAGGGGGGGGGGGGGACCCCCAAAACCTCAACAGGACTACAATTCATCAGCTTTGTTATCATTTCGACTGGAACTCCAATGTGTTTAAATGCGATAATAGCCAAAAAATAAAACGGAAATAGTAAGGTCAAAACAAATCGTATATACAGTTGAACTCAATATATATATACATATATACACACAATATTATATAAATATAGTAAAATAGATTAAATTACATTGATTTAACAACGGTCTTCCATAAATAGTCGGTGAGTGATGCTCCGATAGCGTTGGAAGCCCGGTGTACCGACACGACGAGCGGACCCCGAACACCGAGGACAAGCTGGGACCACCGCGGTCCGGGACCACCACCGCACGGACAACTTAAGACATGGCGGGTTGGAAGGGGGGGGGGGGGGGGGGCTCCGTAATATGACCAGCACTCTCCCAAGCGATGCGAGCAGGTTTTTGTAACAGTAGACACAATGTGTGGTCGTGTGCAGCCTTGCTAGTCGGGTAGTGAGACCCCGGTTAATAAGTCGAAACAATACAGGAACATTATACCGCCTGTGGTCGAACAGAGGATTCTCTGGTGCAGAAGACACGACGACGCCCGACTCCCCCCGGGACAAGGCAGGACGCTCCGGGCCCTGAACAGTAGTGTGGGGGGGCGGTGTCATGACACATTCTCCCAAACGGTTATAAAGAGTAAATACAGTTGTGGAAACCCTGCTCTCCTCTGCGGAGTCACCACAGACCCCCGTGCCAGAGGGGGGGGGGGGGGGGGGGAGGAGAGGACAAGGCAGGTTTAGTCGACTTAAGGAGGTTTTACAGGTGAGGCTGAGACCCGCGTGGCACGGTGACGAGCCACCTGTACCGAATACTGACCGGTGGGGACGCGGTTCTCCCCCGTGGAACTGGGCTCAACCTTTTTTTTTTTTTAGTTTTTGTGTTGTTGTTTTTTTGTTCACAAGTGCTTTTCAATATTATACAATAACAAAGTTTTACAAATGCAACTTTTGGCAAAGTGAAAAAACAACGGAATAAAGGACCATAAGTAAACCGAGGTACAGGGGGTGGAGGGGGACCAGGTGGGGGGAAGGAGGTGTAGTTCTCTGTCAGATCATTTAGCCCGGCATGCCTAGCGGACCCCCTGGGGGCAGGGTGGTGTTCGGGTGGAGGAGGTGGCAGGCCACGCAGCCCAGAACCTGGAGATCCTGAAGGTCTCCTCCCCTCTACCCCGGCCCGGCCCCTCAGGAGAGCCTGCCTGCCTCTTCTTCTTCTCCCAGCGGTACCGTAAACTACGTGTAAAAACTAAACACCCGCGTCGTCGCGGCGAACAAGACGGCAACAAAAAACGAAAGACAAACAATTCAAACAAACGAGCAAAAACGTGAAATAAAACCGTTCAAAAGTAAAGTAGGTTCTTTGCGGTCTGACGCCACATGCTGTACAAAGTCCAGATACATTCTGTTGAAATGGGGTGGTTTGACTCGGGGGGGGGGGGAGGTCGGGGGTCAGGGGGGCGGGGCTAGCAGCCTAGTGCTTTGTTTTGCAGGAGGCAGGGCCGCTGGTGGCGATGTGGATCCAGTCGTAGACAATGAGGGTCAGAGTGCTGAACATCACCAGGATCCCACAGATCAGGAAGATGGTGGCCTGGAGGAGGAGACGCACAGACAGGGGTGAGCTTCTGTCGCACACGAGCACTCGAGAGTCTTTTTACAGATCAGACACATGTGGGGGTCCCCGGGGGGCTCCTGAACGTACCCCGATCTTCTGCACAGACTTCATGGACTCCTTCTTCACCAGCTTGATGTAGAAGGCTGACGGCAGGATGAAGATCAGCATGGCTGCAGCAGAGGCACCTGGGAGGACACGGCAGAGTGTGAACACACTGACACACACACACACGCACGCACACGCACGCACGCACACTCACTCACTCACTCACTCACTCACACACTCACACACACACACACACACACACACACACACACACACACACACACACACACACACACACACTCACTCACTCACTCACTCACTCACTCACTCACTCACTCACTCACTCACACATACACTCACACATACACTCAGCTTACCGATGAAGCCGAAGATGTCCTTGATGGTGGGGACGAAGATGACCAGCAGGTTGGTGCTGGCCAGCAGAACCACAGTGATGACGATGTGACGGATCCAGCTGAACTCCTTGGAGGCGCACAGGAGCTGGTTGACCGAGGTACGGATCTGCAGGGGGCGAGAGAGAGAGAGAGAGAGAGAGTGATGACCTTTGCCCTCCTTCATAAACGCCTTCTGAAATGATTTCTAATCCTATTAGTGGAATTCGGACTGTGAGATTAGTATTGTTGAAATGTGAAATCACAAACAGCTCCCCTCGTGGACGCAATTGGGAGTGCATTAGTAATTACTGTGATGAGTGTGTGTGTGTTAGTGTGTGAGTGTGTGTGTACGTGTGTGTGAGTGTATGTGTGAGTGTGTGTGTACGTGTGTGTGTGTGAGTGTGTGTGAGTGAGTGTGTGTACGTGTGTGTGTGTGTGTGTGTGAGTGTGTGAGTGTGTGAGTGTGTACGTGTGTGTGTGAGTGAGTGTGTGTGTGTGTGTGTGTGTGTGTGTGTGTGTGTGAGTGAGTGAGTGTGTGAGTGTGTGTGTACGTGTGTGTGTGTGTGTGTGTGTGTGACCTACAGGAAACAGCACCACGGGCACGGTGAGGGTGACGGCGGTGAGGACGGCCAGCCGGACGATCAGCAGCACCACGTCAAACTTGTACACCTTGGAGTAGGTGTGCAGCAGCTCGGGCTCCACGTGCACTGAGGGCGGGAGGGGAATCACATGACACATCACATAACACATCACATGACACACGCCGTACATCACATGTGCAGCGGGGCTCAGCCGAGCCACCGGACGACCGCGACACCGAACCCAGCGGGGCGCCCCCCTCTGGCCACGCGCAGACACTGGGGAGGAGCAGCAGGAGTCGCCTGGCAGGTTTGGCAGCAAGGTCTGCCCCCCCCCCCCCCCCCCCTCCCCCCCCAGTTATCTCAGTCTTATCTGGTGTTTCTGGGAACCCGCGTCGGGCCGCACAAACAGGGGCGGACACGACCGGCAGACCGGTTCTGGCCGCTTTGGTCCACACGGTCACGGGTTCGATAAGTCAGTTTGCTTTGGAAACGACTTCTTGCTGTGTTATGTCAGCGCCGGCTGTGAGGGGCGTCCCTTCCCCCTCAGGGCACAGAGTCATGTTGATCTTACTCCTGTGTGGACACAGTGGCCCCGCCTCTCTGTGGCCCCCAGAGACCCCCGCTGCCCGGCCGCCAAAAACCAGACGCACGGCAAACATCACGGAATATAGAATATGACACAATGAGCAGTGTCACCTGTGTGCACACGTCACAGTCACACACACACGCGCTCACGCACACACACCCACTCTCACACACACCCACTCACACACACACACACACTCTCACACACACCCACTCACACACACACGCTCACGCACACACACGCTCATGCACACACACACACAGACACTCACACACACTCTCTCTCACACACTCACACACACACACCATGCCCTCCAGAGAGGCTGAGCAGGCAGACAGGAGGAGCAGGCAGACAGGAGGAGCAGGCAGACAGGAGGAGCAGGGTGAGACTCACCATTGAAGGTCAGATATCCGAAGAGCGCGGCCAGCAGGTACATGATGAACATGGCCAGGAAGGACACGTTGGCCACGCCCTGCATCTTCTTCCGTGAGCGACTGTGGGGGGGGAGAGGGAGGCTGTTATTAGACACAACAGCAGACTGCTGAATCTCCCTAATCTCACTGGCCCTGCTGGACCAAGGCCACTCCACCCAGTCAGCAGAACACACAGTCCCCCCGCGTGTGTGTGAACACCTGCCGGTCTGTATGTGTGTGTGTGTGTGTGTGTGTGTGTGTGTCTGCGTGCGTCACTTACTCCTTGAGTTCCTCGTACATGGGCAGGATGGCGGGGTGGCACACGAAGGCAAAGGTCAGGATGGGCACGGCGTAGACAGTCTGGAACACAAAGAACCCGCCGCTGGTCAGACTCAACAGAAAAACCTTTTAGAGTCTCCGCCAAAAACACACACACACGCACACGCACACACACGCGTGCCCCCCCCCCCACCCCCCCCCCCCCCGTGCGAGGACACTCACCTGTGAGTTGAAGACAAAGTACTTGGGCGTGCAGATGCTATCGCTGTCGTTCTCCGCAGACTGGTTCATCATCAGTGCCAGAGTGCTGTTGAGCACGGCGGGCAGCGTGATGTTCTCGAACCCGTGCGTGGAACACTGGATGTGGAACTTCTTGTAGATCACCTGTGGAACCGCCGGGACACATGGAACCATTACCTTCAGGTGTGCTGGTGGCTCGCGGGTCATGTTTCATGTTTCATGTTTCATGTTTGGGCAGCCAGCCCATGTGACACATGAGAGGTGTCACATGGGCTGGCGGGCTGCAGCTGAAATGTGAAATCTGTGTCCCCATATCAAAAAACATGTTGACAAAATATTATCAGACACCTCATCTACTCTTTGTGGGCTGTTATTGGGTCATCTGCGCCCCGCCCCAGCCGTTGCCATTTTGTATCTTACCGCCATCTTGTTTCTGTCAGGGGGAACCTGTCGGCCCTCTCGCTTTCCCGCGAGGAGGAAGTTGTGCAATAAAAGCCTATCAGATGCCAGCCTGCCCGGGTTGCCGTGACAACAGGCCAGGGAGGCGACAGACCGGGGTGTGTGGGTGTGTGGGTGTGTAGGCGGGAGGGACGGGGGGGGGGGGGGGGGGGGGTACTCACCACAATCAGGAAGAAGACCATGCACAGCAGGGAGAAGCCACTTGTGTAACCAAGGTAACCTGGGAGAGGGGGAGACATGGGGGGCCGGCTTTTAAATTGTGTTTAATTCGCTGAAATGAAGCACTGTACTTAACGACCGGGATGGGGTGTGTGTGTGTGTGTGCGTGTGTGCGCGTGTGTGTATCTATCTGTATGTGCTTCTATTGTACTATTTATTTTTCGTCAGTATCCCCATGCTTGCTTTCCTTGTTTGCTACCAGCACCAAGTGTGTCAACCAAACCCTTCACCAGCCCAACCAAACTATTTCAACACCTTTCACAATGCCCTGACACACCCAGACACACACACACACACACACACCCACACACACCCACACACACACGCACGCACGCACGCACGCACGCACACACACACACACACACGCAGGCACACACCCACACACACACACACACACACACACACACACACACACCCACACGCACGCACGCACGCACGCACGCACGCACACACACACACACACACACACACACACACGCACACACACACACACACACACACACACTCTCTCTCTCTTACCCAGGTTCCTGAGCAGGGACAACGGAGGATGATGGCCAGCGACACGATGAGGACCAGGTAATCACCATTCATGTACCATTCTCTGGAACGCAGCGAGAGAAGCATGTTAGCCACGCGCTGACACACACACACATGCACGCACATGCACATATGCACACACACACACGACACTCAGTGTACACATTGCACAACAGCACATCGCTCAGAGTCTCCTCAGCGAGGCCTCCTGCCGTGACTCGTTAGGCCAGCCAATACAAACAGCACCCGTGGGTGCCACCGACCGGGAGAGACTACAGCCAATTAGCGGGGGGGGGGGGGGGGGGGGGGGGTCACGGTGCCTGAACCCTGGTGGAACCAGAAGCTTCTCAAAGACTCTTTTCAAGCCACTGTCCCCCCCCCCCCCCCCCCCCCCCCACCCACCTCCTTCCCCCCTCCCTCTCCTCTTGTTGTCCTCCCCGTTCTCTCTCCCCCTCTTCTCTCTCTCTCTCTCTCTCTCCCCCTCTCTCCCCAGCAGGACAATGGTCCTCTCCTAACCATCCTTGCCTGCACTTGAAGAAAAGAGAAACATCTGGCCTTTAGCCTGATGTGTGCCACACTGAACACACACACACACACACACACACTGGTCTTACCCGGTCTTCCCTGTGAGAGATTCGATGACGAGGGGCAGTTCGTACTTGACAATGTAGAGGTAGCTTGACATGGCTGTGGAGCAGAAGAGCAGGTTAAGGTCAGCTCTGCGCCCTGAAGCCCGCTCCACACAGACACTCACACACACAACAAAGTTATTCCACAGAAAAGCGTTTTCCAGTGACTCAGGTCTATTTGTGAGTCTATTTGTGACGACCAGTCACGCCTGAAGTGTCTTTATGTTTCCTGTGCTGTCAGTGTTTCCACACGGAGAGATCAGGATCAGGAGGAACACGACCAATCAGGGCACACATACAGAAGACAAGCAGTTTCCCTAAAGTCCTGCAGAGACCTCCTTGCCAACCACTGTGTTGTCATCAGGGTTCTACACACAGTGGTTCTGCTGCCCAGAACCGTGACGCGGAACGCGCTCCCTCACCTCCAATGTTCTGCATGGTGATGGAGCAGGAGGCCGCCAGTTTCCCAGGCATCCCGAAGGCCTTGTAGCCCAGCTGCTCGTACACCAAGGAGCCTGAGGAGAAGCAGACCTGGGTGAGATCCTGTACCACCACAGAGCAGGAGAACATCCTCCACACGCTCACTGTGACCCGTCGAAAAAACACCCAAAACACAAACAAAAGCATGGCCTTTCGGCAGGCCGTGCTCTCTCCTCTCTCTGCGAGGTGTGCTCGCTTGCTCGCCTCGCCCGCCCGCCATCTGGCGTGTGTTAGTGTTTCCGTGGCGACGGCCTCCTTACCTTCCTTCGTTGGCCGTCTTGAGCAGCAGGTGAACGGAGTACAGGGAGAAGATGGCCACGGCCACCAGCAGGATCCTGTTGGCGCGGAGGGACACGTTAGCCACGCTGCCGCTAAATGCTGCCCCTAAACAACCGCTGCCCAGGATGCCCTTGAGCAACGCAAAACCAGCCCCTGAGCACGGATGAGTCGCAGGAGGACTCGACCGAGAGACGTGATGTGAAGACTTAGCGGGCACCTCATGTCGGTAATAATGACCTCAGTAATCCTGTGTCAGTAATCCTGTAATATCTCCATCAGATGGTCCACCGCAGTGCCAACTACGTGGCGGAGAACCCGTTTAACTGAGCTCTGGTCCCGACCACCGGGTCAGAACAGAGACTGCCTCTCTGCTCTGTCTGGGAGGGTGGGGTGGAGGGGGGGGGGGGGGCAGAGAGAGGTTTCTGAGGACACAGGCCTCCACCTTCAGTCTAATCCTACCTCCACCCACCACCCACACCTCCCCCACCTTCATCAGCAGATCTCTTTCAACCCAAAGACTGCAGCAAGAGAGGGGGTGGGGGGGGCAGAGAGCAGAGGCTGACAGAGAGAGAGAGAGAGAGAGAGAGAGACAGAGAGAGAGGAGAGAGACCGCGAGAGAGAGAGAGAGAGAGAGACGAGAGCGCGAGAGAGAGACAGAGAGAGAGAGAGAGAGAGATGGGGGCCCTGCCTTTGCACATGGGGAGGGTTTTGAACCGCTACACAGTGCTACAAAGCTAATGTTGGTAAACACTGTAACACACACAGGGGCTCTGCGTGCGGCTTATCTTATCTCCACCTTCGTGGGAGCTTCCTACAACTCCTCTGCTGTGTGAACTGAACATTTGGACTGACTGCCCCCAGCCCACCCCCCACCCAACGGGCTGGGATACGGTACCCGCACACACACACGCAGGCAGGGGGACACTCACACGAAGAGCGCGATGCCGGTGTTGGCCATGGCGTAGGACAGGCCCAGGATGCCGCTGCCCATGATGGCGTTGCCAGGTTGAAGACCGACATCCCGAAGGAGGCGTTGCCTTGGTGCTGAGATGAAGAGCACTCAGGTGAACATCACAGCTGTATTCACAGCTGTTATACATGTGTTGCTACACAGGCCCACACCTATGACACACTAAACTGTTATACATGGTGTTGTATGTGAGACGTCTCATCATTTTCTTACATATTCTGTCTCGTATTTCTTCTTCCCCAGGTTGTGCTCCGGAGGAAGTTTCTGGTTCTCTGCATCATCGACCGTGTAGCTTCTGGAAGACACCATCATCATCATCATCATCATCATCATCATCATCATCACCACCATCACCCATCACCATCATCATCATCATCATCATCATCATCATCATCATCATCACCATCATCATCACTACCATCACCACCACCACCACCATCATGGTGGTTCTGGTCCAGTCCTCACCCATTCATGGGGACCTTCTCCTTCTGGCTGTCAGGGTAGCCGTACTCGTTGGAGCTGCCGCTGCTGTCCTCCTCTGGGAGATGTTGAACCGACTCATCTCCGTCTTGGTGGGAGGCTGCTTCATCTGGGGGACACACACTCATGAGACCCCTGGAAACCAGCAACACTAAACACACACACACACACACACACACTCACTGACACTTACACAACCACACACACACACACACACTCACTGACACCAACACACTCACTGACACACCACACACTCACTGACACTAACACAACCACACACACACTCACACACTAACACACACACACACACACTCACTGACACTAACACACACACACACACACACACTCACTGAAAACTAACACACTCACTGACACTAACACACACACACACTGACTCTAAAACACTGACACTAACACACACTCACTGACATTACACACTCACTGACACACACACACTCACTGACACTAACACACACTCACTGACACTAACACACACCACACACACACACACACACACACACACACACACACACACACACACACACACACACACACACACACACAGAGAGGTCTGTGTGTGCGCGCGCCCCTCCTCCTCAAATAATCAATAGAGAGCGCGCGCCGCAGAACCAGTCAAATGGAGACCACGTGACCCGCTCCGAAGGGAGGGGGAGCTTTGACTCATCAGTGGAAAAGTACCAGACCGGCTGGGACGACCACCGGTGAAAGAACCGCATTACACCACACCGGCACCGGGCTACACCACAGCACCGTGAAAACAACCGCATTACACCACACCGGCACCGGGCTACACCACAGCACCGTGAAAACAACCGCATTACACCCTCTGGACACACCGCGTGTATCTCCATGTGGAGAAGCAGGGTTTAGATAGGCTTTCCCAGGAGGCTTCAGCAGGGTTTAGATAGGCTTTCCCAGGAGGATTCAGCGGGTTTTTATTTAAATGATGGCCATAAGAGACTGTAAGGCTGGGGGTTTCTAAAACAGGAGCAAACATGTGTTCATTGTGTGTTTCCACGTTCCGTCACTGCAGGGAAACGCCGTGCGTAATAGCTGCGTCCTGGGGGCGTAATGACATTATTTCCACCACTAGGTCCGACAGAAACAATGGCACGTGAAGGGCTCTATGGAAGGGCTAGGCTGTTTGGCGCAGAGTGCGATTCTCTCTTCTCATCTCCTCTGTCCTCTCTCCTCTCATCTCCTCTCTTCTCCTCTGTCATCTCTCCTCTCCA
>JAXIVH010000022.1:1133673-1143673 GCA_036785325.1 Urophycis tenuis | reverse complement strand
CACTTTGGATAAAAGCGTCTTCTAAATGCCCTAAATGTAAATGTAAAGATAAGGTGCAGTGTCCCCCCAGAGGTGGGTGATGGGTGACACACAGACACATGTGCACGTGTGTCTGTGTGTCCCTGGGTGTCCGGGTGTCCCTGCATGTCCCTGCATGTCCCTGGATGTCCCTGGATGTCCGGGTGTCCCTGCATGTCCCTCGGTGTCCCTGGATGTCCCTGGGTGTCCCTGGGTGTCCGGGTGTCCCTGGGTGTCCCTGGGTGTCCGGATGTCCCTGGGTGTCCCTGGGTGTCCCTGCATGTCCCTGGGTGTCCCTGCATGTCCCTGGATGTCCTTGGATGTCCCTGGGTGTCCCTGGGTGTCCCTGCATGTCCCTGGGTGTCCTTGGATGTCCCTGGATGTCCCTGGGTGTCCCTAGATGTCCCTGGGTGTCCGGGTGTCCCTGGGTGTCCGGATGTCCCTGGGTGTCCCTGGGTGTCCCTGCATGTCCCTGGATGTCCTTGGATGTCCCTGGGTGTCCCTGGGTGTCCCTGCATGTCCCTGGGTGTCCTTGGATGTCCCTGGATGTCCCTGGGTGTCCCTAGATGTCCCTGGGTGTCCGGGTGTCCCTGGGTGTCCCTGGATGTCCCTGGATGTCCCTGCATGTCCCTGGATGTCCCTGGATGTCCCACCGAGGGTGGGAATGCATCGAGGAAGTTGTTGTTCTTTTCCGCTGCTGGTTTATGGGGTCACGGGGGTGTGAACACATTCTATGTTAGAGACACAGACACGTTCATCAGACTGAAAACCAAACAGGCCCCCCCCCAAACACACACACACACACACACACACACACACACACACGCCCCCCAACACACACACACACACACACACACACACACCATGGTCCCTGATCCTGATGGGAGGTGAGTTGTGATTGGGTCGCCACGGCTACGTAAACAGTGCTTCCCTAAACAAAGACCTCAGAGTGTGAACCTCCACTGTGGACATCAGAACACACACACACACACACACACACACACACACACAGGCGCACACACACAGGCGCACACACACACACACACACACACACACTCACACACACACACACACACTCACACACACACACACACACACACACACACACACACACACACACATACTCACACTCACACACACACACACACACACACACTCACACTCACACACACACACACACACACACACTCACACACACACACACACACACACACACACACACACACACACACACACACTCACACACACACACACACACACACACAGGTGCGTGTGTCGATAACACATTCCCTGATGTCTCTCCTGATGTATGCTGCACAGTGGTAGTAGTGAAGCATCCTAGTGAGCTGTGCTGTGTGTGCAGCCGGCCTGCAGCAGAGAGACAGAGTCAGGACCAGAGGGCCCAGCCGCCGACTACAAACAGAAAAAAACTTACAGTAATGTTCAATGAGATAGAAATAAATAAATAAACAGAGGCTCGGAGATCTACCGCGAAATGGAAGCTGGAGGTGAGCCTGGTGCTCATATGTGTGCGCTTATTTACAAATCCATTTTTCATGTGATTATTAAAGTTATTAATTTCTGCCTCCACGTGTCTGTATCTCCTGACGGGACAGCATTAAGCTAATCCTCTTACCGCTGGGAAACAGCTTTAACACCACATTCTTTGTAGTGGGAGAACAGGCCGGGGGGGGGCGGGGGGCGGGGGGGGGGGGGGGGGGGGCGGGGGGCTCAGGGGCCTCGGGATGGGGGGGAGGGTGGGGGTGGGGGGAGGGTAGGGGTGGGGGGAGGGTGGGGGTGGGGGCCCACTCATCTCATCTCACTCTCCCAAAACTTTCCACCCAGGACGGGGGCCTGAACCCACTGACTCCAGGACCAGACGGACAGACAGACAGACAGGTGGTCAGGCCGAAGAAAAGAGACACAAGCAGACAGACAGGTGCACAGGCTGAAGAAAAGAGACGCAAGCAGACAGACAGGTGCACAGGCTGAAAAAAAGACAGACAGGCAGACAGACAGACGGGTGGACAGGCTGAAGAACAGACAGACACGCAGACAGACAGGTGGATAGGCCGAAGAACAGACAGACACGCAGACAGACAGGTGGATAGGCCAAAGAAAAGACAGACACGCAGACAAAGGGTCCACAGATGGATAGAAAAACACAGAGAAGTAGAATCACAGACAGGCAAATGGGTGGGAAGAAAGATGGGCGAACAGATAGACAGACGGATGGGTAGGAAGACAGACAGACAGACAGAAGGACAGACAGACGGGCAGACACAGACGTGCCGGGCTGAGGGCCTGTCCAGAAGGTGCTACTGGGTAGACAGGATGGAGAAAGTGATACAGGACACAATGTACTTCCCTGGAACCCAAGCAGCGAGGGTTGTGTTTTCCTTTTTTTAGTATTATTCCAGAGCGCCCAGAGTTGAGCGTTCACACCGACACGAGACAAGATGTTCTCTACACAACCAGCGGAAGCCTGTCCCCCTCTGACCCCGTGACCTCTGACCCCGTCACCTCTGACCCCGTGACCTCTGACCCCGCCTGCACTGTTTTCTACCCAGGTTCTCCACCACCAAGGTCACGGAAAAAAACAACGAAGGAAATGAGTGAAATACCAGTCAAACGAATCATCATCAAGTGACGAAGAACTCACATGCTTGGGAATCTAAAATGGACATTTAAAAATGTGAATTGTCGGACTTGAAAAAGGGGAGGAAGGGCCAGAAACGGGTGAGTGATGGGTGAGTCAAGAAGAGAGGGACGGGGTGAGGCAGCAGGGGGGAGAGATTAATATTTGCTGAAGAAACCGACGAAGAAGAAGAAGACTAATTTAAGCCCAGAATTGCATCAGAAACAGAACCGAAAGAGAGAAAGCCTTCTCCGGAAATAGAGCACAGTGAGTCCTGTGAAGTCAGCCCTCCTGTCATGACTCAGAGTCCTTCCTGCTCTCAGCGCAGACCTCCAGATTTCCCGCCAATTGTTAAGGTTTCTGCAACAGCACGAGGCTCTTCCTGTTGTCGCGGAGGGCTTGGTGGTGGAAATCACAGGAAGTGTTGGTGTGTGGTTTCTTGGTTTTCGCGCTCACAAGCCCAGCCAATCAAAACCCCTCTGTGTAATGCATTCAAAACCCCTCTGTGTAGTAATGCGTTCAGCTGGAGTGGAGGCTGCCGGGCCATGAGGGAACAGTGAGAGGAACAGTCTAACGGGGTAAACAAAGGGGGTTCTACCTCTGGGTGGGGCAGGCTGATGTCAATGTTATGGTGAGTAGACATGAGGCTTCAGCCACACTGTCAGCATCCCGTGTCCGTTGGGTTGGGCAACATGTTGTCACCATGTGGCCGTCACTAGTGTGAGTGAACCGTGAACTCGTGAACTACTGTGGGTGAACCGTGAGCTCGTGAACTACTGTGGGTGAACCGTGAACGAGTGAACTACTGTGGGTGAACTGTGAACGAGTGAACTACTGTGGGTGAACCGTGAACGAGCGAACTACTGTGAGTGAACCGTGAACCAGTGAACTACTGTGAGTGAACCGTGAACCAGTGAACTACTGTGAGTGAACCGTGAACCAGTGAACTACTGTGAGTGAACCGTGAACGAGTGAACTACTGTGAGTGAACCGTGAACCAGTGAACTACTGTGGGTGAACCGTGAACGAGTGAACTACTGTGAGTGAACCGTGAACCAGTGAACTCCTGTGGGTGAACCGTGAACGAGTGAACTACTGTGGGTGAACAGTCCCAGAGACACGCTCCCCTGAGCACGCTCACCAGAGAGCAGCTCCAGGACTGCTCTAAGCTGCTCTGTGGAGGACAGGTCTCGTCGGCGTGGACACGACGGCGCTGGGAATCTCAGCCTGGTGGCGGTGTGATCTGTGGGTTCTGCAGGAACGGTGTGGTCCCCACGGTAGACTCAACGACTCTGTGGGCCCGGTGGTCCAACAGGTGTCGGGCTGTGAACGCTCTGTCCAGTTCTCGGCATTGAGAGAATGGTAATCAGGGTTCGATCAGAGATTCAGACTGGAGAACACCTGTGGCGGGCGGAGAGGAGGCCTTGCCTTGAGATCCTCTCGAGGTCGGCTTTCATTCCAGCGCCAGGGGAAGGTAAACACCTGATAGGTGCTATCTGTGTTTGGTGGGATTCACCCCCTCCATGCGTGGCCCACACCCTCACGGCGGCCAATCGCCGACGTGTCCCAGCTCCGCTTGACTCCGCGCCCTCTGCCAAATATATTGTCCATGACCTCCCGGAGCAGAACAAAATGGAAGTGTGTCTCTAAGTTTAACACATATCGGCCCGGCAGGAAACCAAAGAGAGACTCCCTCCTCCCGGCCACTGCGGCCCAGCGGGCGGTAGCGATAGCGTGCTATGTACACCTAGCGGCCCGGCGCCACACATGTGACAGATTGAGTTCACGGCTGCGTGTGGAACCGGCCCGGGCCGGCCCAGCCCCTCTGCTCCGCGGGGCTCTTTGATGAGGGCCGAGGAATTTCAAGATGGCCGCTGCGCCATCTTGGTGAAAACCTGGCTGCATTTCTTCGTGTGTGCGGCTGTGTGCTACTTTGTGTGCTACTAGTCACATCCTGTTTGCGTAACCAGCCACCACAGCCCGCCGACATACAGAAGGTCCTGTGAAACAACACATTTCACATCCAAGATTGCAGCTCTTGGGTGAAGAAAGAGATAGGCCTATATATATATATATATATAGTTATACATATCCACACAAACACACACACACAGACACACACACGTGAGTGACATTCAGGAGTTACAGTAACAAAACATGCATTCAACACAAGCAGCTCCTAGGAAACCCCTGCATGAAGACTCAGACCTGCTGCTGCCAAACAAACATTTCCAAGATGGCTGCCGGCTGTCTTCCTCCAATATGTAAAGAGGGCACAGCAAAGCCCGTGGATCGAGCTGTACCAGCAGCAGCCTGTCCTGAGCCCCCAGAGCCGGCTACTGGCCTCACCCTCTCTACAGTACACAGTGCGTTGGACCACGGCCACTGTTTGTCCTGTTGCTACATCGCCACGGTAGGAAAAGTGAGAGTGGCGCTGCAGCCTTTGTCCAGAGAAGAGGAGGAGAAGACCGTGGCCCAGCACCGGTGCTGGACGCGTCGCTGTGACGCGTCCACGTGTTCACGCTCCGTCTCCCGGAGAGCAGAGGAGCCTTGACGGACGGTGCCCCTTCACGCAGCACAGTGCAGCTATGAACCCTGGGAGGTCTGGGCCGGTCTGGGCCGGGCGTGGCCGGGCGTGGCACCCCGCGCGGTCGCTCTGCCCACGGCCGCGCGCAGGCCGGGCCGGCCGGACCGGTTCCCCCAGCGCCGCTGAGTCAATATGCAGAAGGTGTAGGGAAACACGGCTGTGAGGCGGCGTTCCTGCAGCCGGGTAGTCTGTGGAAGGTCATCCATGCCGACTCACCGTGAGTTGGTGTGGATACATCTCCTTCAGGGGCAGGTCGGGGTCAAGGGTCGTTTGGATCGACGAGGCCTATAGGTAGACTGAACCTTCTGATTGGGAGTCAAACACTGTAGCCACTACTAGACCCTGTCAGTATCCATCATCTGTACTAGCTCACTAATACTGCGCTGTTTATAGATGGGAAGTTGATAAACCTGATAACGATTTGATAAATATTTACACATATTCCGCAGGAGCCAGTTGTTACAGTAAGAGTCACTTAGCTGGTGTGGGTGTGGTTGTGTACTGCTGGGTGTGGGTGTGTGTGTGTGTGTGTGTGTGTGTGTGTGTGTGTGTGTGTGTGTGTGTGTGTGTGTGTGTGTGCGTGTGTGAGACTCTTTGTTCTCTCACACGGATGTCGGTCACACTATTGTCTCAGCAGTGACGTCCTGGAAAGCAGCAGCAATATCAACACACAATCAAAAGTTTTGGATTTGGACTCCCCGGCCAACAGCTCTGGAGCCAGTGCTCCAGAACCTCCTTCAAAACTGGACCCGCATGCAAGTCGCCCAAACCTGTTTGTTGTTCCATGACGAGTGTCCATTTGCACTTCTGCGAGGTTGACTTGAGTGTGTCCTATCTGACTGGGCGTTCATTTTCATTTGAGCCTTACTTACGTGGCGCCAGGTCCATTCTGTTGAAATAACCCGGCCCGTCCCTTGACCTGGGTCAGGACTTTCATAAAGCACCTGCATGGCTCTGTGTGCTGCAGAGCTCCCTCTTCCTGCTCTCTACAGCCGCTCCACTGTCCCCCTCTGGCCACTGAGAGATGTGAGGAGCATTCCAGACGAGTAGTAATGCCATTAAATGATTGTCTCCATCCCAATAGTCTGTCTCCAGAGGTACGTGGACCTGGGCTGGGGTCTTCAGCAGGTCAGAGGTCACAGGGATGAGGGACCGGCTAAGCTCAGAAAGCACAAAGCTCATTTCTCTGCATAAATTAATAACAAAACATTCATTATAACTTTTCAAGGCACGCAAAGTTCCTTCCACAGTGTGTGTGTGTGTGTGTGTGCGTGTGTGTGCGTGCGTTCGCGTGTGTTGCCGATAGCAACCAAAAGTAATGACCAGAGCCAGCGATGACAGGAGAAGGCTGGGGACCGAGACACCCAGAGAAGAGCTCAGGTTCTCACAGGGCGCCTCTGCGTGGACTTGAACTCAGAAGCCGTTGACGAGGGCCAACCGGTTTACTGCCCTGGCCTGGACTGGAACCCACAACCCCACGGGCCCTGACCCGGGGAGAGCCACTGGAAATGAAACGGTAAGCCAGCTGGGGTCGGGCCAGTGCTCGCCGCTGCCGGCATTTCCTGCGCCAGAACACACAAAAGCTTTGTGCTAATCTGCGTAGATAGCCTCGCCCGGCTACCTCTGAAACAATATTATCTGACGCTCATTTCCGCGACGCAGGTAAGCCTCGCCAGGAATGTCACTACAGAGTGGATCCGGACACTGCAGGAATGTGAGGACACACTCTGGGCGTCCATCTTGTCCATCTTGTCCATCTTGTCCATCTTGTCCATCTTGTCCATCTTGTCCATCTAGCAGATCTGGCGCGGCGATGGAGAACGCTCACTGGGAGGGAACCTTAAATTTCTTGAATTTCTTGAATTTCCCCCAAGGATTAATGAAGAATCTTGAATCTTGAATCTTGAATCTTGAATCTTGAACCTTGAATCTTGAATCTTGAACCACACGCGGATGCAGAACAAAATGATGACCGCAGTCTGAGGCAACATCTCCTGAGTTGAGGTTTTCTTTTGCCTGCAGGAAGAGTTTCACTTTGTTTCTGTTTGTTTTTCTAATGCGGCGTTAAGCGGGTGACTGATCAGTTAAACATTAACTCCATTTATATTTACATCTCTTCTGAAAAGTGAAAGGTCTTTAACAGACAGACAGACATTTTGTCAGATATACAGACAGAGAAGTCACTGCATTTGACCATGTAGACTAGGCCAAAATCACAAAAGGTGCTTAAATAAAGATCTTCTGGCATTTTTTAGCAAAAGTTGGCAAACAATTTAAAAAGGTATTTTTGTGCTGAATCCATTTTTGCTGTTTGCTTAGCTGTATCTCATACATGAAACCCAGTAGAGGGCACATTTTGTATAAAATTGACGTTTTTTGATTATTTTGAGTATAAAACTCTGAACATCTTCAATGTTGAACAGTATGGAAAAAGTGAAATAGCAGAATGTTGTTTATAACTGTTACCTAAATAAGTACCAAATTTGGCTTCAATTGGATGAAAGGAACTCTCAAAAACAGACCATGATAAAATACAGCTGGTAGTCAAAATTAATGGTCTATGTCACTTTACTCGCCATCCCTTAATGACTATTTGTCTGAATCCGAATCCCACATTGTCATCTGGTATAAATAAGTCACCAGACAGTGTAGATCAGGTCAAAATCACCAACATGTGCTTCAATAGTCTCAGGCATTTCTGAGTTGGCAAATGGACTTTTGGCAAAAGTTTTTTTTTCTGGTGAACACTGACCTTTTATTTTGTGTAGTTGAGTACATACACACAAGAACATCCACATCATGCTGGTGACAGCTATGTACCATATGTACAAACAATCTACTAGGAACATATTTTGAATAAATAAAGCTAAAGAAAAATGTAGTTTGATGATATTACAATCCTTAAACTACTTGTATATCCACTTGTATACATGGACATGTAAATTATGAAGAGTAATAAATGTAATGTAATTTAACTAGGATGATGGTTTAACATATTAACTTATATTAACATAAAACTGTAAACAATGTTATGCGAGATTCTCAAATATGATCACAACATTACCAAATTAAAATGATCAACTTAAAACCCACAGTTTCACAACACTAAACAGAATGTGATGTCAAGCCCTGGACAATGCTCTTATTAAGTTCAGCCATTGCTACAATCTGCATCACTTGTTTGGCACTGACATGCAGCAGAGCAATGTAGATGAGACTTTTTACACTTGCATCGTGCAGTCATACATCTTGAGCCAATATTCGATCACTCTGTTCATTGTCATGACCATGGAAACTCTTAACTTCAAGGTTAAGTCTATGAATGTTCTCATTCATCCAGGTCATGTTTAATCCGGCCAACAATTAAATCGAACGCAACTTGACTTAGATTTGTCTGTGAAGATGTTTAGCATCTTATCCAAGTGGCTTCATCAGTTCGTAACGCATCAGTCTGACTAGTCCGCACTAGTCTGACCGACAGTGGAGTTAGACCCAGGTATTTAACCTCAGTGGAAGTGTCCACCCACCAAACTCCTAAAACAATAGATCATTAGTGTAGCTTCACCTGACCATTGCTTGGGGCCTGTGAGTCATCTTGGTGGAAGATGATCATTAGGGGTGGGTGGGGCCACTGGAGAACGACCGTCGTTAGGTATGATGTGCAGTTACCAGTGAACGACAGTCATTGTGTTCATTAGAACCACTTGAGGTTTGTTTTGGGCAGCCTTTGTTGTTCACCCTCCTGGGAATGGCTAAAAGTGCAGCATTGTAGATGGGGGATAACTGATGTCTCAGACCCCTCCCCTGTTGAGAGATGGCTTTTCCACTTCAAGTTCACTTCCTGGCAGAACATGCAGGCATCCCATTTCATGGTTGCAACAGAACTCCTTGTCATTGTTGGTTGTTCTCTTGGATTGATTGGACCAGCACCTTTATCCAGATCTGCAGAGTTTTGCTGCAGCCTAGAAAGGTTCGTTTACTGGTAAAAGAAGCATAGCAGGTGTGGTGCCAGACCACATGCTGTTCTAGGCTCTGGACGAGAGGCACTCTGTCGACTGCTTCTCTGTGTTGAGGATCATGAAGCTTTTTTCTATTTTGTGCAGCTGCTTTTCTGTTGCATTAAATACCTGATCTTTCTTGGATTCTTGTCATATAATGCAGGTATTCAATGGTATTGACAGGTCATGCTTCAAGCTACACACAGCTTCCATAACGATGCTTTTACAATCTGACAAACTTCATGGATGATCTTACCAACAGAAATATTTTAAATGTTACCAGAAATGTTGGTTTATGTAGCTCTTTGGATAGAGAGCTTAATTCTGATGAAAAACATTCAGATGATGTGAGGAAATAACTGCAAAAATAAATTTTGGATAAGTTTGAACTAAATGTACAAACTTTCATCTGAAGACAATAGTCTGCTTGTGGCTCCAAATAAATGACCCAGGACTTTTAGATATTCTATTCGTCTGCTTTAAATATAGGGATAAAATAAGATATTTTCATGACTACAATGAAAAATGAAATTGCAATTACCATTATCAAATCCAGTCCCACCAAAAATAATCTTTCTATACTTGATCATTATTGTCGTACATGATGTAAAGATGTAAAATATGGAATTTCCTGAAATTTTAGAAGTCATCTCAGATTTTGGGCTCACTGACTCGTACGAAAGAGATACAGCTCGGCAAACAGCAAAAATGGATTCAGCACAAAAATTACCGTTAGAAAAGCATGTTTTGCCGACTTTT
>JAXIVH010000022.1:1116173-1123673 GCA_036785325.1 Urophycis tenuis | reverse complement strand
AGTGTTGTTTTTTCCAAACAAAGCTATACAATAAAAGAAACGAGGGCCCAAGAATCTTAAAATGATTATCTAGAATTAAAAACTTTGAGTTAAAATTTGCACAAAGTCTTTCTGACTTTGTTGATCTAGGCCTTTGATTGTTCTTTAGCTAGCTACTACACGTGACTATTACTTCTAACCTAAAAAGGGTTTCAACGCAATCCAAAACAACCACTTTTTCTTCCATCTTCTTGTTTCCATTTCGAGTCATTTGGGGGTACCGAACACAAAACTAGAGAGACTGCTGGGCCTTCATCAGACTGTTATGTACATGCAACACATCTCCGGGGAAAACCTGCACCGACATCGGCTGCTAACGGACCTCCAGGCTGGGACTAAACACGTGGAAGCAGACCGGTCTCGGAACATCTACCCCTCAAAGCCTCCATCAGCAAGCCACCCCAGCAGCCGCCCCAGCAGCCCCTGTACAGAGGGGCACGGTCACACAGGGACCCCCGGGGCCCTGGACCCCCTGGGGGGCCGGGCCACCAGGAGGAGAGCCCTGGCTGGGTGTCAGCATCCTGACAGTTCACAGGTGGAGCCACGGAAACGGTGTTTCCTGCTTTCTGTCGCTGCGTTGCTGAGGAACACTCAGAAGCCTCTTCTTCAGTCACCTTCTGTTCTTGAAGTGTAGAAGAAGGAAACTGGAGACTGAAGTACGTTCCGTGAACTGTAATTATAACTACAAGGACTGCGGACACACGGTGTGTGTGAGTGTGAGTGTGTGTGCGTGTGCGTGTGCGCGTGTGCGCGTGTGTCTGTGTGTGTGTGTCTGTGTGTGTGTGTCAGTGAGTGCGTGTGTGGTACCGTTCTCTCAGTGAGTGGCAGGAGGCCCGAGGCCTCTAGCTGGCCACCGTCTACCTCAACCAACAAAACTAACAAAATAAAACGTTGAGACAGGAACATTGTCCGTCGTGGTGAGGAGCAGGTCGTCTGGAGGAGGTCTGGAGGAGGTCCTGGAGGAGGTCTGGAGGAGGTCTGGAGGACGCCTCCCTTTCGGCTTACTGGGGGAGACGCGGGTCTGGGCCTCATTGGCCGGTTGGTGATGATCGACAGCGGAAACTCCCGGAAGTCCCGCCCTAAGTGGGCGTGAGGGGGGCGGGACTTCCTGCAGGGGGAAGGACACGAGGGCCGGACTCTGGAGGCTTCCACGGTGGAGGTGGGGGGAGGGGGGAGGGGGGGGGGGGAGGGGGGTGAGGGAGGGGGGGGCGCGACTTAGTGTCCACCCGAGCCCGGGGGGTTGTGGATCCAGTCCATGACGATGAGCGACAGGCTGCCAATCATGAAGACCACGCCCACTCACGAGGAAGACGAAGGCCTGGAGAGAGACGAAGAGCAGAACAGGAAATGAACTGACGATAATCGCCTCTGCAAACATTGAGATGTTCACCCTGTGAGTGTGCTTTGGTGTGTCTCACACCAATACACGCGTGTGCGTGTGTGTGTGTGCGTGTGCATGTGAGACATGGAGTCGAGCGCACGTGCACCAGCGCACGTGCACCAGCGTACGTGCACCAGCGTGAGCGTACCCCAATCTTCTGCGGCGAGCGGAGGGGCACCGACTTGACGAGCCGCAGGTAGAACGCGGCGGGGAGGATGAAGATCAGCATGGTGGCTGCCGAGGAACCTGTGGGCAAACCAGAGGAACCAAACATCAAGGTCCTGTGGAGCCGGTCCCAGCCCGGCCCGGTTCAGAGGCATTGGGAGACATTGTTTCTGGGAGTGTTCTGGGAGTGTTTTTCTCACCCGCCCTCACGTTTATTTCCTATAACTCACTTAAACTTCCTACCAACTGTCTCTCTCTCTCTTTGCATCTCTCTGTCTCTCTCTCTCTCTCTGTCTGTCTCTCTCTCTTTGCATCTCTCTCTCTCTCTCTCTCTGTCTGTCTCTCTCTCTCTCTCTCTCTCTGCATCTCTCTGTCTCTCTCTCTGTCTGTCTCTCTCTCTCTCTCTCTCTCTCTGCATCTCTCTCTCTCTCTCTCTCTCTCTGTCTGTCTGTCTCTCTCTCTCTCTCTCTCTCTCTCTCTCTCTCTCTCTCTCTCTCTCTCTCTCTCTCTCTCTCTCTCTCTCTGCATCTCTCTCTCTCTGTCTCTCTCTCTGCATCCTTAATACCTGCCCTGGGAGGCTCCAGCCAGCTCCGTGGGTTTCCCTGCCACGCCCCCAAACGCCACCTGAGCGCTCCCTGTATCCACGCTGCTCTGGACACGCCCCTCTGGACGCCCATCAACACGCAGGCTAAGATTAGCTCAACCATCGCTTCATTCAGCGGTTAAGAAAGGTCAACGGCATGGGTTTGGAATTCAACACCCTGGGCACAAGGGAGGGGGAGGGGTGGGTTTCCACACACACATGCACACACACACGCACGCATGCACGCACACACGCACACACACACACACGCACACACACACACACACACACACGCACGCGCAGCGCTCCAGGTGACCCACCGATGAAGCCGAAGATGTCCCTGATGGTGGGACGAAGATGACCAGCAGGTTGTTGAACAGCAGGATGACCGCAGCGATGATGAGGTGCCGGATCCAGCTGAAGTCCCGCCCACTGAACAGCAGGGTGTTGATTGACGAGCGGATCTGTGTGAGAGGAGGGGGGGGGGGGGGGGGGGGGGAGAAACACAAAGAGGTCATGATGAGGTTCAACCACACCGTGAACATGCATCTACTGTCGTCCCCGGCAGGCCGGTCTGGGTGGTGTAACCATGACAACCATCTCTGCTCCCATCAAAACCATCTTCCCTCAAGCATCTGACACCAGCCTCACTGGTCCAAATCACTTTCTGATTGGGATTCTGCAGTGTTGGTTGTGAACACGCGACCCCGATCGCAAACCCCGGCTACCGCTAGACCATGCTGCCTCATCACATCTGCTGCGTGTCTTACTCATTTCGTCATCCAGATTGACATTCCCTGGAAAACAGGACAATGGAATTACCTCAGAAATAGCATCACTGGTGACTGGCTAGAGTAATACAGTAACAGTAAGAGTCACGGCATCACATGACAACAAGGAATGACAACATGGATCAATGAATAGCCAGCGTGTAGAGACTGTAGAGTAACTGCATTGCATCACAGCTCGTCTGAGTTCAAACATGAGAACGTAGACGGGAACGTTTGATCTCACGGTGACGTGGCAGTCATGATGACAACGTGTAATGAATAGAACCCTGCTCGCTACTGTTACGTATGCTATTATAGAACCATTCATCAACAGAACGTCTGGCATGACTCAAGGAACCACGAGCCGAAACCCGCGACTCACTGTGAGCCTGGACTGAGGTGAGGCCATCCCCCCCCCCCCCCACGGTGCAGGTGGACCAGCCTTGGAACTGGTCCCCCCCCCCACCCCCCCCCCCCCACGGTGCAGGTGGACCAGCCTTGAACTGGTCCCACCCCCCCCCCCCCCCACGGTGCAGGTGGACCAGCCTTGAACTGGTCCACCCCCCTCCCCCACGGTGCAGGTGGACCAGCCTTGAACTGGTCCACCCCCCCCCCCCCCCCCCCCCTCCCCCAGGGTGCAGGTGACCAGTCCTTGAATTGGTACACCCCCCCCCCCTAGGGTGCAGGTGGACCAGCCTTGAACTGGTCCCAGCAGCATTCCAGGAGGTCACTGGGACGTAGGCCCGCGATAGAAAACAAAGGGAGCCTGTCTGTCTCTCAGGATAATACACAGCCCTGTCTGTCTCTCAGGATAATACACAGTCTGTCTGTCTCTCAGGATAATACACAGTCTGTCTGTCTCTCAGGATAATACACAATCTGTCTGTCTGTTTGTCAGGATAATACACAGTCTGTCTGTCTGTCAGGATAATACACAGTCTGTCTGTCTCTCAGGATAATACGCAGGCTGGAGCTAATGTGTGTCAGTCCTCGTGGGGGGAAGGGCTGGCAGAGAGAGGAAGAGGGTGTGTATGAGGGAGAGAGTTAATATGAGAGAGTGAGAGAGAGGTTAATATGGAGAGAGCGAGCGAGAAAGAGAGAGAGAGAGAGAGAGAGAGAGAGAGAGAGAGAGAGAGAGAGAGAGACAGAGAGACAAAGAGAGAGACAGAGAGGGAGATGTCAAACTTATGATAAAGTAAAGATGTGGGTGGACAAGGTATTCTGTGTTCTGTGTGAACGTGAGTCACAAAGTGGCCAATCAGGCTTGTGAATGAGAGAGAGTGAGAGGGAGAGAGAGAGAGAGAGAGAGAGAGAGAGAGAGAAAGAGAGAGAGAGAGAGAGAGGGAGAGGGAGAGGGAGAGGGAGGGAGAGAGAGAGAGAGAGGAGAGAGAGAGAGAGAGAGAGAGAGAGAGCCACCTCCAGCTAAGACTGAGCTGAGCGCCCCCCCCCCCCCCCCCACCCCGGTGGTCAGAGCCCAGTAGGTAAAAGGTCAGGCCCGTACCAGGTGAAGCTCAGGTCCTGCTGAGCCCCTTGGGGGAGGGGGTGAACCTTGCTCAGTGGGCGGGGCTTACACTCCCATTCAAAAACGGATTATCTCTCTCTAAGACCGGCAATGGTACCTTGGGGTTGCATCAGCCATGGGAGGGAGGGGGAGGGGCCAGCCAGCAGGAAGAGGCGGTGAGACATAATTTCAAAGCGAGAGCGATGGTGTTTCCTCTTTCTGTACACTTCTGTGTCGGGCTGCTGGTTAATGACAGCTGTGGGGCTGGCCTGATGAGAGGCCAGGGGAGACAGGGGGGAGGCAGGGGGGAGGCAGGGGGGGGAGGCAGGGGGGGGCTGGGGAAGGCACTGTCTGTGCCATGTGGTCGGTAAAAGGAAAAGTAAAAAGTCTTGACATGGTGTGTGTGTGGCCTGGGGGGGGGATTCCAGGGTACGGTAAAAGGATGATGCAATGGAGGGGTGTGTTGGGTGTTCAGACGGTTGGGGGTGGAAGATGCAAATGCTCTGTGGTTAAGCTCAGTGTTATGGTTCTATGGGGCCTGGCGTGTCTCTGTGTGTTTATGTGTGCCTGAGTGAGTGTGTGCGTGCACGTGTGTGTGTGAATGTGTGTAGCCGTGTGTGTGTGTGTGTGTGAGTGTTCAGGCAGAGGTCAGACCCCCGGCCCGTTTCTGGTGGACCCTCAGTGACCGGCCCGCCAGCCGTCACCCGAGGCCCCTGCAGTGCGGAGCCCGGGCGCCACATTTCACCGTAGCGTCCTAAACACTTCTGCACCTCTCTGCCACTCAGGGCCCTGCCCTGTTCACACACACACACACAGACACACACACACACAGACACACACACACACACACACTGTATACACACACACACACACACACACACACACACTGTATACACACACACACACACACACACACACACTGTATACACAGACACAAACACATACACACAAAGTATATACACACACACACACACACACACACACACACACACACACCCTTTTTGTTTCCCCACACACAAAAGAAAGTCCTCTGGCTCCACACGTTCTGCTCTGCGATGACTCCCTGGAATGTGGCTCTGGTGCCGGGGCTTCTGTCAGCGCCATCATTCCGCTCCCAGCGTCAAAATAAGAATGTCCACAAGAAAAACAGCCTTTTCGCGTCGGGCTGGATCTCCCGGAGCCCGGCCGCAGCGTTGCCATGGGGCAGCAGACCAGAGCGTTGGGCACCAGAACCCGCTCGGCCCGTCTGATATTTACCCCCCCGGCCCGCCAGGGTCCCGTCCCCCTCGCCCCGGCGCCCGCCCAGGTATGTCGGGGGGTTCTGGCCGCCGGGCCGGTTCTGGGCCGGTCTCCTACGGGTTCAACGGGTGACCAGAACCCTTAGCCTTCTCTTTGGGGGGGCGGGTCCAGGTCCCAGAACAGGGCTCGGCCCGCTGGCTCGGCCCGCTGGCTCCTCGGGCCTCGCAGCGCACAGCGCCGTCGGTTCTTCTGCGTCTCACTCCTGTGTGATGAAAGTGTTGTGCAACACGCGGCCGGGGACCACGTGTCCTGCACCGCCACTTCCCTGGGTGTCCTGATCACTTCCTAGTATCACGCTTTAAAATAAACTTTGACGGCAAATATTGAAAACAGTGTGCAGAGCCGTGTCCCTGCAGCAGCTGCACTGTGTTCGGTGTGAGCCGCCTAGTGGCCAGACTCTCTCGCTCACAGACCGCTCACCACTATTTACATGAGGTTTCTTTCTCAACATGAGCAGGTACCACTTCTCCTTTCAGGAGAAAGTTCCCCACAGCGGTCTCAACTGATCAGCCAGCAGAGCAACAACCCCGGCGCCCCCTAGAGAGACAGGTAGCCCTGCAGAGAGACAGGCAGCCCCCTAGAGAGACAGGTAGCCCACCAGAGAGACAGGTAGCCCACCAGAGAGACAGGTAGCCCACCAGAGAGACAGGCAGCCCCCCGGTGGTTGACTTTGGGCGCAAACCCAGGAGAGATGTGGGGGGGCTGCTTCAGGAGCAGGCAAGCCAACCTGGCGGTGTGTCTAAACCACTAAGCTGGCCCATGGGAACTGGGGCAGGCTCTGAGTGTACATTAAGCCCTCATTATGTTGTAGATCCCCTGCAAAGTCCTGTAGGGGGGAGGGGCCGTGTTGCTACTCAGTGTGAGGGCTCCTTCACGTGACACACACACACACACAGACACACACACACACACACACACACACACGCACACACACACAGACACCACACACACACACACACACACACACACACACACGACACACGACACACACACACACCACACGGACACACACACACACACACACACGGACCACACACACACACACACGGACACCACACACACGCACGCACACACACACAAGCACACACGGACGGTCACACACAGACACACATGCACACACACACTCATGCGTGAAGACTTTCGAGTGTGCATACACGCACACACAGCCCACACATCTGTATACAAACACAACCGCATGCACACACACACACAGACACACACACACACAGACGTCCTGCTAGGTCTGAGACGGTCCTGGGACAAAGAGGAGTAGTTACTCTCCAGCTGAAGGTCAGCAGGATTGAGGAGCAGAACGTCCCAAAGGCCAGGCTGCTGGACACCCTGCCGGCTGGGCAGAGGGGCCGTGAGACCAGGGGACTCTTGGAGACCAAGGCGGGACCCGTCCCAGCCCCGCCCGTCCCACACCTGATGCATGCTGGGGATACGGCACAGCGGACACTCGTGTCAGATCTCTGGGGGGGGCTTTTACTTTGGAAGTTTCGGTGTGGTTAAATAAACTGTCCTGGTAGGCTGTGGGAGAGGAGGATACCACTACAAGTAGCCTTTAAAACTATTCAATAACGTGTTCCAACAGCTTCATTTGGCCAGTTTATAAACACAAATCTGTAAACACAATAATCCATCTTCATTAAGCCGCCCTGATGTCACTGACATTTCATTGTTTATTATTTCATTTGATTTTGACCAGCATCGAATATGTTTGTTTTGCCTCAGATGTCTTTCCACCCTGTCTCTCACTCTC
>JAXIVH010000022.1:1112686-1115973 GCA_036785325.1 Urophycis tenuis | reverse complement strand
CATGCTGCAGAACATCTGATGACCAGCGGCTTCACACTGACCTCCAATGTTCTGCATAGTGATGGAGATGAAGGCGGCCATTTTCCCCCGGCCACCCCGAACGCCCTCTCCCCAAGCTTCTCATAGATGAGCGAACCTGAGGAACAGAAGACGTTCAAGCAGCTACCAGAACATCTCTGGACGCCCAGACGTCAAGCGGCAGGACAGGGAAGTGAGGCACCCTGATACATTTTTTGGGGTACATTTTCCATCCATCCATCCATTTTCTGTACCGCTTATCCTCTAGAGGGTCGCGGGGGGGCTGGAGCCAATCCCAGCTACAACGGGCGAGAGGGCGGGGTACACCCTGGACAGGTCGCCAGCCAATCACAGGGCGGGGTACATTTGAAATGATCAAACTGAACTTTACATTAAAATGTAGTCTGCATTATATTCCATGTAAATACTTCTAAAGTGTTCAACCTCCACCAAACAAACGATTGCCCAAATGCGGTCTGCAGGTGGAAGCTGGACATGCAGACAGGGTTGGCCCACAAACCTCCTTCCTTGGGCCGTCATGAGGAGCAGATGGACCGAGTACAGCGAGAGGATGGCCACGCCCACCAGGAGGATGCTGTAGGAGAGAAACCCCAGGGGGTGAGCGTCCATCGAGTCACCACAGGGACACAGCGCTGTTACTGATGAGGGCATCTCTTCATCACTGCCATGCTACACTGTTCTTTGTGGCATTCTGGAGCCCTAATCAGTGAATATTCAAATACATCTTTGTAACCACACATCTGTATTGTATTTAACCAGCTCATCAAAATGTAGCTGAAGAAGGGAATAGGGATGTGCTGATTGGTTGGGGGGTTGAACAGACCAGCCAATAGGAAACATGTAAAATGTGTATACATCCTTGTAGTGTAACTCCCCCACCTGCTGGCTTGCTGAAAGTCGATAAGCTGAATAAATATGCACACAGCTCTACAAATCCACTTCACTGCCTGATTGATGATGTCATGCCTTGAAGTCATCCTCGGAACCTCTGAAACTAATTTGAGAAGGGCTTCAAAACAAGAGCATGACATCTGAAGGGTCCCCAGAGGTCTTCTTTCTCTGTGTAGATCCAGTAACACGTGCTCTGGGGCTATTTCAGGACATATGCAGACCTCTTGTACACAAATCCTCCACCAGCTGACTTGGGAATCTCACCTTCCCACCTCCTGGGCATCGCACATATATGCACACGCATATGTGCACACACATATGTGCACACACATATGTGCACTAGCATTCACAACCACTGTGAGAATGTAATGCAACACCGAGCAGGAAGGAAGGATACGCCAGGCCGTAATTGGCTGTTTGGAGGAGGGTGGGTGCAAGGAGGCGGGGCCAAGAGGTTAGGAACAATAGGTGGGGATCTGGCACACAGACATGGAGGATGCATCAGTGGTGCCGAGAGGAAGGAAGTGGGTCAGAGCTACAGCGGAATGCTGAGACCCAACATGTCTGCCTGTGGAGGATCTGCTCTACTCCTCTGTTGGGTGGGTGGTGGGGTGGTGGGCGGTGTGAAGCAGCTCACTACTCTGCTTCCTGCTTTTGGATGCTGAGGCTCTGACCTGAGTGGGAACCGGAGCTTAGAACCTCCTGAACACTTAAGGTGGGATGGAGGTGACTGGGGGGGTGTTTGACTCTGAGGATCTGGGTCCAATCCCTCACAACCTGCCTTGCTCGTTAAGGATGAAGATAGCCATGTTAGCGGAGATAAAAGCGCTGAATAGCGAGCAGCCCGGAGCCTGACCTGAACAGCAGGATGCCGGTGTTGGCCATGGCGAAGGACAGCCCCAGGATGCCGCTGCCCATGATGGCGTTGCTCAGGTTGAAGACCGACATCCCGAAGGAGGTGTGTCCGGGGGTGCTGGCCAATCAGAAGGAGCGCGGTCCGAGGAGGAGGGAGGAGGAGAGGGCGAGAACGTGAAGAACAGACAGAAGGTGAACATACGTTGCATTGTAGAGACCAGGGTCTCCTGCAGTGACGAGTCAGAACCTCTCCTTACATATTCCTCTCTCGTATCTCTTCTTCTTGTCCATCATCCCGTTGGCGAGGAAGCTTGTGACTCTCTCGGTCGTCGTCGTCGTCCACCCTCCGCGGTGAACTGGCTGCGAAGAGGAGATCACCGCTAGTTAGCCCATCAGCTAGTTAGAACACAAGCGTTGACCGCTGAGGGAGCTAGCTTAGTAGCATTACCAGAATGGCATTGTCCTTTCTAGGTGTTTATCTGCTGCCATCTACTGATACCTTCATAGATCATCGATGATCAGTGGATGATTTAGTTTATGCTGGGTGGACGCTCCTGTCTAACATGGCCTGATTCTGGGCTCTGTGGTCCCCTACCAGGCAGCTCCTACCTACCTGGCCTTCTCCTGGTAGGTGTCATCCAGGCTGTTGTTGCTGTCGTCATCGTCTGCCTCCGTGGAGACCTTCCTGAGCTTCCATGCGGTCCAGGACTCCAGGCATAGGTGGCGCTCCACAACACTGGTCCCTATGAGAGTGCTGCGGCTGGAGGGGATGGAGGTCAGAGTTCACGCTTCAAAGCCAAGTGGAGTGTGGGTTCGTTCTTCTGTTTTCCCTCTGCGTGGGGTCGGGACCTCAGGTGAGCTACCTGTAGGAGGAGAGGAGACAGGCAGGACGCGGTCAGGGGATTGTTTACAAGGCTTAGGAGTTCACAGTGTTCACAGTTTCCTCCAGAAGGCTGAACCTTTTTTTTTTTTTTCTTCTTGCTTCTTTTTCGTAGCTGTTTTTCAGAAACACAACAAGACTCCCCCCTTTTCCGAACATCACTCAGTAACACCCACGAGGAGAAAAAACACGACCAAATGTCTCCACTAGAGACGCCAAACAACGGCCGCGGCCCGCTCTGTTTCATGAGCTCTGACCAGAGCTCATGAAACATGGACCACAGAACCACTGGGCCAGTTCTTTGCGTAATAACGGCAGGCGACAAAGCCCCCCCCCCCCCCCCCCCCCCTCTTTCTTCCAGAATTAGTATCAAACCATTCAGCAAGCAGGAACATCAGCCTTTTTGTACAAAACTGAAACCTGATCTGTCCCCCAGCTGAGAAAGCAAAGCGCGGCCCTTAAACGTGACATTCCCCCACAACCAGAACATGGTGTTTAACATCAGAACAGCAGAGGCCTGGCCAGCACAGATGGACCTGGTGGGGCCACGCGCATGATATGGACTGAAGCTCTCCTGTGTCAGACTCTCTGAGCTCCTCTGGACCTCACATCACGTTTTCTA
>JAXIVH010000022.1:1087686-1107686 GCA_036785325.1 Urophycis tenuis | reverse complement strand
GCTTTTGGAGACAGGGCCGTGAGTGGACCAGGACCGTTTGTTTGGACTGGAGTCAGAGAGCGGCCACTCATTTGAAACACATGTCTGGGGCTGTTGACCCAGTGGACACGTGTCTCTGGGACAACAGTCCCACTCAGACCTGACAGGAAGTCAGCGGGGACGCCCGGCCTCGCTCTGACGTCGGCTTGTTTTCGTCAGAGGTTTGACAGACACAAACACGGCCGCCATCACGGGTGAAAGGGCACTGGGGGGGGGGGGGGGGGGGGGGGGGGGGGGGGAGTCGGGGGGGGGAGTCGGGGGGGGGAGTCGGGTGGGAGTCGGCTTTGACTCCAGAGGGATGGATCCTCTTGGCGCGGGGGGTCTGCCTGTTTGGGACACGCTCTGTGAAAGTACACTGAGTGACCGGAGAACAACAAACAGAGGTTTCCACAGGGTCCACACAGCAGCCCCCTGCACAGCCCCCCCCCCCCCCCCCCCCCCCCCCCCCACCTATTCACCGGACCCTCGCTCTCCTTAAAGCCACGGCGGCACTTTGAACAAAACATCCTCCGCCACAGGACACGACTGTTCCCTCTGAATGGATATTAAAACCATAACCGCCAGGAAAACTGCCCTTCAAAATAAAAGCGACGGCCGTGGGGGGAATGGAAGCTTATATAAGACAGGTTTAATACATAAACAGAGGGGAGTTGAACACACACACTCTCCCTGAGAGAAGCATCCGGGCGGGCCTCGTATTATCTTCTATTTATGGGCCGTAATGAGCCATCCATTCCATCGAGGGGCCCCTGGGGAGCCGGGCCTCCAAGGGCAAACCTGATGACTCCATATCCTTCAGCAGCACTGTCCCCTTGAGGGGGGGGTAAGACCAGGCCATGGCCCCGCCCATAACCTCTCAGTGCCCCCCTCCCCCAGTACACACACACACACACACACACACACACACACACACAGACACAGACACACACACTCACACACACACACACACAGACACAAACACACAGACACACACACACACACGCTCACACGCACATACACACACAGACACACACACACACACTCACACACATACACACACACAGACACAGACAGACACACACACACACACACACACAGACACACACACTCACACACACACACACATACACACACACAGACACAGACAGACACACACACACACACACACACACACACAGACACACACATACACACACACAGACACAGACAGACACACACAAACACACACAGACACACACAGACACACACACACACACACACACACACACACGCACACACACAGACACACGCAGACACACAGACACACACACATAGACACACACACACATACACAGAGACACACACGGACACACAGAAACACACACACACACACACACACACACACACACAGACACATACACACACACACACACACACACACACACACACACACACACACACACACACACACACTGTAATAGTGAGTATCTGTAATAGTGAGTATCTGTGTTAGTGAGTATCTGTGTTGGTGAGTATCTGTGTTAGTGAGTACGTATAATAAAGCCAAAGCACCAAAGCTTGTTCCTCCTCCTTTACAGGCTCCTGGTTTATGGCCATCCAGTGTCTATTGAGGCTCTAGACATCCTGCAGACGGAACGCTGTCCGTCTCTCATTGAGGAGTCTTCTTCTCCACTGGCTTCGTGGCCAGTGGAGAAGGTTTTGGGCGGGGGTTCTTTCCTGTTTCAGGGCGTGCTGTGGGAGCTCAGATGAATGGTGGTGTGGACGTCACCGGGAGACTGAAGGAGACACCAGGGACCTTCGTGGATGGTAGGGGGGCAGCCAGGAGACTCCCACAAAGGAGAGGGTGGGGGGCTCCACAAGGGTGGGGGGGGTCTTAGGATTTAAGACGTCCAGCGCCTTGTAGCAGTGGCTGTAAATTAAGGGAGGAGGGGGTTCAACAGCCCAGAGGTGAGGAGGAAGGAGGCCCCTTCTGAGCAGACCCTCTAAACCATCATGGAAACACAGGTTTCCCTCACAAACGTATCGGCTTGCGGACTGTAATTCCTTCGGAGCAGTTTGGCACCCCGTTGGAAGGAGTTCTTCTCAAACAGAACATCTCCTTGAATGACGTAGATTCGTTTAGATCAGTTACGTTGTTTGATGCCAGCTCTCCGGCTAAATGGGGCGGCAGTAGCTCAGTGGGTAGAGCGGGGGGACAGAGCGGCTCGTCCACTCACCGTAGGGTCGGGGGTTCGATCCCCTTGATCCCCCCTCCTCCTCCAACTGTCCACATGTTGAACCCCACAAATGTACCGATTGTACGTCGCTTTGGACAAAAGCGTCTGCTAAATGCCCCTTTATTAGATAATTATTATAAATGGAAAGGTATCTTGGGCACACCTGGGGGGAGACAGGCAGGCCGCGACCCCTGACAGGAGCTGAGCCAGTGAGTTGTGATGCTCCTCCTGGCCAGCCAGTGATTTAACCTGGAGTAAAGTAACACTCGAGAGGTGCAGAGTTATTAATACACCAACACAACGAGACACGCGCTGTCCTGCGGTTCTCTGAGGCCGGGGGGCCACACTGCGCTATGTCACACATACTGCATCTAATACCTGGCACCGTTACAGCATGACATAGAACACACAGCTGACAGAGTCGCAGCCGCCTGCTACACCCATTAGCACCCCGTGAGGCCAAAGCCAGGCCTGCTTTGTGTCCCACCTGAAGACCTCCTTCTCCCACGGAGACACTGCCCATGAAGACAATGTGGCAACACAGAAATATGAAGCATGTGCTGCACTGATTATAGGGACAAGACTAACGAAAGTCGAGTCCTGAGCTTCAGAAGCAGGTAGTGATTTATGACTTAACGGCTGGCTCTGTTCAAAGGGCCACACAGAGTATGTTTAGAAAGGGCCAGAGCTTAGCATGACTTCAGCTGACAATTCTAAGTATGGTGTATTCCATTTCTTTACGCAGGCAGGTTTAGCTTCTGCTTAAAAGATTATAATCTATAGTTGCCATCACATAACAAAGATTAACAGACAGACGCTTGAAGAACAGGGTTTCAGAATGACAATCTTTGAATTATTCATTGGACGCGGCCATGACGTATGTGACGAGACACGTGTCACGTGTGTCTGTACCAACCCTTGTACTGTGGCCTGGTCAACAAGCCGCTGCCCTGCGGTCCACTGCCCCGCCGTCTCTGGTGAACTCAGCCGGCCCGTCTTATCAGCAGCAGGACCACACATCCCAGCTCACCCCCCTCAAGGCTACAGCCTTACCTTGCTCAACGTGGGGCCTCCAGGGGCAGGGCTTAGAACCCTTCCCCTCAGACCACGGCGCTTATTTGGAGAACGCTGGAAAGGAGGCGACCGCCAGCACGTTGCCCAACAGTTTGCTCAACACTTGGTTCCTGTGGTTCCTGTGCACTTGTCGCCCGCCCCCACCCCCCAACCCCCTCTATATTTTGGGCCGTGAACATTTTGTGGCAGAAAAACGAAAATTCTAATGAGTCATACTCAGTCGAGGCTTAAAATACCCCCGGTTCCCAACACAGACCAGACGTCAGTACGGTTCTGCTGGTGATGGAGCAGAGTGCCACAGACTCAGCAGTCCACGAACCCCTCAGGGAGCATGTTTGCGTTGCGCTGGTTTACATCACCGCCGGCCTGCCAAACACAACAAGCCTCTGGACTTTAGCTGCCTTCTGTTGAACTTCCACAGGTCCATTACCTGGGAGACGGCCCAATACCTGGAGCCGCCCGGCCAGTTTGTTTGGCGTGCCACGGGCTGCAAACCACTCCGACATCGATCCATCAGCAGTCAGCTGCAGCTATTGGTCCAACGTCCAGATAACCCGAGGACGGCATGTCACAGAGCACTCCTTATCCGATCCTCAGTGCCATGTCATTTTGACAGACATTACATAAAGATTGCCCGCCTTACTGTAATCAATTATTGGTTTATGCAATCTGTTGGACAGCCTCTGCTGTGGAGAGGCAAACGTCTTGTATCGGAAATGATGCTGGTGAATAAGACAGATAAACAGTTTGTCTCTAATGGACAGGATCTGTGCTCCCTCAAGTGGCTTCTAATGCGGCCTCTTTATCACACTGGGCGGCCCGGCGCAGTGAACCATCTCGACCCGGCCGGTCTGCAGGGTTCACTCCTCGGTGCTGCAGGGTCAAACACTGCTGAGCCACCTCTGATTGGAGGTGTCTTCTGGAGGTGTCTTCTGGAGGTGTCTCCAGAGAGACGTGTCTTCTGGAGGTGTCTCCTGAGAGACGTCTCCAGGTGGAGCTCACCCGCTATGAGGGGAAAGGGTAACGGGGCATTTAGCAGACGCTTTTGTCCGAAGTGACGTTCATAAACTATGGACACATGCCAAACTGCCAATTAAAAATTGCTGGCCATACTTTTATTTGATGATATAGGTGATACATATTTGATATAGTTTTTTAACATCAAGGTCATCTTTTGAGTGCTCTTGGATGTTTTATGTTTTGTAAAATTAATTAAAATCAACTGTCATCTACCTTGACAAAACTGAGATGGACAACTCTATATAACTTGGAATGAAATGATTATGTTTGTTTATATTGGCTGTTCATTTTACTGTTTATATTGGCTGTTTATCTTACTGAATACACTGTTTTTTTGTTAACACTGTCAAATAGAAATCCATGTAGGGAGACACATGCTGCTCAGTGGGTACACAAGACTGATTACTACATGCCAATAATACTCAAATCAAACCATAAAACAGGCAATTCTCTTCTGGTTTTTGTGTCAGTAACATGTAGTAATATCACCATTCATCACACTGAAACACTCCTTTGTGAGCCTTGGCGTTAATCCAGTACTTACTTAAAGGTACTGACTCCATTATACTGACTCCATTATACTGACTCCATTATAGCAAACATACCCAACAATTAAAACTAATTAGCATACAAGCAGTTTGGTTTCAACAAAATTAAAGTGGCCAGTTTGTAACGCAGAGAGAACAGAATCCATGGGTTGCAGGTCGGGGCTTGCTGATGACTATCGAGTAGAGAACACCGCCTCTGCCCTGATGCTCATTGACAAGAGGAAACATGGCAGCAATCAAGTGCTGTGAACCTCCTCACATGCATTCAAAACAAAGCCTGCTAGCAGCTAGCTTGCGGCGTGGCTGCCCTCACGCTGATCCCATGTAAAAGCAGAAGATGACGCTAACATTTCTAGCATGACTATGCCAACATGACAGTGCTGTGCATTAGGAGCAGCAGTCTCCCGGCTGTCTCCTAAAGCCGTCCCACCCGCTGTACAACTGAAGGAAGGGCCTGCATGTTCAGGCCCAAAGTGAGCTCCAACGCTCAGACACAATAAAACTTTACTGTCAGACACTCCAACCGTGTCCTCGGACCCCGACCAGAACATGGTCGGGGTCCGAGCCAATGTTGCTGGCCGGCCCCAACATGTTCATGGAGTTTGTCCTACAGTCATTGTTGGATTTGTATTCGGTAGTTTTGACTGTAAAGAAGGTGATGAAGACAGACAGACAGACAGACAGACAGACAGACAGATGTACTTTAATAATCCCTGAGGGAAATTGCATTTGTTACAATACAATACTCCAGTGCAAAAGGAAGAAAGAGACAGACACTCTACGTAAAGTAAAGTGTTAGAATATAAATATATAAAATAAAAATAAAAAACCTATGTAAAAATAAACCTATGAACTTTCGAAACTTACAGTCGCCCCACAGGTTAAAACGTGGACTGATGTATACCGTACCTGCCGGAAGAATCCTCAATAAATAAACAACATCACAGCACTGCAGGTCAAGTGCTCTTGACAAACAGCTTCTCAAGCGACTCACCGATACACAGTTAGAGAACAGGACTTCAGCGAGTCACAAGAACCACCAAATAGAAACTTTTCTGAAACACCTTGAGGAGCTGCACTGCCCCACCGTGGAAACACAGAGGGTCCATTGTCTCTTCCACAGTTTCCACTCGGAGTGGCGGAGGAGATCTGTCCAGGCCTTTTCACTCCTTGTCAGACTATTTCAAGCAAGGAGTTATTAATACCTGCCTTTCAGCGACTGCTTCCAGGCTCTGCCTGCAGCTCTGGGGCGTCTTGGTCCTGCCTCTGAGGGGGCCTCAGCCCTGCGTTGCATCAGCCAGTAATGGTTTCTTAAACACAAAGAGCCCTATAGGGTTTGACCTATTTCTGTTATGGGCCCCCCACCCCACCACGCTGTGTTTGTGGACCTCGGCCAATCAGAGGGGCCGTCTATCTCTGTCACCTTGTTGTCAGGTGTGTGTTCCGGTTCAGCTCACCTTGCACGCTGGGAACCAGTGACCACCACGGAACTCTGTGTGGAGAGACCAGCTTTCATGAGTTATTTACAGCCTGCGACTAATGGAGACTAACTTTGTCTTTCTAATGCCTCGCTGGATTTCTTCACACATGATGCTTTATGTGACCCTTACATATATACAAATATGTGTATCTACACACATATACATGTCTTATACATGCACTTTCTCTGTAATCTTCCCTCTCATTGGCTGTTTCTTTTGCATGAGTGGCGCCACCTGATTGGCTGGGCAGCATTAGCATATGGATGCTATGGCGCTAGCCCTGTAAACATGAAGTCCCATAGCTGTTGTTTAGAGTCAACACACAGACATGTCCAGTCACACAGACATACAGACAGACAGTCACACAGACAGACAGACATACAGACAGACAGTCACACAGACAGACAGACAGACAGACACACACACACACACACACACACACACACACACACACACACACACACACTACTACTACTACTGATATTACATAATACAAGATTATCATATTGAGTGCTCGAGTTGTGGTAACTACATTTAATCCAAACTTCAGATGTAATTAGCTACAGCTCCTGTTCTGTGTTATTACTGCAGCAGTCCCTGCATGAAGAGGACGCCATGAAGAACTGTTGGATGAAGAAGCTCTGACAGTGGAGATGTTAGGGACATCACAGTACGTTGATATAAACGGCTTGCTGAAGCCCAGCCATCCTGAGACATCGGGCAGAGGGTTAAAGAGACTGCTTTCCCAACAACACATCCCAGCAGCTCTGCTCTTATGTAAGGCACACATCTACTCAACGTAGAGAAGGAGTCTGTAGCCTCGGAATGGGAGGCGCGCTTGAGATGTTGCAGTAGTGTGTATGTCCTCCCGATCACTCTGTTCCGTTACAACACGGTGTTACACACAGAGAAAGAGTCTACCAGTGGGTTCTGGTACCGACCAAGAGTCTACCAGTGGGTTCTGGTACCGACCCAGAGCGCGGGGCTGGTGGAGAAGTGAGATGAGTTCTATAACTTGTTGAGCTGGTGGGCGCGACGCGTGTCGCCCACCCTGCTTTGTGTGGACGGACTGCACAGGGACCGTACGTACAAAGACAAAGTACCAACACACACACACGCACGCACGCACGCACACACACACACGCACGCACGCAAGCACACGCACACAGATGCATCACGCAGGACAAGATGTATGGATTAATTAGGTTTCCAGAAGCTCCGACACGCTCACTAAAAGCTGTGCGTTACGGCGACACCCTGCGCGCCGCGCTCACGCACTCCGCGCTCCCACTCTGCACACTCTGACCCCCCAAACCCACTTAGAAATAAGATTATGAGAAAGAGGAGGGAAGGAGAAGAAAAGAAGAAAGAGGCGCACGAGTCTCAGGTTGTGCCCACCTCAGAACATGATACAGATCCACAATCTAACCCCTATAAATAAACACAAATAAATACAATACAGGATACCCCCAGAATAAACATCAACATGTTATCTATTGCACGCGACAAGTTGGACCAGTGTGGAGGTTCGCATTACATCACTCTTAGTGAAGATAAAGACGCTTTAGTGTCCTACCTAGTTGTAGACTCGGGACAGCTGCAGGCTCGGGTCTGGAGGCGGACTGTTGCTCCCCGCGTGGGAGACCCTTCCCATTTAAACCACCAGGGCAACGGAGTGGAAATTTCCATCCCCCATGTGATGGCAGCTCGTGGAGCATCACGTTACACTGCAATCACATCTCCCTCCAACCCAGAGCCAGTTCGTTTCATCAAGGGGACATGTTATGCTGGGTGACGGGGACGCGGTGCGCGTGTGGGTGTTGTTGTTGTTATTGTTATTGTTGACGGTTGTCCGCGCGCCTCTGGTTTGATCGAACCCTTTGTTGACATGCTTCCGGCCGCGTAGTCTGCGCGCGCAGTCTGCTGAGCCCGATACCCCGTTATTCTCTGAGGCGCTTAGAGAGGAAAGCGATCGGGAACCGTTCAGGACCCGTCACACCGGGAGACCGTCCTGCTGCGCCCGGTACTCGGTCTCCTCTCTGAGGAGCTTAGAGAGGAACCGTTCACTAACGGACACACCGGGAGTCCCGCTGCTCCTCAGAGTGATGTTCACGTGCAGAAGTCTTTGTCGCACCCAGTCGGTTTTCATCATCTGACATCAGAAGACAAGGTTTTTCACAATAAAACCTAAACGTCTCAGTAGTTAAACACACAAGCCTTTAATGTGAGCTAACTGGAGTTCTTCTTGTAGAACTGGGAGTGGCACTACAGTAAAAACTAATCAAGCCTTTTTTACTAGTAAACCCCACATGTTCCCTTATTTAGGGGTTAAATCCACACAGTCAGGCATAGTGGTGAACCAACAAGACACTCTGAAAAGCGGTAGAGACTGGTGTTTTTCACCACATGTTGAAGACATGACCTTCTCCCTGTGATACCTCAAAGACAGCATGTGATTCCTTTATAGAGAAGTGAGAAACGAGACTTGAGTTGAGAGAAACACAACGCCTACAGCTGCGAGGAGCTTATAAATGAAATAAACTAAACTAAAACTAAACCAAGTCCTTCACATTTCACCGGGGAATCGATCCCACGAGCCAGACTCCCTCACGAGGTGAGGAGCGACGGTGTGGAGACCCTGGATCAATGGGTTCCTCCACATGGAGCAGCAGTCAGCAGCAACACGCCCGCTCTATTCTCATGGTAATGGCTGCTCACCTCCTCAGGAGGGGCGGTCGTTGTTGTTGTTGAAATGCGCAAGACGTCGGCCACTCGAACCGTTAGGACGATACATCCCATAATACAGAGTCTGAGTGGCCTGCTCCCCCAGCGCTAGCCACTTCCTGTGAGCCCCTCCCCCCCAGACCTCAACACCGGCACTCAACACTTGACTCCCCCCCCCTCCAGCACGCCCCGGGGGGGGAGAGTCAAGGCTCCCCAGTGTCAGGGTGGTGCCGGTCCAGACCCCTGGACCGACGGTGTCACCGGTGGACCGGACCCCCAGGCTCCACAACCAGTGAGTGAGCTCCGTGCCCTCAGTGTAGGGGTCCGGCCCCCGGGCTCGGACCCCTACACTGAGGGCACGGAGCTCACTCACTGGTTGTGTAAGGCAGGGCTGCTTCCAGTCCTGTGGGCCCTGCGGCGGTCCGGACCCCCTCCCCGGGGGGGGCGGCCCAGGTTACCCCAACAACAATTAGTGGGGCCCTCCGGCCTGGATTAGTGAGGCCGCTGGACAGGGAGGAGGGGATCAGCAGGGATTTGGTGGCTGGAGGCCGACCGCTGCGCGGGTCACAGGATGTCAAGTCGGTTCAGAAGTGAGGAGAACACACAGAACCGCGCGGGGAACCGGAGTGGGCTGGGGAGCACGACTGGACTCCACTCAGGAGTGGGAGGTCCAGCTCAACCTGTTTCAACTGGTTGGATGCCCACCACCACCTCCACCTCCACCACCACCTCCACCACCACCTCCAGCACCACCAGCACCACCACCACCAGCACCACCACCTCCAGCACCACCACCTCCAGCACCACCACCTCCACCACCACCATTTCCAGCACCACCACCTCCACTTCCACCACTTCCACCTCCAGCACCACCACCTCCACCTCCAGCACCACCACCTCCACCTCCAGCACCACCACCTCCACTTCCACCACCACCTCCACCATCTCCACCTCCAGCACCACCACCTCCACTTCCACCACTTCCACCTCCACCACCAACATCAGAGGAGAGAGAGGGAGGGCAGGACGTCCTGTTAAATGGTTTAGAGAGAGGGCAGGTCTTCCTGTTACATGGTTTAGAGTGACAGAGAGAGGGCAGGTCTTCCTGTTACATGGTTTAGAGTGACAGAGAGAGGGCAGGACTTCCTGTTACATGGTGTAGAGAGAGGGCAGGACTTCCTGTTACATGGTGTAGAGAGAGGGTAGGACTTCCTGTTACATGGTTTAGAGAGAGGGTAGGACTTCCTGTTACATGGTTTAGAGGGAGGGTAGGACTTCCTGTTATATGGTTTAGAAAGAGGGTAGGACTTCCTGTTACATGGTTTAGAGGGAGGGTAGGACTTCCTGTTACATGGTTTAGAGAGAGGGTAGGACTTCCTGTTACATGGTTTGGAGGGAGGGAGAGGGAAGGACTTCCTGTTACATGGTTTAGAGGGAGGGTAGGACTTCCTGTTATATGGTTTAGAAAGAGGGTAGGACTTCCTGTTATATGGTTTAGAAAGAGGGTAGGACTTCCTGTTACATGGTTTAGAGGGAGGGTAGGACTTCCTGTAACATGGTTTAGAGGGAAGGTAGGACTTCCTGTTACATGGTTTAGAGAGAGGGTAGGACTTCCTGTTACATGGTTTAGAGAGAGGGTAGGACTTCCTGTTACATGGTTTAGAGGGAGGGTAGGACTTCCTGTTACATGGTTTAGAGGGAGGGTAGGACTTCCTGTTACATGGTTTAGAGAGAGGGTAGGACTTCCTGTTATATGGTTTAGAGGGAGGGTAGGACTTCCTGTTACATGGTTTAGAGAGAGGGTAGGACTTCCTGTTATATGGTTTAGAGGGAGGGTAGGACTTCCTGTTACATGGTTTAGAGGGAGGGTAGGACTTCCTGTTACATGGTTTAGAGAGAGGGTAGGACTTCCTGTTATATGGTTTAGAGGGAGGGTAGGACTTCCTGTTACATGGTTTAGAGAGGGTAGGACTTCCTGTTATATGGTTTAGAGGGAGGGTAGGACTTCCTGTTACATGGTTTAGAGGGAGGGAGAGGGAAGGACCTGCCATGTTTCAGACATTGCTTCTTGTGGTCCTGATCCTTCTCCCTCGGGTGCTGTCAGTGGGGTACACCGCCCCTTTAAGACGGGGTCACCGTGGTGACCCCTGGCCTCCAGCAGATCACCTCCAGCAGATCACCAAACGGGTTCCTCTGCTGCGTCACTTCCACAGCGCAGATGTTTGGGCCATGAGGCACGGCCTTCAAAATACAACTCAGATACTTATCAAAGCCAGGATCGGATGTGTACATATTTCTGTTGTGGAATCTAAGTTATCTGTGTCCTCCACTCTGCAGAGGGACTGTCCCATCAGCTGCTGTTTGACGACATCCATTCCCTTTTCAGAGACAGAGGAAAGTGAGACAAGATAGGCCATCTAGGTCAGAGTCATCTAGGTCAGAGGTCACCAAAAGGACAGTGAGGAGTCCGACGAGGGTTCAGTTTCACACCTCACTGGTTCATCCTCAGCCTGACCCACGCAGAGGAGAACCTTCAGGTTCTAACCCCCAATTTATTCATTCCAAGCCGAGAACTGGTTGGTTCTGGTTAGCAGTGGATCCTCAGACCACTTCCTTAAACAATCGATGTAATCAGCCTGCAAGCTGAAGTTTTTTTATAAATAAAATAATGTGTGAACGTATAATTTTTTTATTAAACCATGTGCTTACGTACGACATTTGAAGTTCAGCTTTGTAAAAATAAGTTATTCTATTGTAAAAAATAAAAGTAATTCTAATGTGTACTCGTCTGAACTACATTTTCAGCAGATGGTGGCCACTATAGAAAAAACACAGAAGAAGACAGAGTCTGACCAATCAGGGCCCAGCACCTCCACTGAGAAGAAACATCAACAGAAGGGTCTCATGTAAACCACCTCATCAAATAATCATTCTCTCAGATGTTCCTTCATTCAGTGGACTGACTGAAGCCAGAACTCTGAAATGTAATGTCTTTCATTCTTTTAATTGTGAATATTTTAACAATAGTACACCAAAAGTCTTCATGTATTAACCATAAGAAGCTATAGCTAAACAAAAAAAAAGTTGTTTGCCCACTTATTTGAAGTTTAAGGTCAACGTTTGAAGGGTTGACCTTTGCGGGGTCACACATGTGAATGTGTTTGGTAAAACATACGTCAGGACAATAACTGGGAAGAGGAAAATATGTCCCAGCAAGTCTCTCTGTCAACACTGGAGAACTCCCTGTAATATTGGCAAACTATTGCATCACTCCCGGGGCAGTGGCCTGGAGGCGCCCAGACCAGCCTGCTCTGCAGACAGGCATCCAGGTGGAGAACCAGGTGGAACCAGGTGGAGAACCAGGTGGAGAACCAGCACCAAATCACTCCTCTGGATGGTGTTTAGCTCTTTAGGCTGGACAGTAGTGTTCACTGATGAACTTCATGGGCCAACTTGTTGGGGTATTTTGCCAAATGAACAAATAAAAACCAGCTCCTGCTCACAAGAGTGAGAGTGAGAGTGAGAGTGGAGCCTTTTCATAAACATGGCGAACAGAATAGATATTCAAACTCTTTTGGTTTTGCATTAAAATGGGCCCAGTACAGCCGTAAAAAGAACTGGTTTCTGAGGTAACCAGACCAGAGAACATCAAGAACATTTCAATGAGCTCAACGGTGTTCAAAAGTCATCTTCCAACGTATACATATTTGGCTAACATTGTCAGCGTTGGCTAATTCTTTTTTTTTGTGCGTTCTATCAGAAAACACACAATCTTCCCGGTCGACGGTGGGGATCGAACCCGCGGCCCCCCCGCGGTGTGGCCGTCAACACCAGGCTCCTCTCTGAGGAGGAGGAGGAGGAGGAGGATGAGGAGGAGGCAGCTTCACAGAGCAGTCACCCACCGCTTCCTGCATAATAAACACATCTGTGGCTCCCTGGCTGCCCACGTCCTGCAGCCTCCTGCAGCGCTGTGTGGACCAGCGCCGGCCGCCTGGACCCGGGTGGTGCAGCCTGGTGTGGTGGAGCATCTGGACCCGGGTGGTGCAGCCTGTTGTGGTGGAGCATCTGGACCCGGGTGGTGCAGCCTGGTGTGGTGGAGCATCTGGACCCGGGTGGTGCAGCCTGGTGTGGTGGAGCATCTGGACCCGGGTGGTGCAGCCATGGTGTGGTGGAGGATCTGGACCCGGGTGGTGCAGCCTGGTGTGGTGGAGCATCTGGACCCTGGTGGTGCAGCCATGGTGTGGTGGAGCATCTGGACCCGGGTGGTGCAGCCTGGTGTGGTGGAGCATCTGGACCCGGGTGGTGCAGCCTGGTGTGGTGGAGCATCTGGACCCGGGTGGTGCAGCCATGGTGTGGTGGAGCATCTGGACCCGGGTGGTGCAGCCATGGTGTGGTGGAGCATCTGGACCCGGGTGGTGCAGCCTGGTGTGGTGGAGCATCTGGACCCGGGTGGTGCAGCCATGGTGTGGTGGAGCATCTGGACCCGGGTGGTGCAGCCTGGTGTGGTGGAGCATCTGGACCCGGGTGGTGCACCCATGGTGTGGTGGAGCATCTGGACCCGGGTGGTGCAGCCATGGTGTGGTGGAGCAGCTGGACCCGGGTGGTGCAGCCATGGTGTGGTGGAGCATCTGGACCCGGGTGGTGCAGCCATGGTGTGGTGGAGCATCTGGACCCGGGTGGTGCAGCCTGGTGTGGTGGAGCATCTGGACCCGGGTGGTGCAGCCATGGTGTGGTGGAGCATCTGGACCCGGGTGGTGCACCCATGGTGTGGTGGAGCATCTGGACCCGGGTGGTGCAGCCATGGTGTGGTGGAGCAGCTGGACCCGGGTGGTGCAGCCATGGTGTGGTGGAGCATCTGGACCCGGGTGGTGCAGCCATGGTGTGGTGGAGCATCTGCCAGATATAAATAGAAGGAAGGAAGAGTGATGACCTGTGGAGAAGACACTCAGGTCATCAGTCGGACTATCATGGACAATGCCTCTCACCCTCTCTTTTCCACCCTGGCTCAGCGGAGAAGTTCCTTCAGCAGAAGACTCCTCTCACCGAGATGCACCACAGAGCGACATAGGAAATCATTCCTGTGGTCATCAAACTATACAATTTGTCACTTTCATCATAGTTTCTGCTGCACAACAGGTTATTCATTCATATTGCATAACTGGTCATTTCTTTTCATTTCACTGCATAACTGGTCACCTCTATGCACAACTGGTCTTTTTTACAACAAAGAATCTGACATGCTACATCCTTGTGTATGCTATCACCTCTTAGTGTATGCCTGGTTGTATGTACATTTATGTATATTTCTTTATGTACATTTTTTGTATATTGCTTACTTAGTTTATATTTTACATAGGTTTATATTATATATTTATATATTCTAACACTTTACTATATGTAGAGTGTCTGTCTCTTCTTTCTTTTTGCACTGGAGTATTGTATTGTAACAAATGCAATTTCCCTCAGGGATCATTAAAGTACGTCTGTCTGTCTGTCTGTCTGTCTGTCTGCCTGTCTGTCTGTCTGTCTGTCTGTCTGCCTGTCTGTCTGCAGTGTCGGCCCCTCGTCCACTGGGAGGTTGGGCAGGAGGGTCTCACTGTCCTTCAATACCAAACCTGCAAAGAGTTTGTTTTAAAATGCAAGTCAACTTGTCCAATAAGCGAGGCTCATTAGAAGCTAGCGATCACACATGGCACTGGAGTCTATTATCTGTTTATATTGCCTCTTTGCCTCTTTGCCTTTTTTCATTTGTATTTATATTATATAGCAAAGTTGATCCACCCGAGTAACAAGATTTTCACTGCTGGTAATGTTGTACATTGTTGTCTAGCATGTGACAATAAACTTGAAACTTGAAACTTGAAACAAATGGAAATGATGACAATGACGCTGTATCTTGCAATTTCATTCTGTAACTCTCGATCATTCATCAATGATTACCAGACCGTGAGTTATTTCTCTGTTAGTTCTACTCAGTACTGCGTGAACTAATGTTCATGAATCCAGTTAGTCCAGGTACCGTCATTGTAACGTGTTACTGGAAGGTTCTGAGAGGTCCAACACAACAGCTTCCAGAAGTTCTGGAACATAACAGCAAACGGAACCGTTGAACTTCTCACAGCTTCCACTCGACAGAGCAGAGAGAGTCTCACTCTGCTCTGTCTCTCCTCTCTGAACTAATCTCATGCATCTCATCGCGCCGCGAGGTGGCTGAGGGCAGAGCAGCCAGACCTGTCAGACTCGTTGTCCAGCAGCAGTCCTCGAAAGCACTCAGGTTGTGATTGTTGAATGTTGTCGTGTAGTATCACAGTGTGTATCACTCTGTGTGTAGAATCACAGTAAGTTGCACTCTGTGTGTAGTATCACAGTGTGTATCACTCTGTGTGTAGTATCACAGTGCGTATCACTCTGTGTGTAGTATCACATCACAGTGTGTATCACTCTGTGTGTAGTATCACATCACAGTGTGTATCACTCTGTGTGTAGTATCACAGTGTATCACTCTGTGTGTAGTATCACATCACAGTGCGTATCACTCTGTGTGTAGTATCACAGTGCGTAGCACTCTGTGTGTAGTATCACAGTGTGTATCACTCTGTGAGTAGTATCACAGTGCTTAGCACTCTGTGTGTAGTATCACAGTGCGTAGCACTCTGTGTGTAGTATCACAGTGCATATCACTCTGTGTGTAGTATCACAGTGCGTAGCACTCTGTGTGTAGTATCACAGTGTGTATAACTCTGTGTGTAGTATCACAGTGCGTAGCACTCTGTGTGTAGTATCACAGTGCATAGCACTCTGTGTGTAGTATCACAGTGCGTATCACTCTGTGTGTGTCACTCTGTGTGTAGTATCACAATGCGTATCACTCTGTGTGTAGTATCACAGTGTGTATCACTCTGTGTGTAGTATCACAGTGCGTATCACTCTGTGTGTAGTATCACAGTGTGTATCACTCTGTGTGTAGTATCACAGTGCGTAGCACTCTGTGTGTAGTATCACAGTGCATATCACTCTGTGTAGTATCACAGTGCCTAGCACTCTGTGTGCCAGAATGTTTGGGCCTTCAGCCGACTATCTAAACAGTAAGCCGCCATGTTTAGATTAAATGAAATTCCGAGGCTATTTTCTCTGCAATTGAAGTTATCAATCACAGGAAGATTGCCCAGCGTGACATCTGAATGGTTATGATGTGATAACACAATGCAGATGGAAGGACACACACACACACACACACAATCCCATACAGTGTGTGTGTCTACAGAGGGCTGGCGATGTACAGACAGCAACAAGAGCAACAGCAGCCTGTGGGAATAGTATGGACTCACATCACAACTGGGCTTGTGTATGTTTGATAATATTTAATAATTCAATATGTGAGATACCAGAAAGTGGAACAACTCTGTTCTTTTTAAGTCTGTGTGCGTGTGTGTGTGTGCGTGTGTGTGTGTGCGTGTGTGTGTGTGTCCGTGTGTGTGTGTGTGTCCGTGTGTGCGTGTGTGTGCGTGTGTGTGCGTGTGTGTGCGTGTGTTGTGGCGTTCCCCTCTCTGCGAGTCCTCCAGCCAGTCTCCCAGGTGGGGCAGAACATTGAGACCTGGACATCGTTTCCAGATTCTTCTGCCCCTCTGACCGGGCCCGCTAATTGCTCGGGCGTGTTGCGCAATCTATTATGCAATCTGTTTTTTGGGTGGGCGGTCGGGTGTGGGCTATTTTTCTGACCACTGGTGCACTGTGTGTGTGTGTGTGTGTGTGTGTGTGTGTGTGGTTGGGAGGGGTGGCATGGGTTCATGATTGGCGAGTTGCTGTTGACATCCACATTGTCATAGGAGACCCCCCCCCCCCTTCCACCACCACCACCACCACCACCACCACCCTCCATTCCCTGCTGTTGAGGTCCGGTCACAATGAATCCAAACAGAACCCCCAACGGCCAGCCAGGGTCCACACACACACATACACACACACACAGACACACACACACATACACACACACACACACACACACACACACACACACACACACACACACAGGAGGGCCCCCCCCCACACACACACACACACACACACATGAGGGCCCACACACACACACAGGCCCAGAGTCACAGGCCTGCACGTGTCCCAGAACCAGAGCTGTGGTCAACAGGGTCTGCGGGGGCCGGGCCCCTCAGGGGGGGGGGGGGGGGGGGGGGGGGTTGGGCTCCAGTCAGACAACAATGACCCCGTGGCTTCTTCTGTCAGTGGATGAGAGCCACAGCACTGATGCACCGCCTTCACAGACACAAGCACGGCGGCGCCGTCATCTTCCCATGGGTGTCGTTGTCTTATCTTACAGAGCGTGTGTCTCTCAGTGTGCTGTCTGCCACACTAACGTCCACTGTCCCAACAACAGGAGACAACGAGCTATTAGGAGATTATTAGGAGATTATTAGGAGATTATTAGGAGATTGGTGGTGCATAAACACGTTTGGTGCTTCCCAGTATTTTGGAGTGGATATAATATTGTTGTGTACTGAACACTATCTCATAGGCAGTACGATGATGAAGATACTGCCTGCTGCCTCATACATACAGAGCTTCAGTCGGGTCGGGCCTCAGAGTTCTTCAGCACCAAACCAGAACGTCTGTGCATCCTTTAAGTCAAAAAGAGACCTCACAAACAGTGGTTAATATTTGAACACAGAGCATGACCCTTCTGAAGGATTGTGGGTAAGACAGAAGAAAGAAGCTTTCCCCTGGCCAGTAGTCATGGGCAGAGGCAGATCTAAAACCATTTTCACTGCTGATACCCAAAGTAAAATATCACAAATTATTTACTGACAAAAAAAGTTTGTTTGAATTTGTTGCACCACAACTGTGGACCGTTTCAGACCAGCACTTTATCCCCAGAAGACCTGCTCCGGGGACGACCCCGATTGGCTGAGAGCTCGGCCAATAGCAGCAGGGTGTGTGCCGTGTCAACTCGCCTGGTGGGCCGAGCTGTGGGGGTTTGTGACACAACATGTCACCAGTGTTTTCACAAGGCACAGCTCACGTTTGAGAAGCACACATGAAGGAGTGTGTGTGTGTGTGTGTCTGTCTGTGTGTGTGTGTGTGTGTGTGTGTGTGTGTGTGTGTGTGTGTGTGTGTGTGTGTGTGTGTGTGTATGTGTGTGTGTGTAACATTCCATTCAGACTGCAGAAGTTTGTGGAAGCTTACCGCCTTCTCCAACTTACCGTATGGGGGTTGGTGTCTTGTTTTTGTCCTTCGGCCCTACAGAGAGAGCGATAGAGACAGAGAGAGAGAGAGAGAGAGAGAGAGGGTTATTGTTCTCGAGGAGGGGTCCCAGAGCTTCAGATGATACGCTCCTTAAGCATCAAACAGCCGAGTGGGAGGGCCCGCCCCCGCCCCCCCCCCCAGCGTTCTGTTTCCCCAGAACCCCTCGACCCACATGACCCCTGTGACCCCACGCTGCTCCACTCTCCACACGGTATTCTGGGACTCAACTCCCTGACCCCCAATGCTGGCCACCCTGGAGGCTGGCCCTCTGGAGGCTGGCCCTCTGGAGGCTGGCCACCCTGGAGGCTGGCCCTCTGGAGGCTGGCCCTCTGGAGGCTGGCCACCCTGGAGGCTGGCCCCTCTGGAGGCTGGCCCTCTGGAGGCTGGCCCTCTGGAGGCTGGCCCCCCTGGAGGCTGGCCCTCTGGAGGCTGGCCCCTCTGGAGGCTGGCCCTCTGGAGGCTGGCCCCCCTGGAGGCTGGCCCCCTGGAGGCTGGCCCTCTGAAGGCTGGCCCTCTGGAGGCTGGCCCTCTGGAGGCTGCCCCCCTGGAGGCTGGCCCTCTGGAGGCTGGCCCTCTGGAGGCTGCCCCCCTGGAGGCTGGCCCTCTGAAGGCTGGCCCCTCTGGAGGCTGGCCCTCTGGAGGCTGGCCCCCCTGGAGGCTGGCCCCTCTGGAGGCTGGCCACCCTGGAGGCTGGCCCTCTGGAGGCTGGCCCCTCTGGAGGCTGGCCCCTCTGGAGGCTGGCCCTCTGGAGGCTGGCCCTCTGGAGGCTGGCCCTCTGGAGGCTGGCCCTCTGGAGGCTGGCCCTCTGGAGGCTGAGCCCCTGAAGGCTGGCCCTCTGGAGGCTGGCCCTCTGGAGGCTGAGCCCCTGAAGGCTGGCAGTGACCAGCCTCCAGAGACCCTGCATGAGAGTCTGTTCTTCTTCCAGGCATTCAGAGATGTTCCCAGGAGATCCATTTAATTTTGCTCAATATGTTTACACACATATATACAGTATATACAGATATAAGTACAGATTGTGCGTGAGTTTGAACGTGTTCCTCACCACACGGACCACGTGTGGTGACAGCAGAGCAGCTTCTCCACCTGAACACACAGATATGTGTGTTCAACACACACACATCTGTGTGTGTGTTTAACGGTGTGTGTCTGCGTGACAAACACACCAGCCCAATCCTGTGTGTTACACAGAAATGCACGTGTGTGGTATTGTAATGTTGACATGAGGAGCCACATACTGTTTCACAGACCAGATCAATGATTTAACGTCCTAATAGCTGATCAGATTTCTGTTTTTATTTTATGAGTGTCGCTATTTTTGCTCACTGTTTAATGTCAAATAAACACATGCGTGAACATGAATGAAAAAGTTTGTAATTGTTTATCAGGAATGATGTTTATTGACATTAAACAAACATTAACATTAAATATTGCTTGTGGTTCTTTCACTGCCCCAATACAAGTGGATTCATGTGATTCAGAGATGGCCTCCAACCCCAACAGCTAACATCACTTTGAAATGACGTATGAGTCATTGTTATCATTGTGGTTCTTATTGTTGATAGGGGAAATGATTTGACAAAGAACCGCGGATACGAGACAATCTTAAAGACAAACAAGCAGTGGTCTCGGCTCGGAGCCCAGTCTGCCCGTGATGTGAGGAGAAC
>JAXIVH010000022.1:1037686-1080186 GCA_036785325.1 Urophycis tenuis | reverse complement strand
CGCTGGAGCCCGGCGCCCTGGGGGGCCTGAGGAGCCTGCGCAGGCTGTACCTCTCGGGGAACCGGCTCAGCGCCTTCCCCCTGGAGCTCTACCAGGGCCCGGCCCGGCCCGCCCGCCTGGAGCTCCTGGACCTGTCGTCCAACGCGCTGACCCGGCTCCCGGTCCGGAGCCTGCTGGCGCCGGGGGTCTGGCGGCAGGGCGGGGTCTACCTGCAGGGGAACCCGCTGGTGTGTGACTGCGCTCTCCGGGCCCTGCTGGAGTTCTGGTGCTGGAGGCGGTACCGCCCCCTGCTGGACTTCAGGGCGGGGTACCCGTGTGGGCCGCACGGAGGAGGAGGAGGAGGAGGAGGAGGAGGAGGAGGAGGTGATGAGGGAGACTGCTCCACCTCCCCTCAGGACCCTCAGGACCCGCCCCTCAGCGGCGGGGTTTATCAAATTGAGCCGGGCGATTGGCTGACGGTCCCGTGCCCGGGCTTGGCCCCGCCCCTCCAGGAGAACCAGACGGTGTTCTGGCTGACGCCCGGCGAGGTCCTCGACTCCTCCTCCCCCGGGGGAGGTGACCGTGGCGACACCGGCCTGCGGCGGCTCTGGGTCCTCCCGGGCGGCGCCCTGGAGATCCGGGGGGCCCTCGCCACCGACTCCGGCGCCTACACGTGTGTGGCGGCCCGCGGCTACTGGCCCCACCGCGAGTGTGGCGCCGGGGGGGGGCGGCGAGGTCAGCGTCTTGGTGGGGAACGAGAGCCGCGACGGGGGCGGGGCCGACGGGAGCGGGGCCGACGGGGGCGTGTCCGGTGGCGGCCGCGGCACGGAGCACTTCAACACGGCCTTCACCACGCTGGCGTCCTGCGTGGTCAGCATCGTGCTGGTGCTGCTCTACCTCTACCTCACCCCCTGCCGTTGCCGCGGCGACCGAGGGCGGGGGGCGGGGCAGACGGGCTGCGGGGGGCGGGCCGCCCTGCTGTGCTCCGACCCCAGGGAGGCGGAGTCCCGGGAGAGGCGGAGCAACGGGAAGCGGGTGGCGTTCCTGGAGCCGCGGGTGGGCGAGGCGGGCGGCGACCGTGCGATGCCGGGTCCCGCCGTCGCCATGACGACGGAGGGCATCCTGAAGAACGGAGGCGGGGGCGGGGCGGGGAGCCTCGCCGGTCATCAGGAGGTGTAGCTGGAGCCCCCCGCTCCACCCTGAGGTGGAGGACGGTTTAGTGTACAGAGACCCCCTGCTGAGGTGAACACTGTGACAGAACTGTTACAGCAGCGGCTGACCTTTCAGAGAAAACTCATTATGAAGTAGAATATTTAAAAAAATTGGTGAAAAAAGGTCAAGTGGTTAACAGGAAGCGCATCACGGCAGCTGTGAATTCTGGGAAACATATGTCCCCCTGCCCCAACCCCAGACCATGTCTGAATTGTATTTACTTCATGTACTGTGTTGATTTGGGGTCCCCTGGGGCATGCGGCTGGACTACTGGACTGGACAGGACCACAACACACAGTAGAAATAGAGAAGAGCATCCTTTCGTGATGATGATAACGTTAACACATGTTGGATCATGCAACACGTTGAGGACTTACGTTGGAGATATGTTGGTAGCAAAAGTGACGTTTCTGTATCTGTCACCAAACTCATTCACTTTGTATTTTTCATGTATTTTTTGTAATTAATCTTTACAGTTCATGATTACTTACGAATAATTAATGTGTGTAACTGGTGTATGACGTGTGTGTGCGCACTGTGCACCTGACTGTGTGTGTGTGGACACACTACGACACACAGTGTCATACACAGGGTTTCCATATCATGTTTCTTTTAAAAGCTCCTACCACCAGCTCGGTGGGGGAACAGTGGTCTGTTTCAGGGTGTGCAGTCCACTCAGACTGAGTTAAAGCTCTGTTCTGAACGTCCACTCAGACTGAGTTGGAGCCTGCTCAGACCTGCTGGTGACAGGAGGGTGGAGAAGGTGGAGGCAGCCTGGGACGGTGTCCACCGTGCTGTGGCAGCAGTTCAGGGCTCACGAAGCGTGGGTCGATGTTGTTTCTTTACAGCTTTGTTTGCAGCAGTGAAAACAGTTCTTTGTGTGACGGTTGGTTTTAATTTGATGTTTGTGTTTGAGTTGAGCTTGGCCCCTTGAGATGAGTCACCATAGTTCTGAGGGAGTCCGAGACTGTAGTTCTGTGTCCATTATTTTGACTTATTTATGGAAACTGTAATTAAATAACATTTTGTTAAATTTTAAAACAATGGCTCAAAAGTAAATCAATTCATCCACACAGAAGGAATAGGGAGTGGAGCCCCTGAATCGTTCCTCAAGAAACCCCAGAGCGGCTGGCAGGGTCTGATCCTCATCAGTTCAGACTCCAGACCGTCTCTGAGCCCGGAAGGCCCGGTCGGCCCGAATTAGCATCAGAGGACGCTGGAAACGGAGCCGCGGGCCCACCCTGACCCACATACCCCCCCCCACCCCCGCCCCGGTATTTCTGTATCCAGGTGGAAGGTATTTCAAGGTAAGGGGGGAGGGGGGGGGAGACGAGGCCTGTAGCCTCGCGTCCTGGATGTACGTTATCGTCGTCTCATCCTGGAAGGTTTAAAACAAAAAGGATTGTAACGCAGAGGTGTTTTGTTCTGGAGGAACGTGTTTCTGTTCAGCTGTTGTACAACGTTTGAGGAGCAGATTAAACCTGGAGAGATGGCTGACTGTTCCTTACTGTTCTTCACTGTTCCACGTGAGGCAGCGTTCTGTGTTGGTTCCATTAAAGGTTCCCGGGGTTCCCCTCCATGGAGGGTCGTGTTAAGAAACAGTGAATGCGTGCGTTTCCTCCTGACTTAAAGTAACATGAGTTAGTAGGCTAACGAGTGCAGCCTACATGCCTGGCCGGCTCTGAACTCTCTGAACCCTACAGTCTACAGGCCTACTTCTCTACTGACACCTGTCAGGCTCTGAACTCTACTGAACCCTACACATTAGGCCTACTTCTGTACTGACACCTGTCAGCTAGTTTGGGGAAAGACGAGAACCAAAGACAGACAGACAAACAGAAACACTTTAATAACACCAGAGAGAAACACAACAAGCCTTAAAGGTGTTCAGAGTCAGTCTGCAGCCAGTGGAGGGGACAGGCCCTCAGAAACACACCATGTTATTTAAAAATAACTTGAAATTTGCTTTTTCTTTCTTTCTTCGACACCTGAACACAACCCAGCGAAGGAGTGAAAATGATTCAAACTGACAGGTTTCCTTTTTACCTTCTGCTGCTTACCTTCACTCCGTCTCAATCCGGGTGTGTGTGTGTGTGTGTGTGTGTGTGTGTGCGTGTGTGTGCGTGTGTGCGTGCGTGTGTGCGTGTGTGTGTGTGTGTGTGTCTGTGTGTGTGTGTGTGTGTGTATGTGTATGTGTGTGTGTGTGTGTGTGTGTGTGTGTGTGTGTGTGTGTGTGTGTGTCTGTGTGTGCGTGTGTGTGTGTGTGTGTATGTGTGTGTGTGTGTGTGTGTGTGTGTGTGTGTGTGTCTGTGTGTGCGTGTATGTGTGTGTGTGTGTGGTCTTCACACAGGTACTGACTAAGAGCCCTCAGGGCGTCTCCTCACCTCGGTGGTGAAAGACGAGGTGTGCTTCACGGCGTGAGCACGGCCCCGGGGGGGAGTGACGCATCCCAAGGTGCTGGAGGTGACGAGGGCCAGCTGGTCATCATGCATCAGGCGGTCGTCAGGCGGTCACCAGGCGGTCGCCAGGCGGTCACCAGGCGGTCACCAGTCGGTCGTCAGGCGGTCGTCAGGCGGTCGTCAGGCGGTCACCAGGCGGTCGTCAGGCGGTCGTCAGGCGGTCGTCAGGCGGTCACCAGGCGGTCACCAGGCGGTCGCCAGGCGGTCACCAGTCGGTCGTCAGGCGGTCGTCAGGCGGTCGTCAGGCGGTCACCAGGCGGTCGTCAGGCGTTCGTCAGGCGGTCGTCAGGCGGTCACCAGGCGGTCACCAGGCGGTCGTCAGGCGGTCACCAGGCGGTCGTCAGGCGGTCACCAGGCGGTCGTCAGGCGGTCACCAGGCGGTCGTCAGGCACCACATCACATGTTGCAGCGTCCGCAGGTCCACGCTGCCTCACGCAGTCTGACTGTTGGAGTCCATGGCTGAACGCAGCCCCTTCATAGCACACGCAGGCCTCGCTCGTCACTCTGACTCTGGCTGTTCAGACTCAGACTCATCACAAGGCCCGTGTGCTCCCCCTGGCTCATAAAGGAAGCAGAGTCCTCACATGACCTGAGCTCCACCTGTTAGTCCAGCGATGAGGCCTGTGTGTCGGCGCAGGGCTGGACAGGTGCATCCACCACAGGTGACTGTGAGGCTGATGAGGGCTCCTTAATGAAGGTGATGCTGCTGCAGGTCCCATGGACCCCGTCGGGGACGCAGGGTGAGTTTGATATGATGACTGACGGGCCGGTGGCGCGGCACGGCGGAGCTCAGGTCGTCACACTAATCAGACGTTAGGTTAGTTCCTTGTTAAACCTCAAGACGTTTCCCCCAGAGATGTTCTGGCTCAGACGATCATGAAGGAACATGGAGCTCTGTGGTCTGGTCCCAACCAGAGCTGTGTGAAATATCAACAATGTCCATATCTCAATGTATCTAAAGCCCTTTAAATGTGACACAGGATGCATCTCAATGAATACATGGAGGAGAGGAGGAGCAGCGCTCACAGTGAAGGTCAGGACACAGGGACTCATCAGCTGTGTCACCATGGCAACAGCCACCAGGAAGCCAGCCTCCTCTTTTTTCAGACTCCAGCTCCATCACACAGTGCTCCTGGTCACCTACAACATGGACGGTGGGCGTAGACCACCAGTAAGACTGTGGTTTGACTGGGCTGCTCCCAGCAGCTAACAGGAGGAGAGTGCTGTTCTACTGGGAGAACAACAGGGTACTAGTTTTAAGACTTTGTGAGACTGGATATCTCCCAGTGTCCACCAGTGGAAGACTGCTATTACTGGGCAGCTCCCAGTAAAACCAGTAGAAGACCGGGGATGTACATGTGACACACACTCACACACCGACAGGAACCATAAGGAACGCTCCACTGTCTCAGCACCCGGCTGCCAGACCGCTGTGATGGCAGTGAAAGGCACATCAGACTGATCCTGACAGCCTTATGTCCCCGGCGTGGTGGACGTAATCCTCTTAGAGGTGAGGGGACAAAACATCCTCAGTCCGCCGCCATTAATAATCAAAATGGAAAGTTAGTGTGCAAGCTGCCATGCGGTAATCCACTCAGGACACGCCCTGGTCTAAATAATACAACTACCTCTGTCCAATCAGAACACAGCCCTGGTCTAAATAATACAACCACCACCGTCCAATCAGAACACAGCCCTGGTCTAAATAATACAACTACCACCGTCCAATCAGAACACAGCCCTGGTCTAAATAATACAACTTCCTCCGTCCAATCAGAACACAGCCCTGGTCTAAATAATACAACTACCACCGTCCAATCAGAACACAGCCCTGGTCTAAATAATACAACTACCACCGTCCAATCAGAACACAGCCCTGGTCTAAATAATACAACTTCCTCCGTCCAATCAGAACACAGCCCTGGTCTAAATAATACAACTACCACCGTCCAATCACGACAGAGAACAGGTTAAATAATAGAGCTACCAGCGTCCAATTTAGGCATGTGGGGGGGGGAAGGAAATGTGCTCATGAACATTTCATGTTTTGCGTTACTTATTTAGTATTTACTCTCGGCAAATGCTTGTCCTCAGTACAGTTCAGATGAGGTTCTGCAGACGCAGTAGAACATCATGATGGAGGATGACTGACCCAGTACCTTCTGACGGGGATTCAAACCTGCAGCCACCTGGCCCTGATGGTGACATCAGGGTTGGGATGAGTTAGGTGTCCTGAAGAATGAATGGCACCACAGTGAGGATGATGGGGGGGTTAGTGCAGGGTGGGGGTCCTGTGAACCAGGCCCTGGGTTAGTGGTGGAGGTGGTGGTTGGTGAAGGATCAGTCCATGTTCCTGCTCAGTCCACAGCATCTCCTTACTCTGCCGGCCTGAGGATTTGTGGACATTTTATAATGCCGTTTGGCTTCATTCTAACATCCCAGAGGCAGCGGTGGTGACCTCAAGTCCCAGTAAACTTACACAGCACACTTTGTACACTGAGATGAAGAGCACCGTGGGCTTGGTCACACCAAGGTGTCTTCTGTCTCATAACTCCATCCTACCCTAAAGGATAACGTATAGATACTGTTAACTACAGTAACCTAATGAGACCACTGGAGTGTTCAATTAATCCTCAGTTACCAGAAGATCATCACTCATCCACTCATTCTCAGTTACCAGAATATCATCACTCATCACTCATCCACTCATTCTCAGTTACCAGAATATCATTACTCATCACTCATCCACTCATTCTCAGTTACCAGAATATCATCACTCATCCAGTGTTCAAATGGCTCAAAGGAACTGTAGTTAATACAAAAAAAGCTATGAATAAAATGCTGTGGGAAAATATGTTAAAATATGAATCATTACCCTCTGGTATACAACACAGCATCAACCGTTTGAGGACGGATGTTTTTTAATAACGATGTTCCCAAAGAAATGCTGCCCTCTGCAGTATTGTGATGCCACACACAGTGTGTGTGTGAGTGTATATGAGTGTGTGTGAGTGTGAGTGTATATGAGTGTGAGTGTGTGTATATGAGTGTGTGTGTGATTGTGTATGAGTGTGTGTGTGATTGTGTATGTGTGTATATGAGTGTGAGTGTGTGTGTGTATATGAGTGTGAGTGTGTGTGTATATGTGTGTGAGTGTGTATGAGTGTGTGTGTGTGTGTGTGTGTATGTGTGTGCGTGCGTGTGTGAAATACCCAGATTAGGTGTGGACAAAGGTTTCCTTAATATTTCACACATCAAAATGTCCCTTCTCTACGTTAAAGGTTTCCGGTCTCCATTTGGACCAGCATTCAACCCTACAGAGGAAACACACAATATGTAGACAATAAATATTCCTTCTTTTATTACTGCAGTCATCAATTTAAATTCAATGAAAGGCAATGCAGGTGTAAGCTATCGCTGGCCCCTGCCACAATTTCGATCCATCACATTTCTAAATGTGAATAATTGAATAGCTTATCTATTTCTTTATTGCACTAGACTAGAGAGGAACAAATGGCCTGACATTCCCTTAAATATATCTCTTTATTTACACAAAGGAAACTCTATCACTTTCTATCACGCTCCCTGACTGCCAGGGGCCATGTAAACACAACTCTTCATTCAGCTAGCGTAGCAGAGGGCCCTGGGCCCGCGGGTTTAAAAATGTAAAAGACTTCTTAAGAGTTATCGTTGCTTTACATTCAGGAGCTCCAGGCTGAGGTTAATGGTCTTAAGAGGCAGAAGCATGAGACAAACAGACCACAGACAAACAAAAAGACACACACACAGAAGCTCGACCTGAACAAAGAAAGAACAGTCGTCGAAGGAAAACAAAGACAAGAAAGTTATCTCCAGTTGTCAATTCTTCCCGGCGTCCATTTTGGATCCAGGCCCACTCTCCTGTGGGGAAACCTCAGAAGCCCCTCCCATCACGGAGAGTGAGAGAGTGAGAGAGTGAGACAGTGAGACCACACTGGATGCAGTTTTCGGCCCCCTCCCAGCGTTAGTCTTTTTTTAAGTGGGGCCCCTGGTCAGACCGAGGGGGGGGTCTGGGGACCCCGACGTCATGCAGGAACCACCTCCCTCCACATGGTCCTCAGAGGTTCTAGTGAGAACCCAGGCGACTGGGGAGAAACACAGGGGTCAGAGGTCACTCTGAGGCCTTCAGCACGGGTTCACATTTCACCACCAGGCGCTGTCAGGTTGAGAGTGACGGTGTCCTGGTGTTGTAGTCTGGGTGGTGGTGTTTGAGTCTGGGTGGTGTAGTAATCTAAGTGATATTTGAGTCTGGGTGGTGTTGTAGTCTGGGTGGTTTAGTAGTCTGGGTGGTGGTGTTGTAGTCTGGGTGGTGTAGTAGTCTGGGTGGTGTAGTAGTCTGGGTGGTGGTGTTTGAGTCTGGGTGGTGTTGTAGTTTGGGTGGTGGTGTTGTAGACTGGGTGGTGTAGTAGTCTAGGTGGTGGCCAACATGTACATGATATTGTAGAGTCAGGCTGTGTCAACATCAGACCACCAGAGGGAGCTCTAGCCCCACGCTGAGGAACCCAACAGAGCACCGCAGAAGTCTGTCTGTCTGTCTGTCTGACTGTCGGTCTGACTGTCTTATCTGTCTGTCTGACCGGAGGTCTGAAACTGTCTGGGGACCCCTTAGCGTCATAATTTCTCCTTCGTTCGTCAGAAAGGCCACAGCCAGTAGTCGTTCTGAGAGATCACTTCTGGCTGACATCATGAACATAATTACATTGGGTCAGTTCAGACCAACTACGTCCTCTCTTCCCTGATTGGTTCAGGGACTCCACCCCGCCTGTCAATTAGGGCTGGGCGGTATATCGATATTTCAAATATATCGATATTTTTTCAAACAAGATATGGAACGAGACGCTATCATCAATATCGATATAGTTTCATTTGCGTTTAAAATACAGCACTTTGTTCTAAATAACAGCCGTTTCGAGCCGCACAGGCGCCTGCTATTTCGTTCTCTTCTCTGAGTTACATTTAATTTGATTAAACAGCATCATATAACTGTGTACAACGTGTGGCTTTCACAGAAACTTTGTAGCGACGCTGCCGCACACTTTCATCGGCAGGCAACTTCTGCGCGACTGCGCTTTCTTTCATTCGCTTTCGCTGGCTACATCGAATCTAAATGACACGTTGGCTAGATGACATAAAATATCAAATGAACGGACGATAAAGACCCCGATATGATGGCAAGGCTAACCTATTAGCAGTCAAGGTCGGGACAGGTTGTAGGCTATTGCCTTCGAGGGAATTGATGGATTTGCCTATAATGCAGCTGTCGTCAGGTAGGTTAATGTTATGCTGCCGTTCATTTAAAATGTTGGTTACACTCTGCACCCCCCATTGTTTCGCAAGGATTGCGAACTTTGCAATTTACTAAACCAAACAATTGTCTTCAATATAACACTCTAAATATATAATAATATATAATAATCAGCAAGGCAGATTAACGAGCACAGCGACGCAGGCAGACTGGAAATGAAAGCACAGCGGCGCCACCTATGTAGAATGACCAGTTGGAGCGCGGCAACAGCAAATATGTTATCGCGTCAACAAATATCGATATTTATCTTATATCGACATTCTGCTTGAAAATATCGAGATATGACTTTTGGTCCATATCGCCCAGCCCGCCTGTCAATCACAGGTGTGTGAAGGCTCCGTGTCCCCGCCTGTCAATCACAGGCGTGTGAAGGCTCCGTGTCCCCGCCTGTCAATCACAGGTGTGTGAAGGCTCCGTGTCCCCGCCTGTCTATCCCAGGTGTGTGAAGGCTCCGTGTCCCCGCCCCCCCTCACCTGCAGCCACTGTGCTGTGCTCCCTGGGGGGCCCCAGACTCAGGGCCACTCCCGGGTGGGGCCGCGGTCCTTCCGCCTCTTCCTCTCGTTCTTCTCCTTCTGCAGCCGCTCCAGCTCCGCCTCGTACATCATCTCCTGGATCAGGTACTTCTCACGCCGCATGCGGTCCCGCAGGTCCTTGGGCAGGTCTGGGATCAGGTAGGCGATCAGGGTCTTGATGGCGAAGACCAGGTGCTGTGGAGGCGACCAATCAGAGGGTGAGAAGAACCTCCGCAGAAGGTTAGTCATGAACGTCTTCTAAAGGACGTCTTTGTGGAGAACAAGAAGAAACACGAATACAGGAAGTAAAGAAGTGAATAAAGCTGCAGAAGAGGAAACAAAGACACAGAGAGGGGCAGCAGGTCATCCTGGAGGACCAGAAGGTCCTGCTGAGGCCGTCTAGTGGTCCACTACTGCACCGTCTTCATCACCAGAGGAACCACCGTCTTCATCACCAGAGGAACACCCAGGAGGAGGAGATGTCCCACTGACCTCGAAGACGATGATGAAGGCCAGCCGGGCCGCCAGGACGTGCCAGAACTGCAGCGTGTAGGAGTAGGGCTCGGAAGACAGGGGGGGCTCCCGGTAGTCTCTGTACCTGGGGGTCAAAGGTTAGGATGATGATGATGATGATACTGCTCCAGAATTAGCCTGGCTGACGCGTCCACATCTCGATGAGATGGTGGTCTGGGAACTAGGTGTGCATTTTCTCGTATTTGAGGCATGGTTTACGAATGCCTAGAGCCGTTTATTGGGCGCTACGAATGTCTATCAAATGGCGTCTGGTTCTTCCCATGCTGCTTTGCGCGCGATTCATAGCCAAGTGTATCACTTATACCAGTAAACTTAAAAGTAAACTTGCGTTCTAAGCTACTTACACTTTCTAAGGCTGCATCGAACGGTAACGTTGTGTCCGCTGCCATGTTGGAGTAACACGCTACAAGCTTCGGTGTCGCGCATAGACGTCGTCATCGTCTTGCTGCCCCCCCCCGTTCTGTGATTGGTGGTTCTGTGATTCCCTAACTCAGGCAAAAATAAGGGCGGTGTCCAGGCTGTCTTTGCAGTGAGAATGAAATCGCGCGCAAAGCAGCATGGGAATTCCCAGGCTACTCCAGAATATCATTTAATCTGATACAGATCCATGTGATGAAGGTCCTGTACAGTACTGTACTGATTGTAGGTCGCTTTGGACAAAAGCTTCTGCTAAATGCCGCCTTTACCCTTTATGAATGTCATTGAAAAAGACACACACACACACACACACTAACAGCTACCTGCAGTAGTAACGTTGGCCTCCCTGCAGGACTAACGTAGTCCTATCTGCAGCAGTAATACAGGCCTACCTGCAGCAGTAACACAGGCCTACCTGCAGGACTAACACAGGCCTACCTGCAGGACTAACACAGGCCTACCTGCAGGACTAACATAGTCCTACCTGCAGCAGTAACACAGGCCTACCTGCAGGACTAACACAGGCCTACCTGCAGCACTAACACAGGCCTACCTGCAGGACTAACACAGGCCTACCTGCAATACTAACACAGGCCTACCTGCAGCAGTAACACAGGCCTCCCTGCAGGAGTAACACAGGCCTACCTGCAGGTCTAACACAGGCCTACCTGCAGCAGTAACACAGGCCTACCTGCAGCAGTAACACAGGCCTACCTGCAGTACATCACGGCGTCCCCGAACATCTCCGAGCCGTTGGTGCTGGGCTCTGACTTCTTCTCAAAGTCGGCGACCCGGAACACAGACAGACTGGCGTTCACGTATCCCATCATGCACCTGGGTGGGCGCACACCGTGAGGCATGTTATACATGGTGAGAGATGTTGTATACCCTGTGTATGTTATATACAGTGAGAGATGTTATACCCAGTGAGACATGTTATACGCAGTGAGACATGTTATACACAGTGAGACATGTTATACACAGTGAGACATGATATGCAGAGTGAGCTATGTTATACGCAGTGAGACATGTTATACACAGTGAGCTATGTTCTACGCAGTGAGACATGTTATACACAGTGAGACATGTTCTACGCAGTGAGACATGTTCTACGCAGTGAGACATGCTCTACAGTGAGACATGTTCTACGCAGTGAGACATGTTATACACAGTGAGACATGTTATACAGTGAGACATGTTAAACACAGTGAGCTATGTTATACACAGTGAGCTATGTTCTACACAGTGAGACATGTTATACACAGTGAGCTATGTTCTACACAGTGAGACATGTTCTACACAGTGAGCCATGCTCTACACAGTGAGTTATAAGACTCCTGGTTCTGCTGGTTCTGCTCACCGCTGGCCCGCGCGGCCCTGTCCGGCACACGGGCCGTACTTGTAGGCGTAGACCAGGCGGGGGATGAAGTCCGACGTCACGGCGATCACAAAGGCGTTGGTGATGACCGACAGGATGCCTATCCCCTCCAGGATGCCGTACCAGATCCCTGTTACACACACAGGTTTTAGACGTGGACCCCGGTGGGTCCGGTCCCTGAACCCACAGGGGGTCTGGACGGGGTCCTCACCGATGTCCTTGGCCTGCGAGGGCAGCGGGCGGCGCCACTGCGTGACAAACTTGTAGGCGTCTAGCCGGATCTCGATGATGTTGTTGAGCAGCGCCAGGAGGGGCGCCAGGGGGAACGCCGCCACGAAGATGGTGGTGAAGCCGAACTGCAGGACTGAGAGGTGAGAACACACCAGCCGGGGGCGTCACAAGCCTGGCTCCCGCCCCCACAGCAACCCGCGCGCTTCACCTGCGACTACCACCGCCATGTTACAGAGCATCCCCGATGTCACGGAGCGTCCCCGATGTTATGGAGCATCCCCGATGTTATGGAGCGTCCCCGACGTTACGGAGCGTCCCCGACGTTACGGAGCGTCCCCGACGTTACGGAGCGTCCCCGATGTTACGCCCGATGTTACGGAGCGTCCCCGATGTTACGGAGCGTCCCCGATGTTACGGAACGTCCCCGATGTTACGGAGCGTCCCCGATGTTACGCCCGATGTTACAGAGCATCCCCGACGGCGCAGACTTACCTGGCTACGCCGGCTCGAGTGCAGGGCATACAGAAAGCGTTTGTTTGGGCTGTGAACGGTGCGCCTGTGAGCTGTGTAACATACTCATCTCCAGGTACTCATCAAAGAGGCCGTGGACGTTCATGGGCTGCAGGTGGTAGTCTCTCTCCCACTGGGCGAACCCGTCCTTGGCCTTCTGGCCGTGCTCACGCCGCAGCCGGCGTCGGGTCCACCAGTTCTGGATCAGCCTATCGGGTCGGGAGGGGGTGTGTTCAGGACAGAGGATGCCACGCCTCCCACCTGGGCCCACATGGGCCGTTGATGATTTCAGACTTCAGACTGAGGCTCTCCCACAGGGGACACAAACACCGACCACTCATTCAACGCTTCCAATATGAATTCACCCAAAAGTAAAAGTCCTCGCGGTGCAAAAGCGTGACTTCATAGTTTGATTCACACAAAAGCAGCCAGTAAGGGGCTTGGCCCTCTACTCTGTGTGCTCCCTCCAGCTGAGCTGTTTAAGAGGACCTACAGCTGGGCTGTTTAAGAGGACCTACAGCTGAGCTGTTTAAGAGGACGTAGAGCTGGGCTGTTTAACAGGACCTACAGCTGGGCTGTTTAACAGGACCTACAGCTGGGCTGTTTAACAGGACCTACAGCTGGGCTGTTTAACAGGACCTACAGCTGGGCTGTTTAACAGGACCTACAGCTGGGCTGTTTAAGAGGACCTACAGCTGGGCTGTTTAACAGGACCTACAGCTGGGCTGTTTAACAGGACCTACAGCTGGGCTGTTTAACAGGACCTACAGCTGGGCTGTTTAACAGGACCTACAGCTGGGCTGTTTAACAGGACCTACACTTCACTGGCTCTGCCTTTCAGGCCGCGTTCCAACAGTCGCTCCGTCGGGTTCCTGCTCACCCACACTTTTAAAACCCTCCAGTCTGCTGTACTCCATCGCCATGGTACCCACTGTCTTCCATCACCATGGTACCCTCTGTCTTCCATCACCATGGTACCCTCTGTCTTCCATCACCATGGTACCCACTGTCCTCCACCACCATGGTACCCTCTGTCTTCCATCACCATGGTACCCTCTGTCTTCCATCACCATGGTACCCACTGTCTTCCATCACCATGGTACCCTCTGTCCTCCACTGCCATGGTACCCACTGTCCTCCATCGCCATGGTACCCACTGTGCTCCAGAGCTGGAGGAACAGCCTGGACCAGACCCCAATGCGGCTTTGGACATGAATCCTACTTAGGGAGTGCTGGGGAGCCCCAGTGAGACAGCTCAGGGGCTTCTCATACCCCCCATACCCCCCTCATACCCCACAGGAAGCAGGCGGAGACTCACGGGTATCCCAGCTCCATGAAGTTGTTCCAGGTCTGCTTCAGCACCATGATGATCCCCATCTGCAGGCACAGGTCGATCAGGCAGCCGCTGGGGTGGCACTGGGCCGCACACCACAGACACACAACAGACACACACCACAGACACACAACAGACACACACCACAGACACACAACAGACACACAACACAGCCACAGCACACAGGGAGACGGTTACAACACACTGTGACTGTGGGCTCCGCATCACAGTGAGCTTCGTTTCAGAGGCTCCATTAATCTAAACACACCAACAATGACACGTTGTAGCCGCTTGGCGCTTTAATATTCTAGATCAATAAAAGCCAGTGAAGAATAAGCACAGCGTTGTTCTTGGTTTCTCTGTACACTCGCTAGGTAACAACTGTCCTGCTGTGTGGGCTCTGAAATGAGGGCAGGGTGGAGCACCAGGCCGTGCAGCCACATCCACCTTCAGGACCACAGACCTCCGTGGTGGAGCCCAGAGGCCTGGGGCCTCGTGTGCAAAGGTTACGTACACACAAAAACGTGGCCTACGTCCTTTTCCACGCTCACGTTCAGATGTATAAAACGTGAAATGACTGGAAATGTGCGGTGCCCACACCACCTTCACGGCTGGCGTACGCACGTTTCTACAGCTATTGTTCCTTTGGCCACACTTAGAGGTGATGCTGGGAAACTGTTAATAATGTCAAAAACAGTGAGTCATCAGAGTGATGTGTAGTCAGAGACACACTTATGAACAATTAACACACCCACGTGTTTGCAATGATATCGGTGGATATAAAAGCATGCGCAATGTGATGAAGAAAATGGTATTAACAATGGCAGCGTTATTGTTGTTAGAGGACCTTACAAACTTTACACTGAGATAGTTGTGATTAAAATACAAAAAACCCATAGAGATAACATTGAGCCTAGCTTTCCACTGTTACGTTTGACTCCGCTAATTCCTCTCCGGCTGTCAACTGGGCGGCAGAGCTCAGTGGGAGCGTGGGTTCCACAACCAGAGGGTTGGCGGTTCGATTCCCCACCTCATCTAGATTTATCTCTTTGATTACGGGCCTTCCTATGCACAAGTAAATCCTCGCATGGATTTATATTTTCTAGTTATAAATAAAATTACTAATTATAACTATTAATTATTGTTGTTGGCAACAGTTGATTTACGTTAAATTAAATAATTTGAGGTGTATTTTAAATGATTTTGTGTTCATTTGAGTACGTAAAGACAAGACAATGTGAAGTATATAAAAAAAAACAATGAATGTACCAATCATGACAAGCTATGCAATAAGGTGTGCTAGGTTAAGAATGTACTGATTAATGTGCCATGACAGTAAAAGATTATACTGTACATGTGATTCCGCGGAATAACACGGGTGTTATGCAAACATATACTGTAGCCTACTGACTAAGCCTCGTACACAAACAATTAAAACAGAAGGACACCCAAGGCCATGTGGGAGTACCGCTTCATATCTCTACAGCACATTCCTCTGTAGGCATAAAGACCCAGAACAGACACAATACAGGCACAACACTCTAGGCAGAGCATCATATGAAGCTGGGTGTATCTCTACGTGTATTCTGGCACTCATTCCCTCCTTTGCTCCGCAGTTTATTGAACAGATAAATCATAAAATAAAGTGAGTTCAAAGTAGTCCGATTCCAGAGTCATTCTTAAAGAACACGGCAACAATGTGATAGAAGTTGATCGTTTTACGGTGCGTAACATTTAAATTAATTTGCATATGTAAATGAGGGCATGGACAGGGAGGAGTTTGCCACCTTTGCATGTGTGCTCATTTCCACGTTGATTGGGATGTACTAAAGGAACGTGCTTGGATCCATGCGTACGCACACTTTGATCCATCTGAATTGATTTGTGTGTACAACAATTCCTGGGTTTTGGCATACGCCAAGTTTCAGTAGGAAATCCACGCAGGTCTTTGTACATGAGGCCCCAGGACCTTCTCAACCCTGGGGTTGATGTTTAGTTCTCTCACTGCGTTACTCGGCGGCCAACAGATCAGCAGGCCGCTAGAAACATCAAGCTCAGGGCTTTACGGCCACACACACACACACGCACACAGGCACACACGCACGCACACACACACACTTAAAGGTCTGCTGATATGGTTATCATCGTTGTTGTTTCCTCTTAAGTACAGAGGCAGTAATGCTTCCTGCTGATGGGGGTTGAATGCCTGACAGGGGGAGTGTGTGTGTGTGTGTGTGTGTGTGTGTGTGTGTGTGTGTGTGAGTGTGTGTGTGTGTGTTTGAGTGTGTGTGTGTGTGTGTGTGTGTATGTGGTTGTGTGTGAGTGTGTGTGTGTGTGTGTGAGTGTGTGTGTGTGTATGTGGTTGTGTGTGAGTGTGTGTGTGTGTGTGTGTGAGTGTGGTTGTGTGTGTGGGTGTGTGGGGGGGGGGCTTTTACGGTAATGGTGGAAATTTCCTGTTTTGCTTTCTTCAAACACCAGCCCCCAGAATGCACTGCGCCCCCTCCAGGGAGTCTGAAGTATTTACTCACTTCTTCTAGCTTCCAGCGGTTAATGAGACGTAGATATGCACCCGGTCGCCCCGTGAACCTGCAGGGAGAGAGAGAGAGAGAGAGAGAGAAGGTCTGTGGTCTGTGGTTCCTTTAATCGCTGGACCCTGGAGCCATTAGAGAACATTGTGTATGAGCTCTGCTTCAGGCCGGGGGGGGGGCGTTGTGAGAAGGGTTCCAGTGATGGACTACCTGGACCCCCCACTGGGAGGAGGTCTTCTCAGAAGCTCCACCAGGCCTCCTCTGTGCTGCCCACAGAGCAGAGACCAGCCATTTGTTACGGTAATGTGCAGATATTTGCATTATTCCCAAAGTACCTTTTTACACAACGGGCGAGACGGAGGATTAGAGGAGGCTAACTCTGAACCTCCTCTGTCTTGGAGGAAGATTTATGAAGATTGGAGACATTAAAGCTCCTTCAGGAGGGCTCGCCATCATCAGGCTGTCAAACTGCTTTTAAACTGCTACTCTGCAAAAAAGGTGCTTTGGGAATTATAGAAATATACAGAAATCACCATAACAACACGGTGCACAAACTAGGGAGGAGATATGCATTTACAGTAATGAGCTTCCAGTGATGAGTACAGAGCGTACAGTAACGAGGCCAGATGCTGATGTCCACGGTCGCCCGCTCACCTTCCCAGGAAGAAGGCGATGTAGAAGGTGGAGCTGTTGAGGTTCACAAACTGGAAGAGGAACATCTTCAGGGTGAAGCTGTTCTCCCACTCTGACTCGGTCCGGGGTTGCTCTGTGAGAGAGACGCACACACACACCAACTTAGAAACTACAACGGCGCCGCACACAGAACTACAAGCCCCAGAAGTGCAGTGCACTGCAGCAGTTTCCTCCAGGCGTGTGGTCATGTTCAGACGTCTCTGCAGCAGCACTGTGTTCCTCTGGGCACGGGGGTGATTAGTGCTATGGTAGGTGTTATCACACTGTGTCCCCCAGACATTTAAAAACAAGGCACTAAGCTGAGAATAAGCTCTTAGTACAGCAAATGATAAATATAAAGGCTAAAGATAAATACACCGGGAACATACTTTAGATTGGATTTCCGCAGAACAGTGGAATGGTATAAAAACAATAAGAGCAAATCTACTAAAATTGAATCCAAGGTTATTGGTCTACATAAAAATCTATACCGTCAGAAATGAAAAGGCTAACTCATTACAGTTGTATTTTTGCTCTGTTCCAAAATGCGACATTATTAAGAAAATAAGCCTCCATCAGACACTGAGAGTCTGAAGGATTATCTAACTTACCTAAATTGGTGAGCAGGATGGCCACCTTCTCATACAGCTAGAAAAGACAAGGTTACAATTGAAAGCGTAAATACTCCAGGTTTCACCACATATAGAAGATAAAGAACGAGTGCTGGAACAGCAGCAGACACATGGGCCTGATGAGGACGCCTTCTTCATCTTCATGTCCTGATGAGGACCCCTTCTTTAGCTTTTACTGGGCTCTGTGTACATATTTACTGCTATTCAGCCAGTTGTTCCCCCAGAGCCACTGAGTGCGTGTCATCCAGCAGCCGCTAGGTGGATGCTCCTCAAGGTGTGGTAGAAGGTGTAGAGGGTGTAGAAGGTAGAAGCTGTGGTGTGGTATGCTTTGGGCTGGAGAGGAACACGCGGGGCCACTACAGAGCAGACCCTTTACACGCCTACTGAGAGACACTGGGTGATGATCCAGGGTGACTGGGCCGACATGTTGGGACAACAGCTCTTCTTCTGCCTGTACAACCTGACTCTGTGAAGCTGATGGCCATCATGTCGCCGTGACGACGTGGTGCGTAATGTGTGTCAGGGTGTACGGACGCGGGTGGAAATGACAAATGCATGAAAGCTAAAGTTGCAACGCTGGTTGTTCCTGCCTGCGTGTGACAGTCTGTGAGATTAAACACAAGTTCTCCATCCACCCCTCCAGGTGACAGAACCAATTCCCCCCTGGGGACCAAAGACAGAAAGACCGCAGCCAATTACACAACGGGCTGCAGATGAAACTTTTATAAAGACGTGTCTTTTAGGCGTTGACTGATCACCAGCACAGAGTACCGGAACGGAGAACTTTATCTGCAAACCACAACCTCTGCTTTACAATGGCTCTGAGAGCACACACACCTAGGAGCGTGCACGTGAGAGTGTGCACGTAGGAGCGCGCACGTGAGAGTGTGCACACAGGAGCGTGCACGTGCCAGGACTCACCACGTTGAGCAGCATGATCATGCAGAAGTTGATGCAGACGGCGGTGCCCGTGGTGGCCACCTGGGAGTTGTTCCGGATCAGCGCCCAGCCGAAGGCCGCAAAGGTGCTGATGGTGATGACCCGGTAGATCACGATGCCAAAGACAGCCGCGATCACCACCAGTATCTACACACACACACACACACACACACGTACGCGCGCGCACGCACGCACGCACGCACGCACGCACGCACACACACACACGCACACACACACACACACACACACACACACACACACACACACACACACACACACACACGCACACACACACAGGTTCACAGGTGTGCACGGTGCTGTGGGGGAGTCTGGGGAGAGTGGTGACCACGGGGGGGGGGCTGACCATGAAGAAGATCCCAGACGCTGACACCACCAGGCGGCTGTACTTGTCGGTGAAGGCCTGGTAGGGCTCCGGCTTCCCTGAGATAGGGTTCATCCTCTCCTTCTTGGAGTACTTGGCCTCAAACTGGGGGCGGATCTCCTCCTGAGAACACAAGCGACAACGGTTCAAAAGACGTTGTTGGCAGAACACTGGCGGAGACAATCTATCCAGATTAAAGTCTGTTCAAAACCAAGCTGGAAAAGATTAAATGTTCTACTGATACATTTCATGCAAAATGGGATGGTTTAATATTATCTGGAAGGCTTCAACGCCCCCCCCCCCTCCCACACTCCCACACTTATTAGACACCAGCTGTTCCCATGACGATGGATGGGGGATTGTTCAGTCTGCTGAGCTCATCTTATTTTCTACTGTTCTTACTTGTGACCCACTTACCTCATTGGTTCATCTTTAAAGTGAATGCTTCAGTATGTGCAGGCCCCCCTCACGTGAACTTGTATGACACCACGTGTTTTACACGTGTTGTCTTAAGACACGCTGTGTCCTGCGTGGGCCACAGGGCACGGGGAAGAACAAGGAACATCACACCAGGCCTGTCTTGAAGAACGTGTGACTGACCCCTTCCTCTGGAGAACCCCAAGACGGGTGAGGTTCTACCATGGGGTCTCCAACATGACCTCCCACCCGGGGGTGGGCGTGGGACCCCACCAGGCCAGGAGGTCCGACCCGGGGGTGGTCCGACCCGGGGGTGGTCCGACCCGGGGGAGGTCCGACCCGGGGAAGGTCCCACCCGGGGGAGGTCCGACCCGGGGGTGATCCGACCCGGGGGTGGTCCCACCCGGGGGTGATCCGACCCGGGGGTGGTCCGACCCGGGGGTGGTCCGACACGGGGGTGGTCCGACCCGGGGGTGGTCCGACCCGGGGGCTGGTCCGACCCGGGGGTGGTCCGACCCAGGGCTGGTCCGACCCGCGGGTGGTCCGACCCGGGGGTGGTCCGACCCGGGGGTGGTCCGACCCGGGGGCTGGTCTGCATGCAGCTCTGGCGTGTGGTGTGGTGTTCTCACCTCCTCCTCCTCCCAGTCGATGAGGTCCCAGTCGTAGGCCAGCACGGCGCGGCGTCGCTTCCAGAACTCCAGGAACACGGTGGCTGAGGGGGAGCAGAGCAGACTCAGAGCAGACTCAGACAAGACTCAGAGCAGACTCAGACAAGACTCAGAGCAGACTCAGAGCAGACTCAGACAAGACTCAGAGCAGACTCAGACAAGACTCAGAGCAGACTCAGACAAGACTCAGAGAAGACTAAGACAAGACTCAGAGCAGACTCAGACAAGACTCAGAGCAGACTAAGACAAGACTCAGAGCAGACTCAGAACAGACTCAGAGCAGGCTCAGACAAGACTCAGAGCAGACTAAGACAAGACTCAGAGCAGACTCAGAGCAGACTCAGAGCAGACTCAGACAGGGGGGGCGCCGGGGGGGCTTTGGATTGTCACACAGCAGGAACTTTAAAGTCCGTCCTGACCTCCAGGGCCACGGGTCAGAACATTTAGTCTGGTTAACGGCTGCAGAGTTCTGGATGAGTACAGGGAATGGGTTTTTAATAGGACCGGTCCAGATCAGCGTGGAAACTCATTTCAGTGTTCCCCTTTAGTGTTCTGCTGAGCGGAGCGAAACCCAGGACACATACCCACCGTTCTCCATGTCCACGTAATGTATATTTAATCAGGAATAACATGAATTATTAAACATATATTATGGTGTATGTTGAGAGTGAGACACAGCGTAATATATATGAGTGTGGTCTGGACAGACTAGACTATGGTGAATACATCGAGGCTACAAATGAATTCACATGTCAATAAAATGCCACTAATCAAAATTTCTCTCTGTCTTTGTGTGTGTGTGTGTGTGTGTGTGCGTTGGTAAAACACACAACTAGATGTCCAGGGTACATCTCCATACTGTACATGTCCCACGCGTAGTGACTGGATGAGGGGGAGGCTGCGGGGAACAGACTGGATCGCAATGGAAACCCATTCACATGTTAAACCGATGCAATGGTTGTCCAAATCCTCTAGACGGAAAAGATATTTACTTCCAGACATTGTTGGTAACCAGGAGTACTCCCCGCCCCCCTGCCTAAATGGCCGGCTGATGTGTCACTCCTACTTAATCTCACATGTCCATATAATAAGTGCAGATAGTGAAGTATGCGTTCAGCCCTGGGGTTGGTAGGGCAAGGCGAGGTCCAGGTAGAGCTGCTGGTGACTGCACTGCCGTGCAGACCTCCCTGTACTCTGTGTCAAGGCTTGGCGCCACAATGTTAAATATTGACACCTCTAGGTCGTAGTGGCTTGGGGCAGAGTGTGAGTTAGACCGCTGAGCGGAGGACAAGCCGTGCTCTGGGTACGTTCAGCCGGCCTGCACAGTGCTGCGCTGCTGCCGCTGGACAAAGTCCTCGCGATAGCTTACTTATTGCCCCACAAACACATTTCCCCCAGGACACGGACACAGGACCGGCCCGGTCTGTAGACGTGTTTCCACCACGTTGTGGCAGGTGAGTCCAGCCCCGAGGACAGCTACCACAGCGCTCTGCCTCACAGCAGGGGGCTCTGTTCTGGTTCTGGTTCTGAGGAGGTCCAGCTGTGGGGTCTGTGGGCTCGGTCCTCCCGCCCGCCCCGGCTGGGGAGCACAGCGCGTCTACAGGAATGCTAACAAACCCACATTTCACGGACATTTCCCTTCCAGCCAGGATCAAGGAGCAGTGAATGCAAGGTCAGATCAAATCTAGTTTTTATTCTCCAGTCGTGTGTGTCTGTGTGTGTGTGTGTGTGTGTGTGTGTGTGTCTGTGTGTGTGTGTGTGTGTGTCTGTGTGTGTGTGCCAGATTAAAACAAGTGACGACGTTTTCTGAAAACGTTGGCCAGAATCCTCTGCAGCTGTGACAATAGCTCTCTTACAGTTTGGCCCGGCGGTGGGTTAAGACTTTCCATTATGAGCAAATTGATACGAACACAGCTAATGAAATGGCATGTAGTGAAACATACTATTAGTTTAATTCAGATTCAGAAAAAGACCCAATTAGCCAAGGATGATGAAAACCAACTCTGACATCTAAGCACATTTGTTGAAAGTGATTTTTGTGTATGAACCAGTTACTCAGCTACACAACAGATTCATTCACAGAAGAACAATTTGTTCTTCACAAATACGAGCTCACCACTGTGAGGCAGGCCTCTAGCTAGCTCTAGCTGTAAAACTGTGTAATCACTTAAACTATGTTTGTATTCCATGTTGCAAACACAAAGATGGAGCGTGATTTACTTTCCCTTTGGTTTCCATGTCCAGTGTTTGCAGAGCTTCCATCTCTCTGGTCCCACCAGGAGGCCGGGGGCTGACATGCAGTCTGCCCAGAACGACAGCCTCTCTGCAGGCCTCCCCGGGCCAGATGTCTGGGCCCTGGGACCACGGAGCTCAGGTGAGGCTGCTCAGGTGAGGCTGCTCGTGGGCAGCCAATCACACCAAGGACTTTCTGTTACGCTGTCATAGGGATTTTTGAATGGCTTGTTATTTTTATATATTTTTATATTTTACATTTAAAATATTATTTAAAGACATAAAAACTTGTACATGTTCTCATGTATGTATGTACGTATATGTTCTTCTTCGACAGACAAAATTACATTTTGTCTGTTAAAGAGGGAGTTGCATGATTATTCAGTTGGTCTCTTAGCTACCTTTCAAGTTTTCTTGTTTGTGACAATAAACTCGAAAACTTGAAAGGTGTTAACGGGTCAGTTTGGGCCTCTCAGGTGTAGACGATAGCCTTGGTTGCTGGGTGGGGCAATGACCGCACCATGAGCTCCCCTACAGGTAAGTGTTAGTGCTCCTGGCATCAGGACCGGTGAGAGACTGAAGGAGTCTCTCCCAGGACCGGGGCCCCACCGGGCCAGGTGGTGCCACTAGGGTGCTGGTCTGCAGCTCTCTCCCTGTCGCTGTGTGATGTTCTCATCACGTCGGACAAGGAGAGCTGGAGCACAGCTAGCGTCCGTCCTGGTGAGACCTTCACTCCTAGGAGGTGGAGACTCCTCAGCAGCTCCAAGCCCGTCCATTAGTCGCTAGGCTGCTGCCTCAGGGCCCAGCACAAGCCCCAGTCAGTTGAAGCTACGTTGCTCCGTGTCCCTGAAGAGCAGACTGTGACTCCAGGGTCTTCAGCCCTTCTCCACTGTGGAGGTGGACGTTCTTCTACCAAAGTTCTAGGTGTCTCACAGCAGGAACCCCGCAGCCCAATCAACCCCATGGGATTTGTATTTTTTGTTTCAAATCAATAAATTAGAAATTATTCTATTTGACTTGTGATATATTCTACTAGACTAATCTGTATTACATGATAATATATTATGTTGAAATGTATTATATGATATGATTTATCATTCGACTGCATCATTATTTTATATAATTTTTCTATTATACTCATCGATCTCATGGCCATGTGTAAACCAACACCCAGAAGGTAAAAAACGATGAATCTCTAATTTCACATACCTCCCCTCCCCCCTCCCTTCCCTCCCTCCCTCTCCCTCCCTCTCTCCCCCCCTCCCCCCAGTGTCCACCCTCTGGTGGCTCCTGGTCCTGACGTTCATAGCCCAGCTGAGTCTGGTTCTCTTCATCCTGAGGAAGTGCGTCCTCTTTGACCGGACCCTGCTAGGCAAACTCAGAGACCCCAAAGCACTGGACGACCAGCAGCCAGGTCCGCCCCCCTCCCCTCCCCCCCCTCCCCAACCAGGACACCATCACAGCTTCTGCCACCATTTTGTTTGGTCTCTATCGCTGTTGCTATCATCAGGTGTTCTTAGCTGTTAGGATCAGGGTGGTCTCGTAGCTTTGGGCCTCAATGTCTTCTTTAGACATCCGGTCAGAAAAATAGTTTTTTTAATTCATTGCTGTGTATATCAATTAAACACTGCATTTATAAAACTAAGATTATTCTATTAACTGTATGAAACTGGTCACTCCCCGTGCAGGATGGCTAATGGGTCTGCTGTGTCCTCTCACCTTTCCTAGCGTCCTACCTCTCCGATCAGGCTGACATCATGATCAGGAGAGCAGAGTCCAGATCTCACCCCAGTGGAGCGCAGCCATCCACCGCTCTGCTCTCGCCTGCGCTGTCTGAGTCCCGCTGTTCGTATGAAATCGAGCCGCTGTATCACTACCCCTGCAACACCTTCATGCCTGGACAGTCGATCGCCTGGGACATTGTCCACTGCTGAGTAACAGAGCTGCCACTGGCCCTCACATCAGCTGAGGGCAGTCAGAGCTGAACACTGAGATGCTGAGGAGGTCCAGGGGAGTTTTAGACTTCTAGGTTTAGACACGCGGGGGTCTCGTGAGTCTGTGACCCCCCCTTGAACTTGGACTTACCCCAAACTGCCATGAACACAGCAAAGAACACAGTGGCTCCATTGTCAAAGAGATGAGTCACCTACAAACACATGCAAAACATACAAATATAATATATACAAATATTGATATGCTTAAAGTAAACATATTGCATAGAGCACACATATAGCATAGCATAGGAACATTAAACATAGAGTGATGATTCTAAGCATGATGATACAAGTCATAGCTGATAACATAATAATAACATTAAGTATTTTATAATTTTCTTAACATTTGTTAGCTGTGTATGACTTCACATCTTCCCATTGTTATGTTATGTCCACACCGTAAGACACCTGGCCGACATGCAGTGTCAGTGTGTTTACGCCTTACTGTGACTGTGAATAAAGACGTACTGTACTGACCAACACCGTGTGGGGTGACCCGACACTGTGTGGTGTGCCCTTAGGTGACCTAACACTGTGTGGGGTGACCTAAGGTGACCTAACACCATGTGGTGTGACCTAAGGTGACCTAACACTGTGTGGTTTGACCTAAGGTGACCTAACACCATGTGGTTTGACCTAAGGTGACCTAACACCATGTGGTTTGACCTAAGGTGACCTTACACCATGTGGTGTGACCTAAGGTGACCTAACACTGTGTGGTGTGACCTAAGGTGACCTAACACAATGTGGTTTGACCTAAGGTGACCTAACACCATGTGGTGTGACCTAAGGTGACCTAACACCATGTGGTTTGACCTAAGGTGACCTTACACCATGTGGTGTGACCTAAGGTGACCTAACACTGTGTGGGGTGACCTAAGGTGACCTAACACCGTGTGGGGTGACCCAACAGCGCGTGGGGTGACCTAAGGTGACCTAACACTGTGTGGGGTGACCTAAGGTGACCCAACACCGTGTGGGGTGACCCAACAGCGCGTGGGGTGACCTATGGTGACCTAACACTGTGTGGGGTGACCTAAGGGGACCTAACACCGTGTAGTGTGACCTAACACTGCGGACCTGAGCGTCACCCCTACAGTGACGCCCCGAGGTGCAGGACAGGGTGGGGGGTGAGGAGGTCGGCCGGGGGGGGGGGTACCTTTGCGTAGATGCAGCTGTCAGACAGCTTCAGGTAGGGGCAGTACTGGTCACATATGGGGCACATGATGACATCGGTCGCCAGGCAGATTTCCTTACTGGAGAGTCACACAGCAGAGGGGACACTGTCAGCCCAGGTGGACACGGTGCAAATAGAAATGAAATAAATAATAAAAAGTCTTGATGATTGAACGTTTGGATTTGTTGCTCCAGTCACACACAACCTCATTTCATCCATAAATGGACACATCAAGAACAATGTAGATGAACAAACAAACCCAATAAATGCAGTACTGCTGGATGTTGACATGATTAATAATCTCCTCCCATCACTTCGGTGGAGAAGCAGGATATTAACTCATAATCATAAAGTCTGCAACCATCATACCTCCTCTTCATTCATTACAAGGGTAAACACACCAGGGTCTGGACACCACTAACATCATGAAAAATGTCTTTATTTTATGAGTCAGCACAAAGCTCAAATCAAACACCATATTTCAGAGAGTTGGCACAGCGTGAGGAGGGGACAGCAGGCCAATAACACCGTCACCCCCCTCACTACTACCGTCACCCCCCTCACTATGACCGTCACCCCCCTCACTACGACCGTCACCCCCCTCACCACGACCGTCACCCCCCTCACCAAGACCGTTACCCCCCTCACTAAGACCGTCACCCCCCTCCCCAAGACCGTCACCTCCCTCCCCAAGACCGTCACCCCCCTCACTAAGACCGTCACCCCCCCTCCCTAAGACCGTCACCCCCCTCACTAAGACCGTCACCCCCCTCCCTAAGACCGTCACCCCCCTCACTAAGACCGTCACCCCCCTCCCTAAGACTGGCGGTCTGTCAGGGGAGGAGCCTCTGTAACAGGACAACTCGCTGTGCGTTAAAGCTAACGTAGCGTTTGCTGGTCGAGGAGCTCAGGGCGACCAGGAGGCCGGCTCTCAAACTCAAAACTTTATTAACACCTCTGGGGGCAATTAGTCATTAGTGACAACAACAAAATACAAACAAATATAACAAGCAGCTATGATGTGGGCTGAACTATGGATAGACAATAAAAATAAAGAACACAAGTTTACGCAAACAAATGTCATAACAGCATTATGGATTTACGTGACGCAAGAGGAAGAGGACGGTAGTGATGGTGCTGATGATGATGACTTCAACATTACTGTAGGGATCATAGATGAAGAGCAGAATGTTCCATTACCTGACCTGGCAGTGGTCCAGAGTCAGCAGCCCGTACAGGAACACCAGCAGGCCCACCAGGGCAGCGGGGAACAGCATGCCAGTGTACCAGCCCAGCCAGGCGAAGTACAGGCCAATCTTCTCCCCAAAGTACCGCCTGCAAGCACCCCGCCATTACATCACACACACACAATGCATCACACACACACAATACATCACACACGCACACACACAATACATCACACGCACACACACACACACAATACATCACACGCACACACACACACAATACATCACACGCACACACAATGCATCACACACACACAATACATCACACGCACACACACACACAATACATCACACGCACACACAATGCATCACACACACACACACACAATACATCACACACACAATGCATCACACACACACAATACATCACACGCACACACACACACAATACATCACACACGCATCACATCACACATATTACATCACACGCACACACAAATTACATCACACGCACACACATTACATCACACACACACACACACAATACATCACACACGCACACACACACAAATTACATCACACACACATTACATCACACGCACACACACGCATCGCATCACATCACACACGCACACACACACATTACATTACACACACACACACACACACATGCAGGCAGCTACTCCCCCTCCCTCCCTGTGTATCGTTAGTGGAATGAGCCCCACCTCGTGAGTACTAATTAAGCCCAGCTGGGTTCTCCCTGCCCTCCCTCCATGGGCTGTCACTACTCTTCCTTTCTGGAACAAATAAAGAGGTTCCCTGCTCCGAGCCCGAGTCACGCACACACTCTCGATCGTCACTGTGCGGAATTAGGTCCTCAATAGACAACGAGCACTACCCTCACACCCTTGAGCAAGGCACTGTGGGCCTCGTTCAGCTCAGTTCTGAGCTCCACTTTTGTACTGAAAATCCCACTGTGTGTGTATACAATGATGCAGTGAACACACTATGGAACACCATGCAGGCCTACATTTATCAAACAGCATGTATCCAGAGAGCCTTCAAGAAGTGTGAACATTTATAATGACGACTTATTAATTTACACTGTTTATTATTTAGAAGTGGCTGTACAGCAACGTTAGCATCAACGTTAGCATCAGAGTCCGAGGAGAACAGTTTCATCAGCGCGGTCTTTAAACGAGGAGTACTCAAGCCGATGCAATCAATACGGCACTACATCAGCATCAGAGCCTGACGTGATGACGGTCCGAAGGCCACACCCTTAACTACAGCCTAACGAGATGTGTCCTGCTGCTCGGTCAGCAGGGAGGAGGCCAGGCGCTCTCTGGAGGGACTGATCTGAATCTGATGGCTTCATCACGGTAACATGAATCACTCTGGTGACGGCCGTGACCCCAATGAGATCGGTTTATCGCTGCGTGTCATGTAAACGCCCTGATTGGCTGGGCGGGGGGGGGAGCTGTGTGTGTGTGTGTGTGTGTGTGTGTGTGTGTGTGTGTGTGTGTCTGTGTGTGTGTGTCTGTGTGCGTGTGTGCGTGTGTGTGTCTGTGTGTGTGTGGGTGTGTGTGTGAGTGTGTGTGTGTGTGTGTGTGTGTCTGTGTGAGTGTGTCTGTGCGTGTGTGTGTGTGTGTGTGTGTGTCTGTGTGTGTGTGTGTGTCTGTGTGTGTGTGTGTGTGTGTGTGTGTGTGGGTGTGTGTGTGTGAGTGTGTCTGTGTGAGTGTGTGTGTGTGTGTGAGTACCGTATGAGGTCCAGTGGTTGGTACTTGTACCACACCCCCCACCAGGCCCAGCACTCAAACAGGAGGTGGCGGTGGTTCTCCGCACCGTGTGTCCGGACCGAGTTCCTGCTCCGGTAACTTCCCTGGACGCACAGGGGGACATGGTCACACACTCACCAGAACCTCACGTTCTCCACGCACTCACCAGAACCTCATGTTCTCCGCACACTCACCAGAACCTCATGTTCTCTACGCACACACCAGAACCTCATGTTCTCCACACACACACCAGAACCTCATGTTCTCCACACACACACCAGGAGCTCATGTTCTCCACACACTCACCAGAACCTCATGTTCTCCACACACTCACACCAGAACCTCATGTTCTCCACACACTCACCAGAACCTCATGTTCTCCACACACACACACACACACCAGAACCTCATGTTCTCCACTCACCAGAACCTCATGTTCTCCACACATGCACCAGAACCTCATGTTCTCCACACACTCACCAGAACCTTATGTTCTCCACACACACACACACTCACCAGAACCTCATGTCCTCCACACACACACCAGAACCTCATGTCCTCCACACACACACACACACACACACACTCACCAGAACCTCATGTCCTCCACACACACACACACACACACACTCACCAGAACCTCATGTCCTCCACACACACACACACACACACACTCACCAGAACCTCAGCGTCCATCAGAGAAACATGCACAACCCATCAGGTCGGTGACACCATGAGACCGGGGGTCTGGAGACCCCTTACCTGAGACCCCTGGGGACCCCTTACCTCGTGCAGGGGGAAGGCCGCCTCGTAGGAGCTGTTGCTCAGGAGCCGGTTGAGCCCTGAAACCAAACCCAGGAGAAGAAACACTCAAGGAGATGTTTCCACAAGATAAACACCTCAGATCTCCAGAGGAGCAGTGGCTGGAGATTAAGGAGATTACTAACTAAGAAGATGAATCTCCAATTTCACATACCCAGAGAAAGTACAACAGTAGCACCAACAAAAGCACACTAAACAAAACTGAAATACCCTAAAATAAGACCTCAGAATACCTTCAGGTGCCAGGTAAACCCTTCCAGGTAAACCCTTCTACTCACTGCCCTGGTGTTCTGTAGCCCCATCAGGTCCAACCCCTTGGTGCTGGTCCAGGGTGGTCTCTGGACCTGACCCCACATCACATAGCTCCAACACCCCCGGGTCCCCACCCATAGCGGCACCGGGTTCCAGTCAGAACCAGAACGACTGACTCCCGTACTTCCTTGGTAGAGCACTAGTCTCGATTGTACAACATCAGACTCTACCTTATACATCTTAGCCCTGTCGTGTACTCCACTAGCCTTCCGGTTCCTAAAGGTGCACTCTGTCCAGCTGCTCTATTTATATATTCTGTTTCTATACCACATGGATTTAAATAGTTCTTAAGCCAAGGCTAAATGGAAAAAAAATGCAAAAAAAGGGACCCAGAGACGCCCCTCTAATGCACAGGTGAGAATAGCACTGCATGGATCTGAAGAGATCAATACCACACTAATAGGAGCTCTGAGCCCCCTCCCAGTGAGTCCTCCACAGGGAGGAGCTGGAGTCAGTCAGTCACAGTGACAGAGTCCTCCACAGGGAGGAGCTGGAGTCAGCAGTCACAGTGACAGAGTCCTCCACGGGGAGGAGCTGGAGTCCAGCAGTCACTGTGACAGAGTCCTCCACGGGGAGGAGCTGGAGTCCAGCAGTCACTGTGACAGAGTCCTCCACGGGGAGGAGCTGGAGTCAGTCAGTCACTGTGACAGAGTCCTCCACGGGGAGGAGCTGGAGTCAGTCACAGTGACAGAGTCCTCCACGGGGAGGAGCTGGAGTCCAGCAGTCACTGTGACAGAGTCCTCCACGGGGAGGAGCTGGAGTCAGTCAGTCACTGTGACAGAGTCCTCCACGGGGAGGAGCTGGAGTCCAGCAGTCACTGTGACAGAGTCCTCCAGGGGGAGGAGCTGGAGTCAGTCAGTCACAGTGACAGAGTCCTCCACGGGGAGGAGCTGGAGTCCAGCAGTCACTGCAGGCTGTGACCAGGCAGCAGGAGGGAGGGGGGGGGGGGGCTGCTCGCTCCACAAAACCATGTCAAGGCCACCTGTTAATGTGACGCTCCGTGAGACTCCAGCTGAGTCACCTGAAAACGTCCCCCCCCCCCACCCACCCTCCGGGCAGCACTCCTTGTTCAGCTGAACGTGCTGAGGGCTGCTGAGCCTCCCCAAAAAGACCAGAAAACCTGAATGACTTCGGCGAGGGCCGGCAGAGCCCTCTGGGGCTGCGCTGCTTTCAACGCTGCGTTGCAAAAAAAACTGAAAACCCCTTCCTGTGCCCTTCTTCCTCCTGCTCATTCACTAAACCCACTACAGCCACTAAACCCTGCCAGGCCTGGGGACACCTCCAGCAGGGGGGGCGGGGCCACGCCACCCTGAGAGGCTCGTTAAGGGGTCAGGGCTAACGACACGCTGGTGAACCAGGCAGTGGAATCCCAACAGGAGGGCTGTAATTGGAGCACTCGGCCCCAGGGGGCCGGGGGGGGGAGAGAGAGGCTCACCCATCTTGTTCTTGCCCTCCTCGTACTTGACTCTCTGGAGGACGTGGTGGACGATGCGGCTGCGCGTGGCGTTGTTGAAGAAGGTGTCCTTGTTGTGGATGATGAAGCTGCGGGAAACAGGAAGTGAGAGAGCCGCACTGAGTATGTTTAGCACCACTGTGCCGGCCGTGTGCAGCTCAGAATACAGCTGCAGCTGAGACGTTCCCTGGTCTCTTCAGAAACTACCAGGTCATATGTTTTTAATGGAGTACACATAGAAAAGTTACCTAATGCAGGTGTAAAATCAGGATAAATACTTTCTGTGTGTGTGTGTGTGGAGGGAGGGGTGATGTAAAGCCAATGAGAACACAAAGAGAAAGAGAGAGAGAGGGAGAGAGAGGGAGAGTCACACACAATATGTATTGTGTGTGAAGGTCAAACACAGTCAGGACACTGAAAAGAGAGAGAAAGAGAGAGAGTGAGTGGTTGAGAGAGAGAGAGAGAGAGAGAGAGAGAGAGAGAGAGAGAGAGAGAGAGAGAGAGAGAGTCACACACAATGTATTGTGTGTGAAGGTCAAACACTGTCAGGACACTGACAGGAGAGGGAGAGAGAGAGAGAGAGAGAGAGAGAGAGAGAGAGAGAGAGAGAGAGTGTGTGTTATAGCGAGTGAGAGAACTGGGAGAGGATGAAGAGAAGGAGAATAAGGGATGGAGGATAAGGTCAGGACGGGCTTGGGTCTGAGGGGATGAGGATCAGCACCTCCAAATCCGAGGCCATGGTTCTCGACCGGAAAAGGGTGGAGTGCACTCTCCGGGTCGGGGAGGAGATTCTGCCTCAAGTGGAGGAGTTCAAGTATCTCGGGGTCTTGTTCACGAGTGAGGGGAGGATGGAGCGGGAGATTGACCGACGGATCGGTGCGGCGTCGGCAGTGATGCGGGCTCTGCACCGGTCCGTCATGGTGAAGAAGGAGCTGAGCCGAAAGGCGAAGCTCTCGATTTACCGGTCAATCTACGTTCCTACCCTCACCTATGGTCACGAGCTGTGGGTAGTGACCGAAAGAACGAGATTGCGAATACAAGCGGCCGAAATGAGTTTCCTCCGCAGGGTGTCCGGGCTCTCCCTTAGAGATAGGGTGAGAAGCTCGGTCATCCGAGAGGGGCTCAGAGTAGAATCGCTGCTCCTCCGCATCGAGAGGAGCCAGTTGCGGTGGCTCGGGCATCTAGTGAGGATGCCTCCTGGACACCTCCCTGGGGAGGTGTTCCGGGCACGTCCCTCCGGGAGGAGGCCCCGGGGAAGACCCAGGACACGCTGGAGGGACTATGTCTCTCGGCTGGCCTGGGAACGCCTCGGGATCCCCTCGGAAGAGCTGGACGAAGTGGCTGGGGAGAGGGAAGTCTGGGCTTCCCTCCTCAGGCTGCTGCCCCCGCGACCCGACCCCGGATAAGCGGCAGAGATGGATGGGCTTGGGTCTAGCAGCCCCGTATGGTTTGGATGGTTCAGCAGCAGGGAGACAGCTGGCCCGGGTACTGAACCCTGGGCCAGTGATGGCCTTCATCCCTGGTGCTTAAAGCACTAACCCGTCCTTATTCACTAACTAACACTAACCCGTCCTTATTCACTAACTAACTAACACTAACCCGTCCTTATTCACTAACTAACTAACTAACACTAACCCGTCCTTATTCACTAACTAACTAACACTAACCCGTCCTTATTCACTAACTAACTAACACTAACCCGTCCTTATTCACTAACTAACACTAACCCGTCCTTATTCACTAACTAACTAACACTAACCCGTCCTTATTCACTAACTAACTAACACTAACCCGTCCTTATTCACTAACTAACTAACACTAACCCGTCCTTATTCACTAACTAACTAACACTAACCCGTCCTTGTTCACTAACTAACACTAACCCGTCCTTGTTCACTAACTAACTAACACTAACCCGTCCTTGTTCACTAACTAACTAACACTAACCCGTCCTTATTCACTAACTAACTAACACTAACCCGTACTTGTTCACTAACTAACTAACACTAACCCGTCCTTATTCACTAACTAACTAACACTAACCCGTCCTTGTTCACTAACTAACTAACACTAACCCGTCCTTATTCACTAACTAACACTAACCCGTCCTTGTTCACTAACTAACTAACACTAACCCGTCCTTATTCACTAACTAACACTAACCCGTCCTTGTTCACTAACTAACTAACACTAACCCGTCCTTGTTCACTAACTAACTAACACTAACCCGTACTTGTTCACTAACTAACTAACACTAACCCGTCCTTGTTCACTAACTAACTAACACTAACCCGTCCTTGTTCACTAACTAACTAACACTAACCCGTCCTTGTTCACTAACTAACTAACACTAACCCGTCCTTATTCACTAACTAACTAACACTAACCCGTACTTGTTCACTAACTAACTAACACTAACCCGTCCTTATTCACTAACTAACTAACACTAACCCGTCCTTGTTCACTAACTAACTAACACTAACCCGTCCTTATTCACTAACTAACACTAACCCGTCCTTGTTCACTAACTAACTAACACTAACCCGTCCTTATTCACTAACTAACACTAACCCGTCCTTGTTCACTAACTAACTAACACTAACCCGTCCTTGTTCACTAACTAACTAACACTAACCCGTACTTGTTCACTAACTAACTAACACTAACCCGTCCTTGTTCACTAACTAACTAACACTAACCCGTCCTTGTTCACTAACTAACTAACACTAACCCGTCCTTGTTCAGAGGCCCAATGGGGGGGAACTATGATATGTTAAATACAGGATCCACAATCCCCTTCAGAACGTTGTGTCTCACCGGCCCCAGTGGAAACAAGCCTCAGTTACAACATGTCACCCAGAACCTTTTTAGCTGCTAAATGGTACAAATCTACCTGGTGGCAGGTGGCTGGAGGTACTTTAGAACCCTGGTTCTACAGAGGTGAGCGTGGCTTCACAACAGTGAGCTGGACCACTGGGGCAGATGGACTGTAATGACCTCATGATAAAGAAATGGATTCACATCCAGAGTTGAGGTGAGAAGCATTTGCATATTACCAATTTCCAATACCAATTACCAATACCCAATTTCCCTTAGGGGATTAATAAAGTTTTATCCTATGTTAAATGATGATAACTTAAAAATCCCATGAGCATGTCTGGGTGTCTGGTTGCATGTTAAAGGATGAACTCTCTGTGGTTCCTCAGCGGAGACACGCGGTTCTACGTTCTACTGCCAGTGTTGTGACCTTCCGTCTGTTTGCCTGCTGTTGTGGACTAACTGTGGGGGTTCTGGGTCGGTCCCCCACTGGGTCACTCTGAAGGGGTTCCCCCCCCCGAGGTGTCGCGGTACCCTGGACCCAGTGGAACCTCCACCCGGGCTCAACACCATCAGCAGCACCCACGGGCAGACCCTGCCATTCCTCAACTACAGATGGTTTGAAGTCAGGTTGTCTGGTGACAGGAAGGTTGCTGGTTTAATCCCCAGCTGCTTCGCACCAAGGTGTCCCTGAGCAAGACAGCTCAAGGCCTCAGTTTGTGTGGTGTGCTGGACTCCTACACGCACACACAGCACGCAAAACAGTTTGATTCATAGTTCTAACGGACAGAATGTGGTGTGATTACATCAAGTGTACACTAGAGGGTGATTTATCACATGAACTGGAGACATCACCCCCAGCTCTCCCCTGGACCTGAACCTGGACAGGCTGTGTGGGAGTCAATCAAAGTCTGAACCTCCATGAAATGTTTCTGCCAGGGCTGGTCTGATTTGAACAAAATGTTCCACATCCATTAATACGCAATCAATAAAAAAAGATAAGGTTTACTGAACTATAGCTAGGTTTAGTTAGGTCCAGTTAGTTTAGTTAGTTAGCTATAGCTAGGTTAAGCTAGGTCTAGTCAGGATTAGTTAGCTATAGCTAGGTTTAGCTAGGTCCAGTTAGGCTTACATAGCTATAGCTAGGTTTAGCTAGGTCCAGTCAGGTTTAGTTAGCCAGAGTCAGGGTTAGCTATAGCTAGGTTTAGCTAGGTCCAGTCAGGTTTAGTTATAGCCAGAGTCAGGGTTAGCTATAGCTAGGTTTAGCTAGGTCCAGTCAGGTTTAGTTATAGCCAGAGTCAGGGTTAGCTATAGCTAGGTTTAGCTAGGTCCAGTCAGGTTTAGTTATAGCCAGAGTCAAGGTTAGCTACAGCTAGTAGAGTTCAGCTCACTGGTGGATGCGGGAGCGGCTGAAGGGGGCGGTGAAGCTGTCGTTCTCCTCCAGGTCGGGCAGCGTGTTGCTGTCAAACTTCATGGGCTTGCGCGGCAGCCATCCTCTGAGCTGGCTGATCCTCTTCTCCACCCTGCAGGGGGCGTTCAGGACAACAGGGCGTTCAGGACAACAGGGCATTCAGGACAACAGGGGACTCAGGACAACAGGGGACTCAGGACAACAGGGCACTCAGGACAACAGGGCGTTCAGGACAACAGGGCATTCAGGACAACAGGGCACTCAGGACAACAGGGCACTCAGGACAACGGGGCGTTCAGGACAACAAGGCACTCAGGACAACGGGGCGTTCAGGACAACAGGGCACTCAGGACAACGGGGCGTTCAGGACAACAGGGCATTCAGGACAACAGGGCACTCAGGACAACGGAGCGTTCAGGACAACAGGGCGTTCAGGACAACGGGGGACTCAGGACAATGGGGCGTTCAGGACAACGGGGCGTTCAGGACAACGGGGCGTTCAGAACAACAAGGCGTTCAGGACAACAGGGCGTTCAGGACAACAGGGGACTCAGGACAGACCACCGTGACTTGAAAGGAGATGCAGCAGAGCTGTGAGACTTACCGACTCATGAACTTGTGCCTCCGGTGCATGTAAAAGATTTTCCTCCTAAAACGTCCATCAATAAATTAAACAACAGGTTAAAAATTCACATTGTGCTTCAATAAAAGGACCAGATACTACTGTGGGGGTATATTAACATAATAACACTGATTCTATATAGGCAGCCAGGGGCACACACACACACACACACACACACAGTCTCTCTCACACACACACACACACACACTCTCAAACACATACGCCGACACACATACACACCCACAGTCTCACACACACACACACACATACGCCCACACAGACTCACACACACACACACCTGAAGGGCATGCGTATGTTCATGAGCTCAGCGTAGCGACAGAGAACGTCCCACGGAGCGTGGACCTTCAGGAAGATCACGTCGCTATTGGTAACCGACGACTGTCCCACGCACACACACACACACAAGAGGACAGTTACAGAGAGAAATGAACATCAGACACATCAAAACTCTATCTTGGATATAAAGACTCTACGACAGAGTATCCAGTTAAATACAAACATATAATACATATAGTCCACAGTAACAGTGTCCCATGTGTTATGTGTATTACATACAGTAAGTACAGTGAGTATCCACAGTAAAATGGTTTCATCGTCCTTGCCTCTTTCTCCATTTGCAAACCCTCCGCGCGAATGTTCCTCTCAAACACCTCCCTCTTCTCTGATTGGCTGCTGGACTTCCTGTAAACCAGGATGTAGTCGATCCGGCACTTCCCATCGCTGAAGCACAGGCCGCTGGACCTGCTCCTCCCGCTCTGATTGGACGGCGTGGATGAGAGGGGGAGGAGACACACACCGCGTCAGACCAGAGGGTCCATCTCAAAGTACACAAACTGAACCAGAGCGGCTGCTCGGAAATTAAAGCGCTGCATGAAAAAAGTCCAATAAAGTGAGGACTCCAGAGGGTTCTGGAGCGGCCCGCTGGACACTGACCGCTGGCAGGCCGGGCTCGGTCCTGGTGTTGTCGTCCAGGATGCTGCTGTGGGTGGCCGGGTTCAGCAGGGTGGAGTCGTCCCCCGTGGACAGGCTGCTGGGGCCGTCGGCCTGGCCTCGCTCCAGAACCACCTGCACATCCTTCACAGCTGGAAAGGAAAAGGAGAAGTGGTTGGACCTCCAGAACATCCTCCAGAACATCCTCCACTGAGTGCGGGTGAATCTGAAATGTCCCCATGAGAAATCGCACAATGATGAAGACATGAACTTTTATGTTTTCATGTTTCCTACTGATCACTGCATAACATTCTGTCTTCAACAAGAGGAACCAACAAACACACACACGCGCACACGCACACGCACACGCACACTAGAGGATGGATACCCGACCCGAGCCCGACGGAACCCGACAGGACGGGTCAGGTTCAGACAGATATTTAGAAATGATGCTCGGGTTCGGTCACATCTGCGTGATTTGAAATTATTAATTTACCCGCGCATGTTGTGGTCATCTGTTAATTGACATAAAAAGCTTGATGGCTGTCGGGCTCGGGTCGGGTTCGGTTAACGTTCTGTTGGACGCGGGCCGGGCTCGGACAGAAAATTCCGGCCTGATCCGCACTCTAACACACACACACAAACACACGCACACGCACACACGCACACGCACGCACGCACACACACACACACACACACACACACACACACGCACACACACACACACGCACACGCACCGACGGGCGGGGCCTCCTGGCGGGGGGCGGGGCTGCGGCTGGGGGTGGGGACCCCCGAGGAAGACTCCTCCATGATGTCGGCCCAGCCGCGGGTGAGGAAGGACGGCCCGCGGGCCGGGACCACGCTGGAGGGGGAGGGCCGCAGGGAGGCTCGGCAGCGCTGGGGGCTCTGCCACCGGGGGTCCGACCCATGGAGAGACAAGCTCACACCTGGGGGTGGGACACACACACACACACACACACACACACACCGTGAGGGGTCCTGAACCAATGAGAGGAAACAATGGAATACAATAGAGGACATTTTCTTTGTGCTGGGAAAGGGTTTTGGGCCTCCCAGACATGAAACAGCTTGGCCAGGTGTTTTAAAATATGGTGGGAGACTGAGAAAGAAGGCAGTAGTAGTCACAAGGGTGTTGGACTCTGAAAGGTTCTGGGTTTGATGTTCTTAGTCTACCTGTACTGGTAATCCTTGAGCAAAGGTGACCTATCCCCTTACCTGATACTCAAATGTGCAATTCACTGTATCTGTCTATCACTGCATCTGTCTTCACTGCATCTGTCTTCACGGCATCTGTCTTCACTGTACGTGTCTTCACTGCATCTGTCTTATCTGTATCTGTCTTCACTGCATCTGACTTCACTGTATCTGTCTTCACTGTACGTGTCTTCACTGCATCTGTATTCTCTGTATCTGTCTTCACTGCATCTGTCTTCACTGTATGTGTCTTCTCTGCATTTGTCTTCACTGCATCTGTTTCACTGTATGTGGCTCCACTGTATGTGTCTTATGTCTCTTCACCTTGTACACCACTGACTTTCAGTACAACTCTGAGTCATGTCACTTGCAAAAGTTCTCTGATGACTCAGCTGTTGTCGGGTGTATAAGAGGTGGAGAGGAGGGTGAGTACAGGACACTGGTGGACAACTTTGTGGGGTGGTCCGAACAGAATCACCTGAGGCTGAATGTCAACAAGACCAGAGAGATGGTGATTGACTTCGGGAGGACAAAGAGGTTGCCTCCACAGCCACTTCAGATCAGGGGGGATGTGGTGGAGGAGGTGGAGGACTATAAATACTTGGGGGTGGTGATCGGCAACAGACTGGACTGGAAATCTAACACCGAGGCTGTATACAAGAAGGGGATGAGCAGACTCTATTTCCTGAGGAAGCTGAGATCTTTCAACGTGTGCAGCAAGATGTTGGAGATCTTCTACCAGTCTGTTGTTGCTAGTACCATTTTCTTTGCTGCTGTGTGTTGGGGCAGCAGCACCAGAGCCAGTGACATCAACAGACTTGATAAAATCATCAAGAAGGCTGGCTCTGTCCTAGGTCTCGGGCTAGAATCTTTTGAGTCTGTGGTGGAGAGGAGAATGCTGAAAAAAATGTTATCCATCATTGACAATGATCAGCACCCTCTCCATCAAACAGTGGTCAGACAGCGGAGCACCTTCTCTCACAGGCTGCTGCAGCTCCGCTGTCGAAGGGACAGATATAGGAAATCATTCCTACCACATTCCATTACACTGTACAATAACAGCCAATAACTATTGCAACCTTGCACCTTATATTTCAGTTCATTGCAATATATTCTGTACACTGTTTGTTTAAAATACTTGCACTATAATTAGTTTAGATTATATTTATTTTACATTTTTAGTTTATTTAGTTTTAGTCTATATTTATATCTTAATGTATATATATATTATTTTTACATACACTTTTATTTTTATTTTTATTTCTATTCTGTAATGCTGCTGCTACATTGGAATTTCCCAGCATGGGATTAATAAAGTATTTCTATTCTATTTCTATTCTATTCTATTAACTGAATCTGTCTTCACTGTATGTGTCTTCACTGCATCTGTCTTCATTGTAAGTCACTGTAGCACTACAAGCCGCTGTGTATGAACCTCTGCTGTCTTACTAAACCGTAACAGTACTCCTTATAAACTAAATGTGTTAAATCTGTGGACTCCTCATCAGAGCTCTGGTGAGGAGGTGGAGGTGTGTCAGGCTCCTCAGAAGTGAGTCACAGCTCCTCGCTACGTCCAGGCTTCTTCAGCCTCTGTGGGCGGAGGGGGTGGAGGGGGAAGAGGAAGGCCACGCGTCGGGGTGCCCCCCGGGTGCCCCCCCCGGGGGGGAGCTTGTTAACGTGACCGAGCGCTTTCCCGGGCCGGCTCGTTAGCCCGGTCCTGAGGCAACGCTAACGAGAGCCACCGGGCCGCGTGGCGCTGGCGTGCAGCGGGACGGGGGGGGGGGGGGGGGGGGGGGGGCTTGGCTGTGTGACGCAGGGGGGCGGGGCTTGGCTGTGTGACGCGGGGGGGCGGGGCTTGGCTGTGTGACGCGGGGGGCGGGGCTTGGCTGCGTGACCGCGGTACAGAGGTGTGATTGAGGGCGCGGCGTCACAGTGGTGCTGTGACGCCACGACGACCGCAGAACAGGACAGCGAGATGGAGCCAGCTCACGTTACAGCAAATACTAAAAACTAGCAGCCATGAAGGCACTGATGCATTCTCACCTTGAAGGATCACGAGCCACTGATCTCCAGGGCCAGCCCATAAGCTAATCAAACCCTTCTCCGCTGGGTGGAGACCTCCACCCGCCCCCACCCAACCCTGGAGCCCAGCCAGGGCGTTGTGAAGGTGTCGAGGATCCCGAAAATCCCCGACAGCGCGCAAATAACTCAACTAAACGACCCTGTCAGCCCTTAAGAGAACTTTGATGATTCTTTGTGTTTGTGGGCTTGAAGACGCGGTGCTGAATTCTGCGTTTGTGACAGTCGAAGCAACTCAGCAAAATAATAATGAAATAAATAAAAAATGAAATCTTTTTTTTTTATTTTGTGCTGAGTCACGACGTGGCGGGGAGGACAAAGATAAGGAGTCAGGGAGAGAGCATCTGGACCATTAATCAGCCCCCCAGAGCACACACAACGCACGGTGTGACACACACTTTGTGATTAACTAAACAAGCTTTTTCATCAGTCCCTGTCGACTAATCAAAAGCAGCGAGGCGGCCTCTCTTTAATCTGAATCAGCAGCTTTTAGTGAATTCATAGCAAGCAGCTGCACCGCACGCTGCCTCACCTGATGCTAATTACCTTAATTAGCAAACCCTCTCGTTAGCTGATCCAGGTGAGCCACGACAAAATGGTGGGAAGGGAATTCCGGTGTTTCTTTTCGTAACGTGAATAGCTTAGCGGGCGACAGCCTCCCAACCAGAAGGACATCCCGGAGTCAGCTGCCCTCATCCTCACCCTCAGCCCTACCTGCTCCGCGGGGACACAGTGAATTCACTCATTCACCTGGGTGTGTGTGTGTGTGTGTGTTTGTAGCCTCTTGGCTGTGTGTTCCCATCAAACAGACCTGCTCAGCTGTTTCCCCGAGTCCTCCCTGCTGGAGTGAGGCAGGCGTTCAGCGTGTGTTTCACAGGCTGTCCTGCACCCTCTCCACTTGGTCTCCTTAAGGAGAGGGACTCTCACTGTAAATACTGTCTGCCTGCAGACATCTCATTAGACAATCTGTGGTGCTTTACCTCTCTTGACAAAACATATCAGAGCAATATATCATCAAAGCAATGTGTTTATATCTTCCGTTTAAAGCTTGTGGTTTGGGGGACAAAAGCGCAGCACAGAATACAAATGATCCCCAACACCACTGACTACGACGACTGAGGGCAATACATCTAGTCTCAATGACTCAATCGTCTGATGATTAAACACCAAACTGACTTGGAGGACCGAGAGCTGGAGCAGGAGCCTGTCCACTGAGGGGAACAGGACAGAGCTCCTCAGGCTTCCACCACCACATAGACAACCAGAGATTACATGATATTTTTCACCCCCCCTTGGGGTTGAATTATAGATGAAAGGGTTTGTAAGAATCTCTGGTTCCAGATTAGATTACATCACATTAGACTCCATTCATTCATCTTAATCAGGAAATCAAGCCACAACAAAACCAACAAAACCACATCAATAACAAAAAGGCAGAATAGCAATAATACAAAACAGGATAACAATTTGGGAATTTGGGAATATAGTTATATTATATATCTAATACCGTATAAATGTCCCTGGCTATTCCAACACAACTAACTCAGGCTCCACAGCATCCTCAATCGTAGAGCTGGTTCTACTGATAAGATCAGAACCACCTCGAGACATGAGTTACACTCGGCTTACACACGCTCTTTTGGTGGACACAGAAGGAGGAGAATGTATGGAGGAGGAGGAGGAGGAGGAGGAGGAGGGGGCCGGGCATGTGACAATACGTTGCTAAGGGGGATCAGGTGTCACCTGACAGGATGATTTATTTCAAGGGTTCTGGTTGGTTGGCTCTACTGAGGCTCAGTGGACCGAGCACCCTGCTGGGGGTTCTGCTGGCCCGGGTCGGGGACCGACCGGAACACAAGGGCAACTGGACCGGAACTGGACCAAGACTTTGGTGCGGAGGTTTGGCCCATGCAGAGTACAGATAAACAGGTCTCACTATGGACGCAGAACACAGAACCACACATGCAAGACATCTCTCTACGGTTCTTAACCATATTTACAATGAAAAGAGATGTGGAACCCCACTGGCTGAGCTGATCGGACAAAGGTTAGTCCATCGATGGAACCGTTCTGCGCAGGACGAACTAAGAGAGAACCCTCGCCATCTCTGTTACCAAAAGATGTGTTTACACTCAAAGCCTGCCAACAAAGTACTGATTTGGGAGTGGAACCAGAACCCATGTAGTGGTACTGACAGGAGTACCACCCACTGGTACTAAATAATATCCATCCATCCATCCATTATCGTAACCGCTTATCCTCTACGAGGGTCGCGGGGGGGCTGGAGCCAATCCCAGCTGCAA
>JAXIVH010000022.1:982686-1032686 GCA_036785325.1 Urophycis tenuis | reverse complement strand
GCACTGTGTTGCAGTGTCTCCCTGCACACTGAGTGTTCTGTCATAACTCTGTAGTGCTGCAGCCTCCCCGTGCTGCTGGAGTCCCGGCTGCCATTCGATGCTACAGAGCGCGGCGGTGCTGCAAACGTGTCCTCGATTGACCCGGCTTCCGCTGGGAGAGCAGGTTGCCGTGGTGACCACACAGACGCCACGACGGGCACGCGAGTCCCCCGACCGCACGGCCGCCCCCTGGCCCAGCCCCCTGACCGGTCCCCCCCTGGTCCAGCCCCTTGAGCGGTCCCCCCCCCCAATGTGGTCTTACTGGTGTTGGTGTCATTCAGGGTCTCCTGGCTGGCGCTGAGTGAGGGCAGCGGGGTGATGGACAGGGAGGCGGGACACGACACGGGCTCGGGGTCCGCCGTGATGGGCGGCACGGCGGTGGTCTCGGAGTGGACGCAGTCCGGACTGGGCAGCGTGCGGCCCCCCGGGGGGAACGGGTTGCTCCAGTGAGAGATGCCGATGGCCACCTGACCCCCGACATCAAAGCCTGCAGAGGAGAGAGGAGGGAGAGAGAGGGGGGGGGGGGGAGAGAGAGTGAGAGAGAGAGGAGGGGAGAGAGAGTAGGGCAGAGGGAGAGAAAGAGGGGGGGTGAGAGAGAGGGGACGGGAGGGAGAGAGGTGGGAAGGAGAGAGTAGGGCAGAGAGGGAGAGAGACGGGGGAGAGAGAGAGAGAGAGAGAGAGAGAGGGGGGAGGGAGAAAGAGTAGGGCAGAGAGGGAAAGGGGGGGGAGAGAGAGTAGAGCAGAAAGAGAGAGAGAGTCAGATTTCAATTATTTTATACAGCCTTTGATTTAAACCCACAGAGGAACTATTCAGCATGGACTATTGAACTGCCTGCGGAAAAGGACCTATATATACTGTGTGTGTGTATATATATATATATATATATATATATATATATATATATATATATATATATATATATATATACATACATACACACACTATCCATAACTTTACACACCAAGCTGTAGGCTCTATGGAGCACCTTGGTAGGTCCATTGAAGCTCTGCACTGTAAGTCATGTGACCCCTGACCCCGTCATGCTCCTCTGGTCAGACCGCTCCTCTCATCAGGTTCCTTCATGCTTCAGGAGGAAACAGCTGGATGCTCTCCATCCCCGTTTGGTTTCTTGAAATGCCAAAGGTATTTCTATAGTTACACTCCATGTAGGTCAACCTAGATTTGTGGATGTAACTGGAACATTGAGACTTGTTGGTTTTTTTTTTGTATCTGTGTTTTTCCGTTTCCTTTGTACAAACCTTTTCTATCTGTCCCCAAAGTGCAGCGCACTGCCCTCTAGTGGTCGCGCCGGGAACACCTGGCCACGTTCCCGTTGGCATTGACACGTTACCGTCACAACGTCACCATGTGGGGGACTGATATCTTATTGATATGACGCCAAATGAAAGTGGACTATTTGGTTTCAGACATTTTCTCACTAACCACCCATCAATGCAGGACTGGCAGTGGCTGGAGACCCCATATCTCATATCCAATTAGTAATTTTATACAAAACGACTCACGAAAGTCAGCCTGAGGGCCCGACAGTGTGATCTGCAGTATGTTATATTATCACTATATCACTATAGTGAGGACTGTAGAGTGCTACCAGGACAGCCTGTTCAGGGCCACCAGGGAGTGAACCCAGAGCCCTCCACACAGGCCTCTCCTCTGCCCAGTCATCTGTTGTTGTTCAACCTGAACCCCCCAGTCAGGGGGAACCCCCACAATACAACACTACGCCCACAAACCGGGATTCAACCGCAATACACAACCCTGCACAATAATGGGCGGCATCAGCAGACACACACACGCGCGCACGCACGCACGCACACCCACGCACACACACACCAATCAATGCAGGGTCGGTGTGCAGACTGTCTCGGCTTGGCCCAGACCTTGCAGAAACATCGTTAATGCAGGACAGACGATATATATATATATATATATATATATACAGTATATACCCACACATAAGATATAGAACACAGAACACCAGCCTGGTTTCAGCTTATAAACGGCGTGATGAGTCAGCACTTCACCCAGGACTACAGTGACTTGACTACAATTCCCAGCGATGTGAATGAACTCCTGACGCTAACTGAAACCAACTCGACTAACTAACTTACTCAGTGATGTCCTGATGAGACCTTCTGGACTCATCAGCGCCCAGAGGGGCTCATCAGGACAGCCCTGAGCAGGTCTGCTGGGCCGCAGGGAGTGAACTGTGAGGCTTTAAGGGGTAATAAAGAGAACTGGGTGGTCTGGGAGGCTCTCTCCAAAGTGGTTCAGTCACTTAACGTACGTATATATATATATACTTTATTTTAGCGTTCCTCGTATGTAAAATAGATGAGGAGACAATAAAAGATCGGAATTGATACATGTATAAATATATATATATACACTGCATATATCTTTTGATATACAAACGTCTGTTAAATCATGACAACATGAATTCTATGCTGTGGAGACACACACACCCTCCCATGTGATGACCACAGACCAGCCCCTGGTGCTGCAGCCCTCCCATGTGATGATGACCACAGACCAGCCCCTGGTGCTGCAGCCCTCCCATGTGATGATGACCACAGACCAGCCCCTGGTGCTGCAGCCCTCCCATGTGATGATCACAGACCAGCCCCTTGTGCTGCAGCCCTCCCATGTGATGATGATCACAGACCAGCCCCTGGTGCTGCAGCCCTCCCATGTGATGATCACAGACCAGCCCCTGGTGCTGCAGCCCTCCCATGTGATGATGACCACAGACCAGCCCCTGGTGCTGCAGCCCTCCCATGTGATGACCACAGACCAGCCCCTGGTGCTGCAGCCCTCCCATGTGATGACCACAGACCAGCCCCTGGTGGTCTGTGATCCCATGTGATGATGACCACAGACCAGCCCCTGGTGCTGCAGCCCTCCCATGTGATGATGACTACAGACCAGCCCCTGGTGCTGCAGCCCTCCCATGTGATGATGACCACAGACCAGCCCCTGGTGCTGCAGCCCTCCCATGTGATGATGACCACAGACCAGCCCCTGGTGCTGCAGCCCTCCCATGTGATGATCACAGACCAGCCCCTTGTGCTGCAGCCCTCCCATGTGATGATGATCACAGACCAGCCCCTGGTGCTGCAGCCCTCCCATGTGATGATCACAGACCAGCCCCTGGTGCTGCAGCCCTCCCATGTGATGATGACCACAGACCAGCCCCTGGTGCTGCAGCTCTCCCATGTGATGATGACCACAGACCAGCCCCTGGTGCTGCAGCCCTCCCATGTGATGACCACAGACCAGCCCCTGGTGCTGCAGCCCTCCCATATGATGATGACCACAGACCAGCCCCTGGTGCTTCAGCCCATGTGATGATCACAGACCAGCCCCTGGTGCTGCAGCCCTCCCATGTGATGGTCACAGACCAGCCCCTGGTGCTGCAGCTCTCCCATGTGATGATAACCACAGACCAGCCCCTGGTGCTGCAGCCCTCCCATGTGATGATGACCACAGACCAGCCCCTTGTGGTCTGTGATCCCATGTGATGATGACCACAGACCAGCCCCTGGTGCTGCAGCCCTCCCATGTGATGATGACCACAGACCAGCCCCTGGTGCTGCAGCCCTCCCATGTGATGATGACCACAGACCAGCCCCTGGTGCTGCAGCCCTCCCATGTGATGATCACAAACCAGCCCCTGGTGCTGCAGCCCTCCCATGTGATGATGACCACAGACCAGCCCCTGGTGCTGCAGCCCATGTGATGATCACAGACCAGCCCCTGGTGCTGCAGCCCTCGCAGGCTCCCTCCCCAGGTGAGCGTGCACCTGGCCACGTGCACGGCGACACAACCTTCAGGAGGCGCCCACGTGCACGCCCGCGCTGCCCGACTTTGGTCACAGCATGTTCCTCGCGGCGCCGTGTGTGTGTGTGTGTGTGTGTGCGTGTGCATTGTGTTGCGGTCATCAGAATTAAAAGTGCTGCCTTTGCTATTCACGGGAGAACAGCACAGAGCCCTAGATTGTGTTCGGGGAGGGCCCAACCACACACACACACACACACACACACACACACCTCCTGATGCTGTCATCATAATCACATACAGGTCAGAGGAAGCTCGCAGGTGTGCAGGTGAGTTAAGGACTTTGCTGGAGGAAAGTGCCCCGAAACTTTCAGGAGACGACACCAAGTTAGCAGAGTGGAGTATGGAAAGTGTGAGCCTAGCTTCAGTGTGTGTGTGTGTGTGTGTGTGTGTGTGTGTGTGTGTGTGTGTGTGTGTGCGTGTGTGTGTGGGATCCTGACACCTCCTAATCAAGCCATAAATGTGAGTGATGGTCCTGTGTGTGTGAGCCGGCCACCATCAGTAGTGTCAGTGACATTCGTTCTTCACACGGCGGTGAATGCCAAACCAGCACATCATTATTTATGAGCTGAGTTTCAGTTTCCTGTGTGTTTGTCCCCACGCTGCACAGAGCATCCTCACGTCCACCGCCCCCCCCCCCCCCCCGCAACAAAACACTCCGACAGAAGATCGAACCAACAACAACACAGGAAAACTGACACATCGGCAGAATCCAGCAGACGGATAGCAGAGGTTACCCAGCCTCTCCCACACAATCCTCCCACTGCCTCCCAGCTGGCTGAGCATCCTGCTGTCATAGAGACATCACGGTGGGACGGAGGGGGAAGCCTGCTCCGCTTTCAACACAACTCACTGAAATGAACAGCAGTGGGCGGCCATGTTTTATTTTGTTTCTGCAAGGAGGGGAGAGAGACTGATGGGTGTATAGAGGAGAGAGGGAGGGAGAGGGGGGAGAGAGAGAGGCAGAGAGCGAGGGGGGAGAGAGAAACAAGGAGGGAGATAGAGTGAGAGAGGAAGGGAGAGAGAGACAGGGAGGGAGAGAGAGTGAGAGAGAGGGGGGAGAGAGAGACAGGGAGGGAGAGAGTGAGAGAGAGGGGGGAGAGAGAGACAGGGAGGGAGAGGGATACAGGGAGGGAGAGAGAGGGGGGAGAGAAAGACAGGGAGTGAGAGAGTGAGAGACGAGGGAGAGACAGGGAGGGAGAGTGAGAGAGACAGGGAGGGAGAAACAGAGTGAGAGAACCAGAGAGGGGGGGGGGGGAGAGACAGACATAGAGCAAGAGGGAGACAGCAGACAGGGAGTAATGGTGCATATAGGTGTGTGAGTGAGTGAGACAGCGAGAGAGAGAGAGAGAGAAAGAGAGAGAGAGAGAGAGAGAGAGAGAGAGAGAGAGAGAGACAGTGGGTAGAGAAGGAAGGGACAGAGTGTCCAGGTGTGCACTCACCGATGGTGATCTGACTGACACAGCTGTAGAAGGTTCCTGTGGAGGCGTTGTAGCTGCCGCTGCTGAGCTCCCGGTCTGCAGAGAGAGGAGTCAGTACAGAGAAGTTTCAGTACAGAGAGAGGTGTCAGTACAGAGAGATGAGTCAGTACAGACAGAGGTGTCAGTACAGAGAGGAGTCAGTACAGAGAGAGGAGTCAGTACAGAGAGGAGTCAGTACAGAGAGAGGAGTCAGTACAGAGAGGAGTCAGTACAGAGAGGTGTCAGTACAGAGGAGTCAGTACAGAGGAGTCAGTACAGAGAGGTGTCAGTACAGAGAGGAGTCAGTACAGAGAGAGGTGTCAGTACAGAGAGGTGTCAGTACAGAGAGAGGAGTCAGTACAGAGAGGTGTCAGTAAAGGGAGGTGTCAGTACAGAGAGGAGTCAGTACAGAGAGAGGAGTCAGTACAGAGAGGTGTCAGTACAGAGAGAGGAGTCAGTACAGAGAGGTGTCAGTAAAGGGAGGTGTCAGTACAGAGAGGAGTCAGTACAGAGAGGAGTCAGTACAGAGAAAGGTGTCAATACACCACCGTGGGCCAGCCCCAGTTGTGTGTGTGTGTGTGCATGTGCATTTGTGTGTGAGTGTGTATGTATTTGTGTGTCTGTGCGTGCATGTGTGTGGGAGTGTTTTTGTGCGTTTCATTTATACAAACCATGATTTTATGTTTTTGTTTGGGTCTCCCCAGTAACATAGCATTAAGGACAGAGACGATGTTATGTTCTGTTATGTTAGGCATCACAGTTTAGGGCCTGTGATCCCGGACACCCCCACCCCCCTCCCCCATATGTCCTGTTCCTCCCTGTTCTGTCACCCTACACGCACTATACAGTTACAGCAGCAGGCGGGAGGAGTTCTGGTGGGACCGGGCCGCAGGGTCCGGCTCCTGGTAAGGAGGGCAGCTCCTGCATTAACCCCACGCCTGGAAAGGACCGGGCTCCGCTTGGAACATCAGACACTCAGGAAGGAGGAAGGTCCACACATCTGTCTCCCTCACAGGCGCAGCGGAGGACAGCGGACACACAGGGGGCAGAGAGACTCAGAGACACGTCGTCCATGGCTCCACACCCAGGACGTGGACATGTCCCAGACCCCACGCCCCCTGGCGTCCATGATGACTCCACACCCAGGACGTGGACATGTCCCAGACCCCCTGGGGTCCATGACTCCACACCCAGGACGTGGACATGTCCCAGACCCCCTGCCGTCCATGACTCCACACCCAGGACGTGGACATGTCCCAGACCTCCTGCCCCCTGGCATCCATGATGACTCCACACCCAGGACGTGGACATGTCCCAGACCCCCTGGGGTCCATGACTCCACACCCAGGACGTGGACATGTCCCAGACCCCCTGCCGTCCATGACTCCACACCCAGGACGTGGACATGTCCCAGACCTCCTGCCCCCAGGGCTGCAGGCCGTGGTTCCCCTGCGGTCACTGCCAGGGAAAGCGGTCTGCGACGGGAGCCTCACTTCAGATGTTCTGCCATCGACCGCAGGCCCGGCCAGGGAAGCTACGACTGCAGCAGATCTGACAGATTGATCCTGGTGCTTCTGAAAGCGCCCCCGTTCGGGGTTGTTTGGGGGCGATGGGAGTCAGAGACGCCCTGTTTCAGCGTCTCTCCTCCTGGCTGAGGGACCGACTGCTGTTACTGCTGAGGTTCTGACAGTCCAGTTGGGACGCTGTCCAGCAGGCGGAGTGGTGGACGGACAGGCAATCATTATTATTTGCCCCTGACATAAATCACATGAGCGCTTCTCCTTCATGTCACAAAGAACCAGGGCTTCTATGAGCTTTATGGGGTGTTATACACTTTCCGTGTGTGTGTGTGTGACTGCGCTGCTCCGTAACTCACAACCCAGACAACCAACTAACTACGTTATGTTATCATCACATTCTTATCTAATTCATGTCATCATCACCGCTGCTGCATTTACCTGCGGAGCCGGACGAGAGGTGCGCGGTGACGGCCCGGGGGCTCCCCTGGGCCCCCTGGACCCCCTGGACCCCCTCCTCGGGACGCCGCAGAGCCGAGCCGCCGTCCCCGCCTTTACACCCCGCGTGGTCGGCCGCGCCGCCGCCGCCGCTGCTGCGCATGCCCGGCTGCTGGATCTTCATGCCCGCGCTGATCTGAGGGACCAGTCGCATGTCCGCGCCCCCGAGCTCGTGCTCCAGCATAGTCACCCGCGAGGCGCCGTGAGACTCCCGCCCAAAACAACCGTCACTCTCCCCGCCATGACGACGGCAGAAGTTCAGGCGGACATGGAGGAGCAGGAGGAGGAGAAGGAGGAGGTTGCCGCCGCCGCCACAGCCTCGCCCGGTCGGAACCACCACGTGTGAGTTAACTTGGAGCAACTTTGCGTGACGCCGGGCCCGTCCCGCGGTCCTCTCTCTCCGCCCGTGTCGGTGTGGAGCCCGTGTTGTGCGGCGGCCGGTGGGTTCGGGGGGGACTGCGGTGTATAAGTGAACCGCCTATACAGTGGAGGCGTCCTCCTCTCGCGTGACGTGCTGCTGTAGCAGTTTGGGGGGGGCGGCAGGGCCGGCGTCCTCCGCTGTGGCGCCCCCCGCCGGCCGCCCAGGGCACTGCTGTCCCGGCGGTGGTTGTAGTAGTGCAGTGCGGGGCTGGCCGTGCGCTCCTGTTATACACTCAATACGACGTCTCTCAGGGGCTGCCCTGTCTCTGACCCGAGACGTCCACAGACTGGATAACACCGCAGAGTTGAGTTGATTTTTGTTTTTTTTATGATTGGAAAATGTTATCATTGTGCGTTGATTTGCTTTGAGTGTTTGTAATTGTCTTCTACATTTAGAAATCCTAATCGTATCACATAAGAAGAAGGGTTGAATTAATTTCAATAGCTACTATGAGATAGTACTATGGGAGAGAAATATCAGAAAAAGGATATTTGACAAGTTATTATCCACATTGAAAGTAAATTATTGTGGATGGGGAAAATCTGCCGTTGCAGCAGAATGAGCCTTTTCAGCCGGAGGATCCACGTGGGAACACAACTTGAAAAGCACGCAGTGGCAATATGAAAGTTAAGTGACTGCTACACAGGAACATGCTGAGGTGGTTCCAGCTGATTTATGGGAGTTGTAGTCCACACAGAGAACAGCTGCCTGCAGCAAGATCAACATGTCAAAAAATTAGTTCCTTTAATGACACATCAGTCAGTTTGTGTGTGTGTGTGTGTGTGTGTGTGTGTGTGTGTGTGTGTGTGTGTGTGTGTGTGTGTGTGTGTGTGTGTGTGTGTGTGTTTTAAAGGCTGCACGGTTTGCACTCAGGACAAATGAATTTCCCTATTGTACTCAGTCAGCCTGTAAACCTTTCTCTCCCTCGTTTCTCCACCCCCCCCCCCCCCCCCTCTCTCTCTCTCTCTCTCTCTCTCTCTCTCTCTCTCTCTCTCTCTCTCTCTCTCTCTCTCTCTCTCTCTCTCTCTCTCTCTCTCTCTCTCTCTCTCTCTCTCTCTCTCTCTCTCTCTCTCTCTCTCTCTCTCTCTCTCTCTCTCTCTGTGTAGGAAGGCCCCTGGTGGGCCCTGGGGGAACAGCCCAGATCTGTCTGGTGATATGTCAGGGTGTTACTCTGCTCTACTTTCCCTGCCCTCTCTCCCCTCTCTCCCCCCTTCCTCCCCTGATGCAGTGTGAAAACACACCGTGGCGCACCACTAACTTTAGATGCTTCAGCGGACTGTGTGTGTCCTTGAAACGTCTCCCAGTGTGTGTGTGTGTGTGTGTGTGTGTGTGTGTGTGTGTGTGTGTGAGTGTGTGTGTGTGTGTGTGTGTGTGTGTGTGTGTGTGTGTGTGTGTGTGAGTGTGTGTGTGTGTGTGTGTGTGTGTGTGTGTAACAACAAGACATGCCGTGTACAACCATCATCATCCACCATCATCGTCCTCATTAGCATCAGTGTCACGGTGGTTTCCTTGAGGAGCTGCTGGCCGGTGCTCTGGGCCATCCAGACGCAACGCAGAGCCTGCTGACCTCCTTCTCCCTTCACCTTCATCCTTCATCCTTTATCCTTTATCCTTCACCTTCATCCTTCATCCTTTATCCTTCACCTTCATCCTTTATCCTTCACCTTCATCCTTCATCCTTTATCCTTCACCTTCATCCTTTATCCTTCACCTTCATCCTTCACCCTTCATCCTTCATCCTTCACCTTCATCCTTCACCTTCATCCTTCATCATTCATCCTTCATCTTCATCCTTTATCCTTCACCTTCATCCTTCATCCTTCATCTTCATCCTTCATCTTCATCCTTTATCCTTTATCCTTTATCCTTCACCTTCATCCTTCATCCTTTATCCTTTATCCTTTATCCTTTATCCTTCACCTTCATCCTTCATCCTTTTACCTTCATCTTCATCCTTTATCCTTCACCTTCATCTTCACCCTTCATCCTTCATCCTTCATCCTTCATCCTTTATCCTTCACCTTCATCCTTCATCCTTTATCTTCATCCTTCATCTTCATCCTTCATCTTCTCCTTTATCCTTCATCCTTCACCTTCATCCTTCATCCTTCCCCTTCATCCTTCACCCTTCATCCTTCATCCTTCATCCAACGGGTCAGCGCCGCCCCGTCCCGCCCGGCCCGGTTCTGGACCGGGATAATGAGCCTGTGTCGATAGAAAGGATTCGTTAGCAGGATGATAGTGGATCCCTTCCCTCACGTGCTGTCCCTAAGTGTCCTGGCTGTCCTCGCTGTCCTCTCCTTGCTCAGGGACAGCGAGAGCTTCCAGGTTTGGAGAATTTTTGGCAGAGTAGAATACAGCCTACGTTTAGTAACACTTTGTTGACTCCGAGGTCACTGTGAAATTAAAATGGACCTTTCCACCCTTTAGCTTAGCACCACGTTGTGATGGCCACTAATTCTGTCGGTCTGAGTTCATCTGCCTCTCAGAATGTCTCCCAGAAACCCTGGCACCCCAGGACCAGAACCACCAGAACCTATCAGAGGCGGGCGGCACCGGGGGTGAAAGCAGAGCAGTGCGCCCCAGATAGAGCCCAGATAGAGCCCTGGCAGGTGGACCCCCCCAGGTAGAGCCCAGATAGAGCCCTGGCAGGTGGACCCCCCCAGGTAGAGCCCAGAAGAGCCCTGGCAGGTGACCCCCCCAGGTAGAGCCCAGATAGAGCCCTGGCAGGTGGACCCCCCCAGGTAGAGCCCAGATAGAGCCCTGGCAGGTGGACCCCCCCCAGGTAGAGGCCCAGATAGAGCCCTGGCAGGTGGACCCCCCCAGATAGAGCCCTGGCAGGTGGACCCCCCCAGATAGAGCCCAGATAGAGCCCTGGCAGGTGGACCCCGGGCCCCCCCTGCCCCTGGACGCTCCTCTTCAGTGAGGCGGGAATGCATCCCACAATATTTTCCTGTTTCACAGCGACACCTGAATCAGCACATCTGTGAAAACAAAAGATTGTGTTCACAGACGTGATCCCCCAGAAAAGCACTATGACTGCATGAGACAATGTTTTGTAGTTCATCACCCATTCTTTCTCTTCTCTAGTTAGGGTAAAGGGCTAACTTGTGAGTGAATGAATACAACATTTTATTTGACAATGGTATTTTTATTCAAATCATTTGATAACATGTGTCAACTGTTTGGGGATACAATGCACCTGAGTGACACTGAACCCTGAGATCCAGATGTGAGGTTTGTTAGTCATGTTCCCACAGCTTAGAACCTTAGAACCTCCTGGCATCCATGTGGAGGCCACGCCCACAACCAGCACGCAAGAGTCAGGACACAATAGTAGACACAGCCAGGCTACATTCATTTGCCATATTTGTTACAGAATGCCATCATCAAAGGTTATATAACATATAACATATTTTGGATTTTCTTGTCTCATGTCACCCATAAAGCCACCCTTGTCCATCATGTAGCCTGCATGGTGTTCATGTTATTCTCATGTAACTACACCACCCTCACACCATGGTGGCCCCCAGCACTGTGAGGCCTGTGACCCCACCTTTAACGTTGGTTCTGCTCCCACATAGTTTGTCTTCACCCGGCCAACCTCTGCCTGTAACACCAGCACCCTGGTGGGCGTGGTCCCGTCTCTCCAGGGGGTCAGCAGTCTGCTGGCGGTCATCAATCAGTAGTCAACAGTCAATACAGGACGTCTGGGAGGCCGCATCATCAGAGACCTCCGACGCCCCCGTACACACATCAGGGGGGACCCCCGAGGGGAAGGGGGGGGTCCCGGGGCGGCACGGCGCTACGGCGGCAGCTGGTGGGTGTTCAGGTGCTTCTTCAGGTTCCCGTTCTGGGAGAACTCCTTGGGACACTTGGGGCAGCGGAAGGGCCGCACGCCGTCGTGGCTCAGCATGTGTCTCTTCAGGCAGCTGACGGTCAGGAAGCGCTTGGGGCAGAGGGCGCAGGGGTACGGACGCTCGCCCGTGTGCGAGCGGCCGTGCACCACCAGGTGGCTCTTGGTGGTGAAGCCCTTGCCGCAGTGCGTGCAGGTGTAGGGCGTGTCGCCCGTGTGCGTGCGCGTGTGCAGCAGCAGCTCGCCCGACGACAGGAAGGCCTTGCCGCAGGCGGTGCACAGGTAGTCCCGCTGGCCGGCGTGCATGCGCAGGTGGCGCGCCATGCTCACGCCGCTGAAGCTCTTGCCGCACTCGGGGCACAGGTGGGCGGGGCCGGCGGCGTGCGTGCGCTCGTGCTGCCGCAGCGAGTAGCCGCACAGGAAGGTGAGGGGGCAGCGGCCGCAGGGGAAGGCCCGCCCCTTCCGGTGCAGACGCTGGTGCTGGTAGTAGCCCGACTTGCTGCCGAAGCCCTTCTCGCAGGGCAGGCAGCGGTAGGGCAGCGCGTGGAGCTTCAGGTGGGTCTTCAGCTGGTTGGGCAGCTGGAAGGTCTTGTCACAGCGGGGGCACCGCGTCTCCCCCTCCGAGTGCCGCGCGCTCGCCGGCCGCGCGCTCAGGAACCGCCGGTCCTCCGCCCGTGGGGCCGTGCCCTCCGCCCGCTCCTCGTCCTCCGCCACCTCCTTCTCCTCCACCTCCTTCTCCTTCTCCTCTGTCCGCTCCTTCTCCTCCACGCCTTTTCTCCTCCTCCGCCTGCTCTTGGCGGGCGCGGCCCCCTGCTCCGCCCCCTGGTGGCCGCCCTTCCTCCGCCCCCTCCGGGCCGCTCCGTCCACCGCTGCTCTCTGGCCCTGCGGCCGCCCGCGGGCCCGCCGCCGGCTGGGTTCTGTGGGGTTGTGGGGTTCTGTGGGGTTGTGGGGATCTGTGGAGGTGGTGGTGTGGGGTTCTGTGGAGGTGTGGGGTTCTGTGGAGGTGTGGGGTTCTGTGGGGGTGTGGGGTTCTGTGGAGGGGGTGGTGTGGGGTTCTGTGGAGGTGGAGGTGTGGGGTTCTGTGGAGGTGGAGGTGTGGGGTTCTGTGGAGGTGTGGGGTTCTGTGGGGGTGTGGGGTTCTGTGGAGGGGGTGGTGTGGGGTTCTGTGGAGGTGGAGGTGTGGGGTTCTGTGGAGGTGTGGGGTTCTGTGGAGGTGGAGGGTTCTGTGGGGGTGGGGATGTGGGGTTCTGTGGTGGTGCGGGGTTCTGTGGGGGTGGGGATGTGGGGGAGACGGATCTTGTGGAGGTGGATCTTCAGCTTCAAGGTGGGCTGTGCTGCCTGGGGCCGTTGGTCTCCTGGGGAGGAGCAGAGCAACGCATTGATGACACAAAAACACAACAAAGTACAAGATAATTAACATTCTTGTCATCATTTACATATAGATATAGTATGTTTACAGAAAATCACGAAAAATGGTTACAAGGGTACGTTGATTAACCATAAGTAAGTAAAATGCTAAGTAACATTAGCAAATGCAGTAATAAACATGAACTAACAGTTGATTAACAGTTTACTAATGGTCTGGTTAACTACGGTAATGATAGTCATGTTAGTGAAGGTATTAATTTAATTTAAATTTACTCAACTACAACACAAAGACCTAACCATCGCCCACTAACCCTAACACTAACCCCAGCTGACTAACCCTAACCCTAACACTAACCCCAGCTGACTAACCCTAACCCTAACACTAACCCCAGCTGACTAACCCTAACACTACCTATAACTACAACATGAATGCGCCCCCCCCCCCCCCTGACGGTGAGGTGGGCAGCCACTCACCCCTGCGCCCCGTGGCGCTGTCCCGGGATTCCTCCCCCCCGTCCGAGCGGCGTCCGTCCGGCTCTCCGTCGGGGGAGATGGGGGAGACGGGGAGGTGGAGGGGGGAGGGAGAGCCAGCGTGGCCGTGATGGTGTTTTCCTCCTCCCACGGCGATCCTGAGGCAGCCAATCACAGCAGAGGCATTCAGGGTCACACATCAGAACAGCCACCCGGCAGGGACCAGACCAGACCAGACCGGACCAGACCGGACCCGGGGCGGACCGGACCGGACCGGACCAGACCGGACCGGACCGGACCGGACCAGACCAGACCGGACCGGACCAGACCGGACCCGGGGCGGGACAGACAACGAGATGAGTAAAGACAAGCGGGGCCATCGGGGAACTGTGCATGAATAACGAGTACGAATACCAAACACAAACAACAAAAAGAGAAAATACAGACAGAAAACTATGTGGCAACGCAAAAGTGACACGCAAACAAATGGAGTTCACACACGAGAAAGAAGGAACAAAGACAGAAAACTGAAGAAACAAATGAAGCGACAACAGAAAGCAGCGATGCTGCACAGCAGAACCCTGGGCGTGGAACCGGTTCTCCTGCAGGCGGTGTGAGGACCCACCGGTGCCCAGGCAGCCCAGCTGACTGTGGTGCAGCAGGAGGGTCTCCAGGGAGGACCCATCCCCCAGGGTCTCACCCAGCTCTTCAGCTGCAGAGGGGCCGGGGAGCCACCCCGCCACCTGACAGGGGGGGGGGGGGGAGAGAGGGAGGGGGAGAGGGAGAGAGGGAGGGAGTTACTCCCACAGGCTGACTGTACCCTCCATTTAGGGGTTGTTGTAAGTGGCACATTGAAGCTTGTCCACTTTTATGTTATATCCTCCATCACAAAGTTATGTCAATTTCCATTTAGAAGTTAACGTTTTGTAAAAGTAATTCAAAGTAAAAGATAAATACATAACATGTTCTTTCTGAGGTCAATAAAGAACATTTTAACGTATCTTAATTGCATAATAAATAATCAAAACTAAATGAGTCAACTGAGTGAACACCAGCTGAGACCAGAGGCCTTGTGAGAGGGTGTGTGAGGGTGGGGGTACCTGCGTGAGGGTGGGGGTACCTGCGTGGAGGTACCTGTGTGAGGGTGGGGGTACCTGTGTGAGGGTGGGGGGGGGGGGGGGGGGGGTATCTGTGTGAGGGTGGGGGTACCTGTGTGAGGGTGGGGGGGGGGGGGGGGGGGGGGGTATCTGTGTGAGGGTGGGGGTACCTGTGTGAGGGTGGGGGGGGGGGGGTATCTGTGTGAGGGTGGAGGTACCTGTGTGAGGGTGGGGGGGGGGTATCTGTGTGAGGGTGGGGGTACCTGTGTGAGGGTGGGGGGGGGGGGGGGGGGTACCTGCGTGAGGGTGGAGGTACCTGTGTGAGGGTGGGGGTGGGCAGCAGCTGCTCCAGTCTGGAGAGGAACTCAGACACCAGCCGGCTGAGAGTCTGGTCGTAGGTCTGGCCGTAGTGGACGGGGAACACCTTCTGTCAACACCAGCGTGTACAGCAGAGTCAGACGCTGTCTCCGTGAGTCTGTTCACTGAGGTTCCACCACACAAACAACAACAACAACACACTCTAGACTTCAGAGTTTCTCTTTTGATTTGACGCCGTCTCTTTAATGACGGGAGACCAAGCGAAGGACTCACCTTGAGGAAGTACTCCTTCTCAGAGGGGAAGCTCAGTAACTTCACAACCAGCTGGGAGAAGTTGGTGTACGAGGTCTCCAGACTCTTCAGCCCCCTCTGTCCACAGACCAGCACCACCACGTTACCATCTGACACATCTTGAGCTTAGCATCACGGAGAGCACTTTAGCCATCAGGATAGGTTGTTATCAGGTCGGATTGAAAGTACAAATCTGATTCACAATCTCAGTTTATATGGTATTGATCATTTGTACAGTACTGGTCGGGTTCAGGGGTTTTAGGTATTCAGGCCCTACCTCCTGGTGGATGGAACAGAGCTGTGTGCTGCATTCACGGATCTTCTCCAGGTTGTCCTGGATCCTGTGCAGATTCTCTGTCCCATCTGCCTTGCAGAGCTCCAGAATGAGCTGCAGGAAGTGAGAAATCGCCCAGTGAACACACTTAGAAGCATGACGGTACGAGAATCATGTTCAAGAGTTTCAATATTGCACAGAGTAAGGACTACGTTTTGAACTTTAACCGAAATTCCTGAGTTGATGTGTTTGTGCATGAAGCCAACATGTGGTACCATAACCATAACTATGAGTGAAGGACTCGTGTAATGTGCGTTTAATAACTACATAATGCCCACCCTGGCCCGCAGACCCAGGATGAGCTCTGCCTGCTGCCACGGGCCCAGCAGCTCCGGGACCACCCCCGTCACGAGCCCCACGAGGTCGGCCAGGCGGTCGTACTGCAGCACGAGGGGCCGCTGGACCACCTGCCACGCGAAGGCAGAGAGGAGGCGCACCGGAGGAACCAGCAGGCGGAGGGACGCCAGGGGGAGACCGGCGGTACCTGGCAGAGGGGACACAGGGACACGTGTTCACGACACCGCTGGAGAGTGGATCGCCAACACCGATCGGCCCACAGAGATGTGCTCATGGACGGGCTCTCTCCGTGGAGGAAACCCGACACTAGGTGGTCGTGACGCGGTGACTTGTGGCCGGGTGAGGGTCAGCCCCTCAGCCTCTTCGTAGCCCTCATTCACCACTTCATCAAGACAACGGATCCCGTCACATACCATCGCTGCTCGGCGCCGTGTCCATCACTTCGAGAGCATCGGGTCCCGGGGAGAAACACGAAGCGCGTACATCTGGACTAGTGAGTAAACTCTTCCTCGTTCAGCGTTGGGAAACACACTTCCGCGTAACCGGATGTTTTGGGTCGTTGTGGATGCCGAGTTCCTGTCTCATTGGTGACATCTCGTGGACAACGTGTGTCAATGCGATACAATCACTGGAAGTCAAAGAGAAGCTGAAATACAACCTCAGTGGCCCATATGATAATGCATACATTAATAGAAAGCATTGCATTGTGTCAATCATTTTGTAATTAGACTACAGAATAAAAGGTATCTATAAAGGCAAACCACAGTCATTCAAGACAGCGAACAGAAAATAAATCGTTTGTACTGTGTTTCAGTCAAATCAAATCAAATTGTTATTTATATAGCACATATACAAACGGCTGAGCCGCAACCAAAGTGATTCACATAAAGTGCTTAAGTGCGAATGCAACAAGAAATAAAAAAAAGAAAAGAAAAGAAAGAAAAGGGTTAAAAAGACAAAGACTGAGATTAAAAATTTAAAAAGTAACTAGGGGACACTTTGCAGGCGCTTTAAAAGGAAACACTAATCGAAGGCAAGTGATTTAAAAAGTGTTAAAAGTTGTTTGGCTATATCTAGTCTTACATAGAAACAGGACGATGGATTTAGACAAGACGTGGATGGGTTTGCTTGAAAATTTGTTTTTTCTAAAATGTGGCAAATAAAATTATGACATTTAAAAGTGATACAAAATAGGAGCCTTGAATAGAAGTCAGAGCCTCGTCCCGCTCTCTATCCAGAAAGGAAGATGTTAGGCTAGATGACAGTTTTCAGTGGTATCGTTTTGATGACTTTAATAAAAATAGGCTACTACTTATTGTAGCGAGGCTGAGGTGAGGAGGAGAGACGGTGTGACACGCCATGCCGACATGCCCACGCCCTGTGGATACGCCCACGCCCTATAGACACGCCCACTCCCAGGTACGAGCGTTTCCGATCAAGTGTTCCGTCAGAGGAACAAGCAATCAGTGCGCTCGGTCACCAAAAACATGCCAGACGATCTGTAGCTTTCGTTTTATTCGTTTCGTTCACAACTTTTCGTGTTGGAACGTTGTGTCACAAAATGGTGTAAAGAGAAGCGGTCTTCATTTCCGCGGTGCTAAAGACCGGGTGATTATCCGTCATGGGGAGAAGACCAAGGGGCGCACCCTCAAACGACGAGAACTTCTCGTTTGTCAGTCGAGTGGTGAAGTACACACTCTTTGTTTTCAACATGATCTTCTGGGTGAGTAGTGGTCATTGTTTCGCCTGGAAGGATGTGTATTCATGTCTGCTGATCATTTCACCCCTTCTGTGAGCTTCCTATACTCATTCTTACGGTACCAGTGCGTCGGGCGCGTCTTTGTGAGGCGGGGTGGGGGGGGGGGGGGGGGGGGGGGGGGGGGGGGGTGATGGGACAACATCAGACCTCCTGCCCGGACAGTGAATGAACACCTCACATGTCTCCATACTGCCCCGTGTCCTCCGAGAAATGTGTTTTGTCATGTTCAGACAAGTTACACACACACACACACACACACACACACACACACACACACACACACAGTCCAAAAAGGAGAATGGATAAAGTGTGAATCATTATCAGAGTCACATGCGATGGAAGCACCGCGCGCACACACGGTTCTATGGTGATCTCGGACACTTTAAGCTTTTAAGAGGATGCCAAGTGTTGCATTGTTTGAGATTTATGTATCATAAGACTCCAGTGAGTTGCAGTTGAGACCTGGTATTCTCAACATGCGCAAACTGTTTTGGTGTGAATGAAGTTGTTGTGCTGGGCTTCATGTCGCCATCCTCGTGAACGGTGCGTGGTTGGTATCAGTTAATGCTGGGGCCATCCTCAGTGACGAGCAGCTCTGTTGTTCAGAACTCTTCACCTACCAAGGCCGGCGGGTTAGCCGACCTCTCTGCGTTATCGATGTGTTGTTTGTCTTTCATCAGCGTTGTAAAGGCTTCAGTGTGACTCACAGGCTCTGTGGCACAGAGCCTGTTTCTGCAGTTTATCGGATTATAATTGTTTCACTACCTGCTTTTCATCCAGGAGTAACATGGATTCCTCTCTGAGTGTACAGGCTGTGTTTCTAAACCCTCTGAGGTGCCAGGTTTGGATTAAATGTTGGACACAAGTGAAGACTTGTGGTTGTGATCGTCCTTCACCAGGCTGATGAGTACAGCCTGAGAGGGTCACAGTCTCATTCCTGTCCTGTCAGAACCTGACGCCGCCTGGAATGTGTTCTGCTCGGCACCTCGGGCCATGGAATTCTCTCACCCGTTCTGGGAGTGGAGATGTCCTGGACCGCCGTCCAGTTCATGTCTCACCAGACCAGAACCAGAACCGGTGCTGCTGTGCTGATGAAATGGCTGCTGTGTGCTGTGTGTGGCTGGTTCTTTGCTGTGGGTGTTCAAAGTGAAAGGTGTTCTAGTTATGAGTGTGATTACCTTCCTTTGGTACATGTGACTACTGTAAGAGTCATTATAAGCTCATCTGGAGCCCCGCTCCTGAACACTACACGGGGTGTGTGTGTGTGTGTGTGTGTGTGTGTGTGTGTGTGTGTGTGTGTGTGTGTGTGTGTGTGTGTGTGTGTGTGTGTGTGTGTGTGTGTGTGTGTGTGTGTGTGTGTGTGTGTGTGTGTGTGTGTGTGTGTGTGTGTGTGTGTGTGTGTGTGTGTGTCTGTGGTAACTGGATATGTCTGGTGTGTGGGGGAGCAGAGAGCTTTTCCCAGTGGCTTCATATTGTTCTGTTGAGACGCTGGACTCTGTCCTCTTGATGGGAAGCGGGGCCAACAGGACCCTCCTGTCTGGGGACTCAGTGGCTGCCAAACACATTCAAGTCCATTCGTACATCTTTCTTTTTACCGGACTTGTTTGCATGGTCAGTGTCTTTAAAGACAGGCGACAGACAGACAAACCATTGCTAGTGTCTGGGCTGACTTTAGTTGATTTGTGTGTGTGTGTGTGTGTGTGTGTGTGTGTGTGTGTGTGTGTGTGTGTGTGTGTGTGTCTGTGTCTGTCTGTCTGTCTGTCTGTCTGTCTGTCTGTCTGTCTGTCTGTCTGTCTGTCTGTCTGTCTGTCTGTCTGTCTGTGTCACAAGGGCAAGACGAGGTTCCTCTTGGTGACGTAGCCACATCCTCTCCACGCAGACCGCGTGTCGTTCAGGCAGATCTGACTCAAACTGCGGAGGCTGAGCTCTCTGAGATGGGCCTGCTGCTCCCTCCACAAGTTTGAACACAAAACTAAACCAATGGAAGTTAATCGTTTCTCAGAGAGAAGAGACACTGGCTCACAGGTAGTGGCTGTAGTTTGGGTGTTGCTCCAGTCTGGGTAAATGAACCGTGAGATGGTGGTGGACGTGTGATGGTGTGTAATGCGCAGGCATGGATGTGTTTGGTCCTGAGGCTGAGGGCCGATCAGAAGCGGCCAGCTCCTCTGTGTGTTCAACAGAGAACAAGAGCAGATGACCTTAGTCTGTTTCTCCCAGATCTCCTTCAGAACCCCCTGCTTCCACTGTTTCACTTCAGAATACAGGCCACGGAGGTCTACATAGACCGTGTGTTTCATTTTAAGTGCGTATGAAGACCTTGTTCCTCCCCAATGTCCTCTCCAGGTCATCGCCATGGTGATGGTGGCCATCGGGGTCTACGCCCGCGTGACGAAGCACGCAGGTGAGATGAGACACACACACACACACACACACACACACACACACACACACACACACACACACACACACACACACACACACACACACACACACACACACGGTGTCACTGGTAGGGGCTCATACATCAGAGTGCATCATGGGAGTTTTCAGTTGGGCGATGCCATTTCAAAGAGTTCTCCAGAGCGTTGTAGTACCATGGAGTCCTAACTAAACAGAGTGTACCGTATCCCAGGCTGATCTTAACCTCATCTGGCCTCGTTGTTCTTCATCTCGCATGAGAAGCACTGAGGCAGGTTCAAACATGACCATGAAGACGAGCGGAGGAGTCAGTGTGGTGTGATTGATGGCCCTGGAGGCTCTCTGACTCCTGGCTCTGTTCAGTCAATGAAGCTGTCCTACTGTAGACATGAGATGGAGTCCCCCGACCAATCAGGGAAGAGAGGGGCCCTGATTGGTCAGAAACGAGCCGGGAAACAAAACACCTTGACGACAATATCAGGGATGGGTATGGGTATTGGAATGGGTGTTTGTGTCCAGAGTTAGTTGGCCTGTTCTTGTATGCCTCACCCTCTCCCTCCCCCCCCCCCCCCCACCCCCTCACCCCCTCCCTCCCCCCCAGAGACCGCCCTGGCCTGCCTGTCAGTGGACCCCGCAATGCTGCTGCTGGTGGTGGGAGTCCTGATGTTCTTCATCACCTTCTGTGGCTGTGTGGGCTCCCTGCGGGAGAACATCTGCCTCCTGCAGACAGTAAGTCACTGGTGAGGAGTGAGGAGATGTTTCGACGCGATCGAATCTTTCAATTCGGCCCGTCTTACCAGCTTGAAGGGAAATTGGCTTTGTGAGTTGCAAAACAAAATTCCTGGCTCCTTGGTGAAGAAGTGGGGGAACGCCCACCCCTCGTCATGCAGCTCTGTTGTTGCTTAAGGAGTGAAGTTCAGTGGGCCACAGAAACCCTGCAGCCACAGCACCAGCACTGCGTGTACAACGTGGTGGGGAAGATCATTTAGCTTAGTTGACGCTGGCTGCAGCCTTGCTGGGCTGGAGCAGGCTGCAGGATCTCGTTCCTTCACGACCTCTCTTCCATCGGTGTGAACGAGAGCTGTTTCTTCCCCCCTGTCCTCCGTCCAGTTCTGTGTCGTCCTGGTCCTCATCTTCCTGCTCCAGCTGGCCGCTGGCGTCCTGGGGTTCATCTTCTCTGATAAGGTAATGAAGGCAGCATCTCCTCTCAGGAGGCTTCACATGAGTCTGTTTGCTCCAGGCCACGTTGGGTGGTTCACATCCCACACCAACCCTGAGCCACTCTCTGTTCCGTGTTCTTCCAAGGCGCGGACTAAAGTGACTGAACTGATCGACAACGCCATCATCCACTACAGGGACGACCTTGACCTCCAGAACCTCATTGACTTCGGTCAGAAGGAGGTGAGGCCCTGGCGTGTCCTCCACTGTGCTGTGAACAGGACCCTAGAGGTCAGAGGGCAACCGCCATGCTGCTCTGTGACATGAGGCAGGGCGTGCTGTGAAGGATCTCAGCCCCCCCACCTCTACAGAGTCTGGGATGTCTGAGCACTGGGGCCGGTGGTCCACCTGCTCTGTGATTGGCCGGTGGTCTACTGTACCTGCTCTGTGATTGGTCGGCGGTCCTTCTTAAAGCTGCAGTGTATCTCTTTCCCCTGCAACTCTTTTCTCTGTTTAAAAGTCTCTGAACTAGAAGGTTGCAATAAATACAAGCCAACAACCTGTTGAGGTCATGCAAAGGGTCAGCCCTTACAGAGGAGTGTGTTCTGTGTGTTGTGTGTGTTCTGTGTGTTCCGTGTGTCTGTAGTTTGAGTGTTGTGGCGGGGTGGCCTTCACAGACTGGCAGCGAAACATGTACTTCAACTGCACCCCTGAGAACCCCAGCAGGGAGCGCTGCTCTGTCCCCTACTCCTGCTGTATCATCTCCAAAGACGAGGTCTCATGCACGCACGCACGCACGCACACACACACACACACGCACACACACACACACGCACACACGCACACAGACACATACACGCACACGCACACGCACACGCACATGCACACACACACACACACACACACACACACACACACACACACAATGTTTTCAGTTTGAGCCCACCTCTACTGCACCCTTCGTGGTGCCCTCCTCCCTGTGCGCTGAGGCCTTACCTGTGGTGGGCGTGGTCTTTGTCCAGGCCGTCATCAACACCATGTGTGGGAGTGGCCTCCAGGAGCAGAACTTTCAGGAAGCTGGGACGGTGATCCACACCAGTGGCTGCATCGACAAGCTGACGGACTGGATCCACAGCAACCTGTTCTACCTGGGGGGCATCGCCCTGGGGCTGGCCGTCCCACAGGTACTGTACTGTAGTGCACTGTACTGTACTGTACTGCACTGTAGTGTACTGTACTGCATCAACCTGTTCTACCTGGGGGGCATCGCCCTGGGGCTGGCCGTCCCACAGGTACTGTCCTGTACTGCACTGTACTGTACTGTAGTGTACTGTACTGTACTGTAGTGTACTGCACTGTAGTGTACTGCACTGTACTGTACTGCACTGTACTGTACTGCACTGTACTGCACTGCACTGTACTGCACTATAGTGTACTGTAGTGTAGTGTACTGTACTGTATACTGCACTGTACTGCACTGTAGTGTACTGTACTGTAGTGTACTGCACTGTACTGCACTATAGTGTACTGTAGTGTACTGCACTGCACTGTACTGTCCTGTATTGTACTGTACTGTACCCCACACTGCAGGGTGACTGATGCCTCACTGGCTGGATGCATCATTTCTATATCATGTGACCTGAGGTTCAAACACTACTGGAGCCTCTGGTGTCGTGAAACCATCTGAAACATGACTCTTGTGTCTCCATTGAACAGCTGGTGGGAATCATGCTGTCCCAGATCCTGATCAACCAGATAAAGGACCAGATAGAACTACAAAACTACAACGACAGGCACCGGTCGGACCCTTGGCGTTGAAGTGGCCAGACCTGAGCAGTAGAACCTGGAACAGTTGGCTCACAGACACAACCAAGACCACCGTGAGGACTCTCTCTCTGCTGGTGTCTCCATACTTTAGAAGGTTTGGTGGATTCCCATGAAGACACAGGACTGGAGCGTGAGGATCAGAAGGTGGCTCCAGGAAGTCTTCAGTTGGTCCTGCACTGCCCCCTGTTGGACAACAATGGAACTCTTCATCATTATCTCCTCATCAGAACTCAACTGATTTCCAGGCTGACTTTGTCATCCAGAAGACCCCGTGGTCCCTGCCAGATGCTTCCACATCCACTTTGGAAACCTTAACTACACATTTGTGTGTCATTAGTACATGCAGTTGATAACCAGACACAATGTGTTTCAAGGGAAAGACATTTGCTCCTATTTTTGTAGAAGCTATTTTTATAATGCACTTTAGGCATCGTCTCTATGGTGGTTCAAGCCATTGTCCTGCAGCCTTTCAGCTCTCACAGCACATTGGAAAGCAGTAAGGAGATGTCTGAACAGAGTCACTTCAATATGAAATCCTTTTACTAATGTTTGTATATCTTTTAGCTATTTTCCACCAGCAGTGCATTCTGTCCATTAAAGTAATGCCTGGCTTTTGATGAGTGCAAAGGTTTTTCTCAGGAGTGTTCGAGGTCTCACAAATACAAAAGCAGATTTTAATTATTTTTAGCTGATGACACTGGGCTCGTCTTCGTGTAGTTTTCCATCTTTCGGCCTTTTCCAGTTCTTTGGACTCGCCCGCCCCCTGGTGGCCCGTCCTGTGCCCTACAGCACACCGCCAAGACGTCACATCAACCCAGCATCTGTACTGCATTGAACCACAGACTGGTAGGTTTGCCAAGGATCTCGGTATGCCATCAGTCACTGGAGTTTACCACACTTTATAGTTATTATTTAGGATATCGTTACATTCTACTTATTTGATATGAAGGTTAATGTACATTAATGTTCTCATTGAACCTCATTGCAAGGCATAGATTATACTACACATTACTATGAGGTCATACGAATAAATAAGGCTTTAAAAAAAACATTTACACATAACCGTAACACTGAACTGCTAAATTGCAGAACTTTATTGTCATTAAAGACTTACAACAAAAGCGTCCCAAATGAGTGTGTGGATAACTTATAAAAAAGTTACCTACGTCCATAGCTGAACCAGCCAATCAGCTGCCTCGTACCGCCTCTTTACGATGAATCTCACACACACACACACACACACACACACACACACACACACACACACACACACACACACACACACACACACACACACACACACACACACACAGCCTGGAACATGATGCTGGTGACCTTCAGCGATAAAGAGGAGCGTGTCTTCAGGTCCAGGAAGAGAGAGACAGTATCTGGGAGAGACAGGTCGGGACATCGCGAACATTCGGCAGCGTCTGCGGAGCCCCTCGGCTGGTGCGTGTCGAGTCGAGCCGTCCTCACGTGTGCAACACATTAGACGCTTTTTTACATTGCGCCAAATATTGTGGAAAGAAAAATCCAAATCATCATTAACTGCCGTCTTTAGTTGTGTGTGTGTGTGTGTGTGTGTGTGTGTGTGTGTGTGTGTGTGTGTGTGTGTGTGTGTGTGTGTGTGTGTGTGTGTGTGTGTGTGTGTGTGTGTGTGTGTTCGAAAGGGAGAGAGGGAGAAAGAGGGAGGGAGGGAGCAGGAGTAGAGTTTGTCTGGGATGCAGTGAGGGGGCCACTAGGAGCTGCGCTGTGTGTGGTCTGGGTCCTGACTCACCACACACACACACACACACACACACACACACACACACACACACACACACACACACGAGAGAGAAGCGGAGCATTGTGCTCAGCCAAACCGATACACTTCAAATTGGACTGTCAAACTAATACAGCGCTACCCTGCGGTACAAGGTGCTCCGCGGCGGGGTCTTGAGATGGGGTCTTGAGGAGGGGTTTTGATGAGGGGTCTTGAGGCTTGAGGTGGGGTCTTGAGGTGGGGTCTTGAGGTGGGGTCTTGAGGCGGGGTCTTGAGGCGGGGCCTTGAGATGGGGTCTTGAGGTTGGGTCTTGAGGCGAGGTCTTGAGGCAGGGTCTTGAGGAGGGGTCTTGAGGAGGGGTCTTGAGAAGGGGTCTTGAGGTGGGGTCTTGAAGCAGTGTCTTGAAGCAGGGTCTTGAGGCAGGGTCTTGAGGTGGGGTCTTGAGGCAGGGTCTTGAGGTTGGGTCTTGAGGTGGGGTCTTGAGGAGGGGTCTTGAGGAGGGGTCTTGAGGAGGGGTCTTGAGGAGGGGTCTTGAGGTGGGGGCGATGAGGGACAGAATACATATCAGCCCTAACAGCTGAGAACGTCCACGTCCTCTGACTTAAATTCACTCACATTTCAATGTACACACTTTGTATGCATAATAAACCAGTAATTCACTAAACATCTTGTGTTGATTGTTATTGTTGATTGTTGTTGTCTGTTGTTGATTGTTGAGTGTAAACACCAACCACCGAGTCAAAACACTGGGATGTCAAACCCACTTTGTAATAAACGTCTTCCTGATTCTGATTCTGATCTTTTAATGTCAACCCTAACTTAAACATTGAAGTCTAGTAGGTGGCGAGACAAAGCGATCCTTCCGTTTGGGACAGAGCAGCCAGTCCTCGTGTCCATCATGTCACGGTGGGGCTGCGTCTCCGGGCGTCCATCACCGTCCCCTCTGTTTTGGGGTGCAACTGTAGGCTTATATATTGTTTTGGTCTCTTCCACACATTCTCACCCCCGGAGAGGGGGATGGGATGGGGCCCTCCCCCAAAACCCCCCCCCCCCCCCCTACCCTCCCACCCTCCCAGCACCCTACAGGCCGACATACCAGAGGGGCACCCAACAGACACGCAGGGCTGGGGGGACACAATACAACTTTGCAACGGTCTTCACTCGAACACGCATCGAGAAACCCCCCGTTTGGAGGCGCGGCGCTGCGGGTCTCGTCTGGGTGTCTTTTGGAAACGATGGACTTGTGGAAAGTGGGTGGCGCGGAGATCAGGTTACAGAGAACCGGAGTGCTTCGACTCGGGCTTTTCTCCGTGGGGGAGGGAGGATCTGGAACTTTTTCGGCCTGATTTCTTCTTACGCGCAGGAAAAAAAACGCGTCCAAAGGATGATTAACTCCGGAAAGAAACTGCTTCTATGTTGTGTGTGATGTTTAATGACGCGTTTCAGTCAAATCGACTCGAGGTCCGACCATGAGTTCGTTCGGAGTGATCTTTGGATGAGAAAAGCACCCGAGCAGTTGGAGACTTTGAAGAATCTTTGTTCCAATGTCGCAACCGGGAGTTTATTTGGAGTCCACAGAAGATGCCATCCGTTACAGAACTCGGGTCGCCGGAATGAGGAAACATTAGAATAAAAGTCTGTTTTTATCGGGGTGCAAAGTTGCAGGCTCGAACCCCCCCAAGATGTCTTCCCCCGGCCGCAGCCCCATTGTGTGCGGGGTGATGTGCGTGTTGGCTGCCTCCCTTTTCGGTGCTTCTCACGCAGCCTTCTCCCCCAACGGGACCCTTTTCGACGACCCCTGCAAGAAAACTACGACGTGTGAAGTGTTAAAGTACAACACGTGTCTGGGGTCGCCCCTGCCCTACACGCACACGTCTCTGGTTCTGGCCGACGACTCGACGACTCAAGAAGAAGCGTTCGAGAAGTTGACCATGTGGTCCGGTAAGCTTGTGTGTGAAGGCTGTAGATGGACTAGATGATGTGGAGTCGAACCCTTCACCGGCCCCGTGGTTCAACCAGACACGACCAGCAGCACGGGGCTTTTAGTTCTAAATAAGTAGGTCTAATACAGAACCTCTCAGAAAGAATCTCTGAGAGTACCATACAGGAATCTTTCTTTAACGGCAGGATGTGCAGTGCAGGCCTACAGTAGGCCTACTACCCAACACTCTACATGTTAGAATGACACACAATGTGAACCGGCGACCAATTATTTAAATGAGTCTTTAGGAAGCGGAAGCAATCAATCAATCAACCTCCTCCCCGTCCCGGGACAGTCCCACTGTCCCCGCGGTCCTCCAGGGAGCGTCCGCACGGTTTGGTTGGTTGCGTGAGCAGAGCGCAGCGTCGCACTGTAAACACAGGCAGCCTGACTTATTACAAACACGCGTTATCGTCCTACATACAACAGACTGGCCCTCTGGTCCAGAGGAAGGTAAAGGCTGGAGCGTACTGCCAGACTAGAGAGAGCATAGAGAGTGTGTGTGTGTGTTTGCTCAGGAGCACGTCAGTAGAGCAGCCTCCCGAGCAGCAGACAGCTCGTCTATTTTATGTGTCGTTCACATGTTGATCTCATGTTGACGTGGAACTCTGCTAGTTCTCCTTCAGACTGGCCCCCGTGAGCCTGACCCCCTCTAGAACCCTCGCCCAGGTTAAAGGTCAAGTCGAGCCCTGTTGCCTAGGAGTTAAAAAATATATAAACGGCCCGAGGCACCAAAGATCCATCTTGGGGTTCCTAGGGGCGGGGGGCCTGATGTGGGGGTCTCACTGTACACTATGATGAAGACTGTACTCACACTAACCTCAGGGTGCCCCCCTTAGGCCTGCGCAACGCCCCCCGCTGCTGGTCGGTCATCCAGCCCCTGCTGTGCGCCGTCTACATGCCCAAGTGTGAGAACGGCCGCGTGGAGCTGCCCAGCCAGACCCTCTGCCTGCAGACCCGACGGCCCTGCAGCATCGTGGACCAGGAGCGCGGCTGGCCGGACTTCCTCAAGTGTGAGGACAACCACAAGTTCCCCCTGGGCTGCTCGGTACGGCGGCAGTCCCCTCCACTGAGATGTCATTCATGTTATCATCGTTATGGTTTCATGTCTCATGTCTCCTGTTGTGTAACCATCAGAGGTCATTCCACACCTGTTGCTTATTGAAACGGTCAGGAAGTCACGGTGTCCTAGTGGGGTCCCTGGGGGTCTCTCCAGGGGGACCCCCGGACCCCCAACACACCCTGTCCTCCCTCACAGCGTGTTAACCCTGAGTGCCCCCCCCCCTCCCTGCAGAACGAGGTGCAGAAGCTGAGCTTCAACACGTCTGGCCAGTGTGAGGCGCCCCTGGTGAAGACAGACATCCAGTCCAGCTGGTACAAGGACGTGGAGGGCTGCGGCATCCAGTGTGACAACCCTCTGTTCACTGAGGAGGAGCACGCCGACATGCACGCCTACATCGCCTACTTCGGCTCCATCACCCTGCTGTGCACCCTGTTCACCCTGGTGAGCAGAACTACGACACCCACAATCCCCCTGGAGTCCGTTACCGTAATGTACAGTGTTCCTCGCGATGCGGTGGAGATGCTTTGCATCAGAGTGTATAAAAGTTGATGAGTGGATAATGAACCCAGAGCCGACAGGGGAAAGTGATTCATCTCCTGTTTACCGTGCAGAGTGACTCACGTTTCGCTAACGCATGCAATGACGGTACAATAAAACACTGCAGCAAGATGACTCCACACACACGTTGGGTATGTGTCGTCTGACACCACCTTCTGAGTGGTGGTCAGTCTCTGCTGACGGAGGATTCACTGACGTGTGCTCCACCTCAGGCCACCTTCCTGGCCGACTGGAAGAACTCCAACCGCTACCCGGCCGTCATCCTGTTCTACATCAACGCCTGCTTCTTCGTGGGCAGCATCGGCTGGCTGGCCCAGTTCCTGGACGGGGCACGGCAGGAGATCGTCTGCAAGAGTGACAACACCATGCGGCTTGGGGAGCCCTCGTAAGCACCCGGGGTCACCCCACACCTACTGTTACCCCTCTGTTACCCCGAAGTCACCACGGGGTCACCCCACGTCTACTGTTACCCCTCTGTTACCCCTCTGTTACCCCGACGTCACCCCTCTGTTACCCCTCTGTTACCCCTCTGTTACCCCTACTGTCACCCCTCTGTTACCCCTCTGTTACCCTACTGTCACCCCTCTGTTACCCCTCTGTTACCCCGACGTCACCCCTCTGTTACCCCTACTGTTACCCCTCTGTTACCCTACTGTCACCCCTCTGTTACCCCTCTGTTACCCCTCTGTTACCCTACTGTTACCCCTCTGTTACCCCTCTGTTACCCCTACTGTCACCCTACTGTTACCCCTCTGTTACCCCTACTGTCACCCTACTGTTACCCCTCTGTTACCCTACTGTTACCCCTCTGTTACCCCTACTGTCACCCTACTGTTACCCCTCTGTTACCCTACTGTTACCCCTCTGTTACCCCGGGGTCACCCCACACCTACTGTTACCCCTCTGTTACCCTACTGTCACACCTCTTTTACCCCTCTGTTACCCCTCTGTTACCCCTCTGTTACTCCTCTGTTACCCTTCTGTTACCCCTCTGTTACCCCTACTGTCACCCCTCTGTTACCCCTCTGTTACCCCTCTGTTACCCTACTGTCACCCCTCTGTTACCCCTCTGTTACCCCGACGTCACCCCTCTGTTACCCCTCTGTTACCCCTCTGTTACCCCTCTGTTACTCCTCTGTTACCCTTCTGTTACCCCTCTGTTACCCCTACTGTCACCCCTCTGTTACCCCTCTGTTACCCCTCTGTTACCCCAATGTCACCCTACTGTTACCCCTCTGTTACCCCTCTGTTACCCTACTGTCACCCCTCTGTTACCCCTACTGTCACCCCTCTGTTACCCCTACTGTCACACCTCTGTTACCCCTCTGTTACCCCAATGTCACCCTACTGTTACCCCTCTGTTACCCCTCTGTTACTCGGTTACCCTACTGTCACCCCTCTGTTACCCCTACTGTCACACCTCTGTTACCCCTCTGTTACCCAAATGTCACCCTACTGTTACCCCTCTGTTACCCTACTGTCACCCCTCTGTTACCCCTACTGTCACCCCTCTGTTACCCCTACTGTCACACCTCTGTTACCCCTCTGTTACCCCTCTGTTACCCCAATGTCACCCTACTGTTACCCCTCTGTTACCCCTCTGTTACTCTGTTACCCTACTGTCACCCCTCTGTTACCCCTACTGTCACACCTCTGTTACCCCTCTGTTACCCCAATGTCACCCTACTGTTACCCCTCTGTTACCCCTACTGTCACCCCTCTGTTACCCCTCTGTTACTCCTCTGTTACCCCTCTGTTACCCCTCTGTTACTCCTCTGTTACCCCTCTGTTACTCCTGTTACCCCTCTGTTACCCCTCTGTTACCCCTACTGTCACCCCTCTGTTACCCCTCTGTTACCCCTCTGTTACCCCTACTGTCACCCCTCTGTTACCCCTCTGTTACCCCAACGTCACCCTGCTGTTACCCCTCTGTTACCCCTCTGTCACCCGACTGTCACCCCTCTGTCACCCCTCAATCCCCCAGAGATGGAGCTGTGTGTGGTTGTCACAGTGAACCGGTTCAACCAGCTGTGCTGACAGAAGTCCTGAGGCATCAGATATTACACACTGAATAATTGACCCGAGTGTTGAAGTGTTTCTTCTGAAAATCTCTGCAGTCACATTCTTGGCTAACTTCACTACGCTGGAGGTAAGTGTTTTAGAGGTCTGATACTAACACGTGAGTCCTCCTCCTCTTCCTCCAGGTCGTCAGAGACCCTGTCCTGCGTCACCATCTTCATCATCGTGTACTACTCCCTGATGTCGGGGGTGATCTGGTTTGTGATGCTGACCTACGCGTGGCACACCTCCTTCAAGGCCCTGGGCACCACACAGCAGCCGCTGTCCGGACGCACCTCCTACTTCCACATGGTCACCTGGTCCGTGCCCTTCGTCCTCACCGTGGCCATCCTCGCCATCGCCGAGGTAAGGAGAACGCCGCCCGGCCGGTGGCTTCACACGGGCCTCTTCACTGTTCAGAGGAGAACAGTACCCAGCGGTCCCTGGGTGGCTCCAGAACCTGGGGCCAGGAGAAGAGTGCCTGAACTTCTCTCAGGAGTGTGGACCTCCAGCTCTCAGGAGACTCCTCTACCAAGAGCTTATCTCATGGAAAAGGGTTCCAAAAGCACATTCCTGGCTGCACTCTTGGTACTTGACCAAAAGTGATAAGATTATCATAATAAAATCACCCAAGCACCCAGTTGGTGTTATTCTAGAGTCCCAGTGTGGACCAATCGGAGGCCTCGTCCGGTTCTGCAGGGGTCTCTCTGCTGAGGGGTCCCGTGAGGAACACCCCGTGTGTTAAGTGTGTGTTTCCGGTGTTTCCTGTCCCACAGGTGGATGGAGATTCTGTGAGCGGCATCTGCTTCGTGGGCTACAAGAACTACCACTACCGGGCGGGATTCGTGCTCGCGCCTATCGGCATGGTGCTGGTGGTGGGCGGGTACTTCCTGATTCGAGGTGAGCCCGGCCGGTTCTTCCACGCTCTGTTTTTTGTGTTTGGCTTCGAGTCTGCTGGCCGCGGTGCAGACCCTGCTGGTCGAGGCGTCTGGCAGAGCGTCTGGCCGGAGCTCCAGCCAAATATGCAACACAGGGAATGTGCACGCTTTTCCCCTCTGTTCTGCAAAAACCTCCATTTTCCACAAGTGTTCTACATTGACCCAATCAAGTGACGGCTCGCCCTTCCTTTCAGGGGTCATGACCTTGTTCTCCATTAAGAGCAACCACCCCGGCCTGCTGAGCGAGAAGGCGGCCAGCAAGATCAACGAGACCATGCTCAGACTGGGTACGGCCGGCTGTCCTCCTCAAAGTGGGGTCAAATACAAATACAACCAGGGCTGGGATCTGGGGCTGTGACCCTGGCTGGGAGTTGCAGAGCAACTTGTGATAAAACCTCTGGACCCAACAGAGCCAGACTGGACTTTGTGCCAGATGGACGTAATCCAGAAGCTGCAGCTTTAAATGATTCTTCTCATTATCTTTTATCCAAAACATATCAACGTAACAGCTGTATGTTATTATTCTTCAATCTCCCACAACCCCGTTTGCAAATCAGGTCCACCCCAAATCTGGCCCCTGACCACAGGTGGGGGAACCCTAGATGAACCCCTTCATGAAGCCCTCCATGACGCCCTCCATGACACCTCCCCTCAGACCTTCATGTGTTCTCCTTTCACTCAGAGGTGTTCCTCGTTCTCCGTGTTCTCCTCTGTCCTCACCAGGAATATTTGGGTTCCTGGCATTCGGCTTCGTCTTCATCACCTTCGGCTGCCACTTCTATGACTTCTTCAACCAGGCGGAGTGGGAGAGGAGCTTCAGGGAATACGTCCTGTGAGTTCAAAAAACTTTATTCACTTTATTTATTAACTTTATTGTAACAGCAACCTCATCATTTTGTTTAACCGATTAGAACGTCATCACTAATGTAATAGAGATGGCAATCATGCTATAATAATGATGATGATGATTAATATGATAACGATAACACATCATTTGTTGATGCAGCTGTGAGGCCAACGTCACAATCGCCTCTCAGACCAACAAGCCGATCCCAGAGTGCATCATCAAGAACCGGCCCAGCCTGATGGTGGAGAAGATCAACCTGTTCTCCATGTTTGGGACCGGCATCGCCATGAGCACCTGGGTGTGGACCAAGGCCACCATCCTCATCTGGAAGCGCACCTGGTGCAGGTGAGCGTGGCCCCGCCCCCCACCACCGCTAGCCTCAGTCTGCATGTCAAGGCGTTAGAGAACAAGCTGGTGTTGAGATGTTCCTGAAGCTCCTCCCGTCCCTCCAGGCTGATTGGCCGCAGCGACGACGAGCCAAAGAGGATCAAGAAGAGCCGCATGATCGCCAAGGCCTTCTCCAAGCGCAAGGAGCTGCACCAAGACCCCGAGAAGGAGCTGTCCTTCAGCATGCACACCGTGTCCCACGACGGCCCCGTGGGTGAGTCCTGCCTCAGACTGAACGCACTCAACCAGAACTAGAACCTGCTAGAACGTTACTCAGAGCAGGCTGACTGTAGGACCCTGCAGGACAACATAACATGAGCCATGGAAGCGTGTTGGTGTCCTGTGATCTCAGGGAACTGTCCTGCTGCTACGTGTGGGAACTGAAATGGTATTCTTGACGCCACGTTGTGTACGCAGTAGCTCCAGGCCTTGTCTGGTCTGTAAACCGGTTCAGAGAGGACCCCTCTCACCCTGTCTGTGTTGCCCCCCCCCTGACCGCCGCCTGCAGCCGGGATCAACTTCGACCTGAACGAGCCGTCCAACGACATGTCGTCAGCCTGGGCTCAGCACGTCACCAAGATGGTGGCCCGGCGGGGCGCCATCCTGCCCCAGGACATCTCCGTCACGCCCACCGGGACGCCAGGTGGGACGGCCCGCACACGCTACACGCATGCTACACACGTGGTACATACATGGTACATGTATTGTACACACATGCTACATGTATGGTACACATGGTACACACATGGTACACATGGTAACTGAGCATGCTAAGTAACCATGGTAACTGAGCATGCTAAGCAACCACGGTAACTGACCCCGCCCCCCCAGTGCCCCCGGCGGAGGAGCGTGACCAGCTGTGGATGGTGGCGGCGGAGATCTCCCCCGAGATGATCAAGCGCAAGAAGAAGAAGAAGAAGCGGCGAGCGGGCGTGGTGAAGGAGGTGCTGCCCCTGGAGGACCCGCCGGACCCCCAGGGGTACCGGCGCCGCGAGTTCGGCCCCAGCTCGGTGCCACGCCTCCCGGAGCTGCCACGCCACCCCAGCCTGGTGGCCGACCTGCGGGCCCAGCGCCCGGCCCAGCGCCCGGACCACCGCCTGGACCACCGGCCGGACCACCGGCCAGACCACCGCCTGGACCACCGCCTGGACCAGCGCCGGCTCCGCGACGCCGCCGACGTCCTGCCGGGCTCCTACCCGGACTTCAGGCCCTCCCACCCCTTCCCGCCGCACCGCCCCCCCGGCCCTCTGGAGGACCCCCCGCCGCTGGGCCACGCCCCCCCGAGGGGGCCGCGGTGCCGGCCCTTCGAGGGCCCCGCCCCGTGGCGGCCCGGCAGGACCCCGAGGCCCCCGGGGGAGGGGCTGCCCCGGGTCCCGGGGGGCCGCCGGGCCACGGGCCCCGCCCACTCCAGGACCAACCTGATGGAGGCGGAGCTGATGGACGCCGACTCGGACTTCTGAGGAGGCGGGGCGGTCCGGGGGGGGGCGGGGCCGGGCCTCTGGGCCAGGGGGGTGGGGCCTGGTGGTCCGGCCGTGGTGAGGTGGAACAAGGACTACAAAGTGCTGGCTGCTTTCAGCCCCTCGGGTCAACGGAACAAAGCCAGTCTGGGTGTCAGGTCGTTAAGGGATGGAGTAAAGGAACAATGTACATACAATAATGAAAGAAAGATATTTTTATATTTGACATATGTCCACTTTAATGATGTCATAGATAACTCTGCAGTAGGAACAGGGCAGCTAATGTCTGAGGGGCTCAGGGCATCAATATTCTGCCGCCTATTTTTCCAAATTGTCTTTTTTATATATTTTATTTTCACTCCTCGCGGCCAGAACTTGAAGCCCGGTGAGGCCGGCCCAGCAGCCGAGGACAAGTTTATAATCACGGCTGTCAGGGAAGAGTTTAACCCTATGAAGTGAGTTTTATAGTAGAATGAGACGGTCTGTGAGAGGCTGAGGGTCAGTCTGTGATGAGCTTGTTAATGTTTCTGTGTTTTATTGGTTTCTGACAGTAAGATGAACCGTATGAACTTTGAACTGAAATGCACTCTCCCTTCACACACATGTTGGTGCTAGCCTGCTCTGGTACTGCTCGGTACCGCCATCCTGGTTCTGTTCTGCTTCGGTTCTGGTACCTCACTGCTATAAGCTATTGCCAAGTTAGACGTCCATGTTTTCGTTCAATCACAAACCTTTGTCAATCAGTTCATGCAATAACTCGTCACTCTTCCATTGTGTATATATGGTGAACGTTATTTACAGCAGTATTTTTGCTATCTTTCTAATGCTATTTTAATTATTTGAGTTACGTCAGCCTGATTGTGTTTCCCGTTAGAGTTTAGGAACATGTCTGTACCCCTCCTGTATGTTACACTTCATTTCGTCTTTTTAAGTATTACTTTATCACTTTTTAGCCTTTGAATATCTCTGGAGTGTAAACCCAATTTCTGTAATGTTGTTCATGTTCTGTTTGTATATAAGCTGTTCGTTTCATTAGTACTGTGTTTGTGTCCGCTTTATTACACAATAAAGGAAAAGTCCAGATTTGGTTTGTGAATCGATGTGTTATTCTATTCTCTCATATATATATATATATATATATATATATATATATATACACACAATTAAATAATTTTTTGCATTGTACTATTTGTTAAATTATTGCAAAATGGTTTCACAAATATTAGTATTCAAATGTAGTACGCGGGGCAGCGATCCAACCACAGGGCGGACTACATTTCCCAGAATGCACCGCGGCCCAGAGGACGTCAGCTGGTTCGCCGTAAACACGGTGTTGACACTGCGTCTCCTGCACCCCCGTCGTTCAGGAGGAGACATGGAGGGACCGTATATCGTGGGGGACATAGGTGAGTAAGACATTAGGGGACCGGTTGTCCCTAGTACTGACCCGGTACCGGTACTGACCCGGTCTGTAGGCCGCGTGTCTGAACACCATCTGTGGTGAACGCGGGCTACGTTGTTGACATGTGATGTTGCAACGATCAGGTCCGCAGAACATTTACCGAACCTGTCCGGTAGTCGACGACTCGTTTCAGTAACCACACGGCCATGTGCTGTACATACCTGTATACTTCTTGTAGTTGTAGTTATGTCCATACGGGGTGTAAATAGTTTATATCTCTGCACTACGGTTACTCCTGCGCGCTGTTTCTTGTAAATTGTACTCAATGCTGCTGTGACATGTGAATTATTTCCACGGGGACCAATAAAGTCTTATCTATCAAGACCGTACAGAGCAGCCAGCAGGGCCAGCATAGACATGCGATCTCATAGACGCAGCATCGAGCGCTAACTGCCCACTGGGCTGATGAGACGCGGAGCCGCCATCTTGGAGTGGTGATCCGCCCCCCTCAGTGTAATTCATTTGACAGGAGAAATGAACTGTCAGCGCATTTAATTAATCTTACCTCACTGAATACCACTGATTTTCACGTGTTTTTTTGTAATACGTGTAGCTATGATAAAGGACACATGTTTTGGCGTGTTTTATTATTCATAGTTGGCTTAACAGTAATAGAAAATTATTATATGCTATAAGTGACCAGACGTCCGAGATCAAAACTGGGAACATACTCCCCGAGAAGGGGGGAAAAAGGGTCAGCTATGTTTAAGTTGAAGAAACAATATGATTAGGTTATACATATAGGCTACGTATATCATACTATTACTCGCAGTACTTGTACATTGTTTACAATTTTTTATTTACATGTTTCTGCTAACTGTAACCGTTTACTACCTCGACGATCACTACCTACACCTGCACTGTTTACTGTCACTTTAACAACTACGTTAATTACCGTCACTTTAATAACTACTGCCACTTTAATGTTTTTCATTTTTGCACTCTGCACCTTATTCTGCATTCCTGCATTTCAACCCGCACCTTTATCGCACATTTGCACTTCTGGTTAGAACCAGTGGCGGCTGGCCCATAGAGGGCGATAGGGCACCGCCCCCCCTTGACCCACAATAAATAAATAAATAAAAAATAAAATAAAACTAATAACAATAAATTATACAAATTGTTAATATTTGTGTGTTTGAAATATGACTGTACCCAGTAATATGTGCAAAATATAATAGAAAATCATCTGTGCAAGATGTATGCTTTTCCTATATGGAGGATCAATTGTGACATATCTTTAATTATATCTATCAATATATCTTTCATTTTGAGTGTCAATCTATTGGTCAATAAATTAATTTATAGTTAAAAAAACTATAGACTATATTATTCATTGTATTATTCAAAACAATGTGCCAAATTATTTGTAATAATTTGTTTAATTATTTATGCAATAATTCGTTTCACATCAGATTGAAAGATAGATTGCCAGATAGATTGCCCATTTGAAGGGTTCCATATGCCCTGTTCTGATTGGTCTGCGATGCCCCCTTTCTGATTGGTCTGCGATAACCAAAGATTCTAAATCACTACACGGTGGAAAATATGGAGGGGAGTGTTGCAGCTGATTTACGAGGGGCCTCTGACATCTCAGAAAGTCAAGGTATGTGAATTAATTAACATGACATTACAACTGAAATCTGTGCCTCATTTAAATGTAATACTTGTTAAAAGAATAGAAAATGGCTCTCTTCAGAGCTTCAGATGTGTAGACTTTAACGGCAGTTATCGCAGACCAATCAGAACGGGGCATCTGGCAATCTATCTTTCAATCTAATGTGAAACGAATTATTGCATAAATAATTAAACGAATTATTGCATAAATAATTAAACGAATTATTACAAATAATTTGGCACATTGTTTTGAATAATACAATGAAATTAATTTATTGACCAATAGATTGACACTCAAAATGAAAGATATATTGATAGATATAATTAAAGATATGTCACAATTGATCCTCCATATTCCTACACGTGTCCCATGCTTCAACAGCTCTGGGGCAATGGAGAAATCGCCCCAAGGATGCGGGTCTGTGTAACTGTTTAGCCAATTACTAATTTAAGATGTGAAAGCATGACATAAAATTTGGCCAATCAGCGTCCTCAAATCCAAGCCGATATACAGTTGTATATAGTTGACCTTAGTATTTTTTTAGTCCTTAATTTTCACTACCTATTAATCTGCTGATTATTTTCTTGATTGTTTAGTATATAAAATGTTTACTGTAATTTCATAGAGCCCAACGTGACTACAAATTCTATTTCAAATGAAAAAAATGGAAAGCTTGTGCTTGTGCAATATGTTGTTTATGTTTTGTGTTAGAATGCCTCAACTCTTTAATATTGGCATTAAATAATTATTGACTATTTCACAGAGCACTCGTTTCCTGTAGTTTGTGTTCAATGTATTGGGATGGTTACTGAAATTGACTGAATATGGCACAGCCCCACCTAGAATATTTTTCACCAGCCGCCAACTGCATTTCTTTGTCCCTGTACTTGTACTCTGCGCAATGACAATAAAGTTGAATCTAATCTAATCTAATCTAAAACATAAACAATGTATGAATACATTAGATATCTATATCTTAGGGACCTATACAGTAGACTGTATCTCTTGACTGTTGCTGCAGCAGCAAAGAGTTTATTCTTGACAGTCTTGACACTTGTATTGATATTTTGTATAAACAACATTCTTTCCTTAAATTATTATGTTTACAGTGATTGTTTTATATGTATTTTTTATGTATGTAGCTTTGGATAAAAGCGTCTGCCAAATAGCCTACTTAAATATAAACATAAACATCTATAAACACCTGAACGTTTTCATATCAGCTAAAACCACCAATCTGTTTCACTGGATTCAGAATAAAACCAAGTTCTGTCTTACCCAACAATGTTAGTATTACAATGTTAATGTTAGGTTACAATTATACTGTTAAGAAAGTATTGTCTTATACTTTGCCTAAAATGAGAATGCATCATAATCAGTGGCGGTTGGTGAATTTTGTTTAAGGTGGGGCTTAAAGGTTGAAAACTAAACCCCTGTAGGGGGGTCCGGGGTCATCCTCCCCCAGAAGATTATTTGTGATTTTCACATACAAATGAAGCATTCTGGTGCATTCTGACAAAATAATAAAGACAAAATGGAACATTTCCTTACAAAGACGAATGGGGCCAGAGAACTAAGTTTTAACTTAATTTATTTGCTTTGTTGAATTCAGCAAGATTTAAAGTGCAAATCCATCAATAAAAAATGGGAATTATACACAAGTTAAAATTAAATTCAATTCAATTTATAGAGCACCAAAACATTACACGACTCATGGCGGTTGACAGTGTTGAACATTCAGAGAGAGCCCATATGTAACAGGGCGAGGAAAAACTCCCTATAATTGGAGATACATATAGGAAGAAACCTCATGCAGATCTACGACTCAAGGGCCTGACCCATCTGCCTAGGGTCAGTTACAGGGCAGTAAGGTTTGTATACATGATAAATGAATAGGTTAGTTAGGTGTAGAGAATAGAACATGGTGTCTAGAGCCACCTGGGGTGTATGTAACAAAGATGTAGAATGGTTACATAACCAGTATGATAATGCATGAATCCCATTTAGTGTCAGAAAGTTCAAATAGTCCAGTGTAGGGATGACTTGTCATAGGTATTGGGAATTGTCATAGGGCAGTAGTGGATCGCTAGGTAGCGCAGGCCAGGAATCCGGTCAAGGGGACAGCAACAGGTGATGGTAGGGAGTCATAGGATGGGACTTCAGGTGCGATGAGGACCAAATACAAGGATGGCTGATGACTGGTAATGGTTTACCTCACAAGTGAGGTAAGGGGGAAGAGAGATAGATATATAGAGTGGGTTAGGCGTGCTATAAGTTTCATGATGGTTAGTATTAATAAGTGTATCAATAGTACCTATACACTATAGAGAGAAGAGGGAGTTGAACGACATGACAGAGAGAAGAGGTAAGAGGGAGAGTTGAGAGAGACAGAGGGAGATACAATATGCACACTGAAGGCATGATGCCACCATAGGAAAGATAGACTAGCTATAATGTATAGCCACTGTCCATCTGATTGTCTAGTTAGCTAGCGCTAATACTCCCCCCCCCCCCCCCCCACAAAATCTGGACTGTGGTCCTAACTTTTACCCCTGTTGGCTTTTACAATCTTTATCTTTATCATCTATTTCAACTTTATGTTGTTCAAGTATGTCATTTCTTCATTTCATTCATTTAATTGACAAGCAATTCTATTACGGTCATACTCTTGTTTGTTAGCCTAGCTGGCTACGATTTCAGTACTCCTCAACTCTGTGGTAATATAATACAACCAATAGTGCGTTAGTCTTAAATCTTACTTGTGAAAAGTAATCCCCCGATTCCTATTGTCGACGCTCCGCTCATTTGAGCAGGAATACGCTGAACACCAGCCCGGCATCCTTGTTTTCTTCTGTAGACGCTACCTGTCAACTGTTGCTGTCAAGCTGCTCGCCGGCTCCTGATCCCCACTCCAAGATGGCGGCCGAATTTCTCGCGTAGCAGCAGCCAATGCTGCGTCTACGTTCTACGATGTCTATGAGGGCCAGTGTCTCTGGTGTCCCTCAGGGCTGTCTCCACTGGCCCACATACGGCTGCTCGATGCTCCAGAAACTAGAATGTGGTTCAGGGATGATTATAAAAGGACTAGTTCTTCTTGGCTGCTGGTTAGATGAAGCCGGTGACAGACAGTGCTCCACACTGTGCTGACGGTACCGGTTCTCCCCGCTGTGCTGCAGGCTGCTGGGCCGAGCGGACCGAGGTGCACCAGGCGGCCCACCTGGGCCACGCGGCCCGGCTCCGCCAGCTCATCCGCGACGGGGCGCCGGTCAACGTCGTGGCGGTGGACTCCATCACGCCGCTGCACGAGGCCTGCATCCAGGGCCAGAGCCAGTGTGTGGAGCTGCTGCTGGAGGCCGGGGCACAGGTGGGCAGGTCCTCCAGGTGCTGGAGCACCCTGTGAAGGTGTTGGACCGCCCTGTCCAGGTGCTGGACCGCCCTGTGCAGGTGTTGGACCACCCTGTGAAGGTGTTGGACCGCCCTGTGTAGGTGCTGGAGCACCCTGTGAAGGTGTTGGACCGCCCTGTGCAGGTGTTGGACCGCCCTGTGAAGGTGTTGGACCGCCCTGTGCAGGTGTTGGACCGCCCTGTGCAGGTGCTGGACCGCCCTGTCCAGGTGCTGGACCGCCCTGTGCAGGTGTTGGACCACCCTGTGCAGGTGCTGGACCGCCCTGTGCAGGTGTTGGACCACCCTGTGCAGGTGTTGGACCGCCCTGTGCAGGTGTTGGACCGCCCTGTGCAGGTGCTGGACCGCCCTGTGCAGGTGCTGGACCGCCCTGTGCAGGTGTTGGACCACCCTGTGCAGGTGTTGGACCGCCCTGTGCAGGTGCTGGACCGCCCTGTGCAGGTGTTGGACCGCCCTGTGCAGGTGTTGGACCGCCCTGTGCAGGTGTTGGACCGCCCTGTGCAGGTGCTGGACCGCCCTGTGCAGGTGTTGGACCGCCCTGTGAAGGTGTTGGACCGCCCTGTGCAGGTGTTGGACCGCCCTGTGCAGGTGTTGGACCGCCCTGTGCAGGTGTACGGTGCACACAGCTTTAGAGAAGCCCTCCTTGTCTGACGGAGGGCAGCTCCCAGATGGAAGGGGGCCCCTGTGACTGGTTGTGTATCAACATGTTATATGTTGTTGTGTGTCCTGTACATGTTGTTCACTCTCTTCAGTGGTTTAGTGAATCCACCATTGGTGCTCGGCTTTGTGTTAGACTAATATTCAACCGACAACGTGAAGCGGTGGTTCTCAACTGGTCTGGCTTCGGGACCCACCATCACCAATGACAAGCTGGGACCCAAATCAAGGAACATTTGTCAAATGTATTTAACATAACATAACACTTCAGTAACTGTACTATTAAACTATTCAGTCACTTATTCAGGCAATCAAAAATAGACAGCACTCCGCTGCATAAAAAATCTTCAAAATAAAAGCACAGGATTTTTTTTTTTTTTTTTTTTTTGCCCGAAAGTGGGTCGTGACCCACCAGTTGAGAACCACCAATGTATTGGACCCTAGTAGTCTAGTGCAGGTGTAGGACTACAGGTGGGGGTACCCTCTGGTGAGGGTCCGTGTGGTCTCACAGCCGGTGGTCTCCCTGGGGGGCTCAGGTGGACGCCAGGAACGTGGACGGCAGCACCCCGCTGTGCGAGGCCTGCTCGGTCGGCAGCCTGGAGTCTGTGAAGCTGCTGCTGGAGCACGGGGCCACGGTGAACCCTGCCCTCACCTCCCGCACCCCCTCGCCCCTCCACGAAGCCTGCATGGGAGGTGGGTGGGGGGGGGGGGTGTGTGTGTGTGTGTGTGTGTGTACGCGTGTGTCTATGTGTGTGTGTGTGTGTGTGTGTGTGTGGGGGTGTGTGTGTGTGTGTGTGTGTCTATGTGTGTGTGTTTGTGTTTGTGTGTGTGTGTGTGTGTGTGTGTGTGCGCGCGTGTGTGTATGTGTGTGTGTGTGTGTGTGGGGGGGGGGGGGGGGTGTGGGGGTGCGTGTGTGTGTGTGTGTGGGGGGTGGGGGGTGTGTTTGTATGTGTGTGTGTGTGTGTGTGTGTGTGCGCCATTTGGGCCTTGCAATTCCCTCTGAAACTGCTGCTTTATAGACTGTGATCTACTGACCCGTACAGCCTAGCTTAGCCCTGGAGCTGCCCAGTTTATGTAATCGGTTTGAAATATGCCCAGTATCTTCTGGGACTGTTGAACCTCAGAGGAGGTTGATTCTCATCATGATGGTGTCTGAGGCGAGGAAGGGTTTGATTAAAACATCTAAAGTCCAAACCCGTCCGATCCACATTATGTGGGTGCTCTGTGAAACGTTCCTGCTGCTCCAGGGAACGTGGAGTGTGTGAGACTGCTCCTCTCGCTGGGCGCCAGCCTGGAGGCCTCGGACCTGTACCACGGCACCCCGCTGCACGTGGCCTGCGCCAACCAGCACCCCCAGTGTGTCAAGATGCTGCTCAACGCAGGTGAGGACATGGAGCAGGGTGGAGGTGTACAGGAGCTCATGGAGCAGGGTGGAGGTGTACAGGAGCTCATGGAGCAGGGTGGAGATGTACAGGAGCTCATGGAGCAGGGTGGAGGTGTACAGGAGCTCATGGAGCAGGGTGGAGGTGTAAAGGAGCTCATGGAGCAGGGTGGAGGTGTACAGGAGCTCATGGAGCAGGGTGGAGGTGTACAGGAGCTCATGGAGCAGGGTGGAGATGTACAGGAGCTCATGGAGCAGGGTGGAGGTGTACAGGAGCTCATGGAGCAGGGTGGAGGTGTACTCATGCTTTACACTGTGTCACCACTTGTGTCGTGTGTGTGTGTGTGTGTGCGCGCGTGTGTGTCTGCCTGTGTGTGTCTGCGTGTGTGTGTCTGCATGCGTGCGTGTGTGTGTGTCTGTGTGCGTGTGTGTGTGTCTGTGTCTGTGTGCGCATATGTTTGTGTGCGTGTGTGTGTGTGTGTGTGTGTGTGTGTTTGTCTGTGTGTGTGTGTGTGTGTGTGTGTGTGTGTCTGCCTGTGTGTGTTTGTGTGTGTCTGCCTGTGTGTGTGTCTGCCTGTGTGTGTGTGTGTGTCTGCCTGTGTGTGTGTCTGCCCGTGTGTGTGTGTCTGCCTGTGTGTGTGTGTGTGTGTGTGTCTGCCCGTGTGTGTGTGTCTGCCTGTGTGTGTGTGTGTGTGTGTGTGTGTGTGTCTGCCCGTGTGTGTGTGACAGGAGCCAACGTGAACGCGTCCCGGCTGCATGAGACCCCGCTCCACTACGCTGCGAGGGCCCGGCAGGCGGAGATGGTGGAGCTGCTGGTGGAGTTCGGGGCCAACATCTACGCCCGAGACCAGCAGGAGAAGAAGCCCGTGGACTACACCGCCCCCGACTCGCCCGCCGCCGCCTGTCTGCGGAGCTTCGAGAGTGAGACCCCCTGCAGAGCACCTAGATGTCCCCATCAGTACCTGTCACTCAGGATGTCCCCATCAGTACCTGTCACTCAGGATGTCCCCATCACTACCTGTCACTCAGGATGTCCCCATCAGTACCTGTCACTCAGGATGCCTGCATGGAGCATAGGCATGTATTGTAACATACCTGTGTGTGTGTGTGTGTGTGTGTGTGTGTGTGTGTGTGTGTGTGTGTGCGTGTTTGTGTTTGTGTGTCTGTGTGTGTGTGTGTGCCTGTGCATGTGTGTGTGTGTCAGGTGCTCCTCTGGCCCTGCAGCAGCTGAGCCGTGTGGCCTTGAGGAACAAGCTGGGCACCCGGGCGCTGGAGGTCATAGGTCAACTGGACATCCCAAAGCTCCTGATTGGTTACCTCTGCTTCCAGTGACCCCCGACCTGGGGGGACCCGGACCTGGAGGGACTGGGGGGACCCTGATCTGAAGGGACCCAGACCTGGGGGGTCCCTGACCTGGGGGGTCCCTGACCTGGGGGGACCGTGACCTGGGGGGACCCTGACCCAGGGGCGGACTGGCCATCTGTGTGATCTGGAGAATCACAGAACGGCCGGTACTCCAGGACGGCCGGTCACCCGCCACGCAGTCTGATGACTCGTGGACGGTTTTTTCCCTCCCGCTTGCAGTTCACACTCCGGTACGGTAGGTGGCAGCAATGCATCTTTAAGTTGGATACCCCCGGCTGTGCTCGCCAATTAAGGAGAAGAAGAAGGAGTGGCAGAAGAAGAAGCAGTCTAGTAGTATTCTATCGTAGCAGCAGGAAAGACGTTAATATGGATAACGCCGGTAAAAAACTGAAAGAAAATGGTGGGGCTAAGAAGGCGAGGGACAAAAAATGCGACATTTAGAAAGAGAAGGCGCTAAATGTCTCAAATGAACAGACATGTTCAGCAGCACAGCCAGCAGCAGCAGCACCACCACTGGAGCAGTTCAGTTTAATATTGGCTGCATCCAGTTGAGTCAAGAAATGAATCAGACGGCTGTGCAGCATCAACATAATAGGGCCAGCTGTGATGAGGGACAGAGAGATGAGCTGGTTCAACAAGGGCAAGTATGGAACATGAGACATGTTCCATACTTGTGAGGAAGAGGGAGAGAGAGAGTTACTTGCTAGGGCTGATGTTAGGAAATATTATTCAGGTTGCTACATTTTTATCTGTACCCAGTTTGTGTTGCTCAGTACAATGCAAAAAAAATAAATGAAATAATCATTACACTAGTTAAAACATTTAAAATTAAAAATTTTAGCTGTAAAATGCCACGTGCAGTAGTAGCTAATATTAAGAAATATGTTGTGCTTTTACTTTTTAAAGTTTTTGCAATGTCACAGTTAATGCTTACAAACTTTGAAGACTGAATACCGAAGTTACATTTGTAATGGTGTATTTTCATTAAAATGTGGTATATTATTTGTGTGTTAAGATTAATTACTGCATACATTAATTAAGATTATTAATTAATACATTCATTTTAAGATAGCATGGAATAGATTATATAAAATGCTGTTATAATAAATTGGATACATAAAACCTGTTTCTATAAAATCCATTCAATCATTTGTGATTTGACACTCATTTGACTCTCAGGTGTTATCGTTGTTGTTGTTGAGTTTCCGTGCACCGGTTGCTTTGGGCCGGGCCTAGTCAAAGTCCAGGGCCGTTGTTTAGTCCCAGTCCGTCCCTGGGCTGACCTGGGGGGATCCTTACCTGGGGGGACTGGAGGGACTCTGACCTGAGGGGACCCTGACCTGGGGGGACCCTTACCTGGGGGGACTGGAGGGATCCTGACCTGAAGGGGGATCCTTACCTGGGGGGACCCTGACCTGGGGGGACCCTGACCTGGAGGGACCCTGACCTGGAGGGACCCTGACCTGGGGGGACCCTGACCTGGAGGGACCCTGACCTGGAGGGACTGGAGGGACCCTGACCTGAGGGGACCCTGACCTGGAGGGATCCTGACCTGAAGGGGGATCCTGACCTGGGGGGACCCTGACCTGGAGGGACCCTGACCTGGAGGGACCCTGACCTGGGGGGACTGAAGGGACCCTGACCTGAGGGGACCCTGACCTGTGAGGACCCTGACCTGGGGGGACCCTGACCTGTGAGGACCCTGACCTGAAGGGACCCTGACCTGGGGGGACCCTGACCTGAAGGGACCCTGACCTGAAGGGACCCTGACCTGGAGGGACCCTGACCTGGACACTTGTTGACACGTTTCAGCCCACAAAACAATGAGAACCATAAGGACACAAAGGCACATGCTGGTGGAGGTTCAGCATTAGATATATATGTATGTAAAGATATATGTTTATATATACTGTATGCACATAACACTTATAGCACAGTCCTGTTGATTACTTGATAACACTAAATATCTTAAGTGGCCTCAGGTGCAGTATTGACTTTTGAACACTTACGTCTATTGGCTGGAAAAAAGCATGATTATGAGTGTGATGTATGTTTTAAAATTGATATATTTATTGATAATGGGCCTACATCAGGGAAGAGAGGCCAGGCGTGATGACAGACAAGGGCTGCATCAATGGCCCTGATGGTGAAGATGTGACATCATGTCTGTGTTCCTCAGACCCTCCTGCCATGTTGATGATGTTTTGTAAGACAGTTCTCGGCCGTGCTACTGAGGCACAGTTTAGAAGACTCAAATACATTGATTTTCTTAATTCTTGATTTGACTGCTGGTATCAGATATGTGTGTGATCCTTGCCTATTATTTATTTGATCATGGTATGCATGTAGGGATGCGTTGAGCATCTTAAAGACTTTTAACTATTAACATCTTTGGGAGGTGGGGAATTGAAAAGGTGTATCAAATCCGGCTTTTCAGCATTACATTCAAACTATTTAGGAAACTATAACGTTGATATATAATCAAAAACGATCAACGAACTCACCTTAACGGCTACCTGTTCTTCAGGTGCTCCAATCACAGCGGCCGTTCTGATTGGCTGTCAACGTCTACCTGAGTCACGTGTCTCATATGAGCTGTCGTAAAGCGTCACTATTTTCTTTGAGCGTCGGGCTGACCGACGTGATTCAAAGAGTTGCAGGCGTCCTTTTTTGTGTCCTCCCGCGCTTTGGACACCCCGGGAAACGCTGTCCACCAATGGAGAGCTTCAGCTGAACCCCCCGCAGTGAGTGAATGTTCAGCATGTCTGTCTGCTTCAGGGGTCGTAATCAGTGTACCTGTCTGTCTTCTCAGTAACCGTGTTACCGCTGCGTGTTGATTGAGCTGCTGATGTTGTAACTGGTGTACAAACAGAGGCACGTGACTTATGGGGGGAAGAACCTCATTGTGTAAACTGTGGAACGCGACTGTGGCAACGAAATGGTGATGCGGGTTCTAGTGCTGTGGTTCTACCGTCATGTTCTGGTCCAACCCCGCTTTTATAGAAGCTAGCTTTGATCGCCATGATACCCCTCAGACCCCACAGAGCGGGTTCTGGTACGGTGACCTGCTGGTCCATCTCAGCAGCTTGATGCTGGCCAGCAGCAGGGGGCGTGGCCCCGCCGCAGAGAACAGGTGAGGGCTCTAATGGGAGGTGGTCTGTATCGTCACGTGATACCTCACGCTCTGCATGCACATCTGGAGAGTCTTGCGGTGTTTAGACGCACCTGTCAGCCCCCCCACACAACCCCATACAACCTACACAACAACGAGTCTACGGCTCCTTTAGAAACGTGGGCATGCCGCACGTGGACTTTTGTATTCGCCCCGATGTTAATTTACTGCTTTTGATTTCTCTCACCTGTGACTCATTTTCCAGATTGGAGACCCACGAGTCGCAGCATTGAATCCACATTGGCGTTAACGCACAGTAATCGCAACGCTTCTAAATACCACGACTCAACTTTTCCACCAGATGGTGCTGTCGTTCCATTCATGCGTTTGGAGACGCTCCTCCTGAAGCTGGCTGGTGACCACCAGTGGTCTCTGCTGGTCTCATGCAGGTCCTCAGACCGGCCTGGAGTGATGGTGTGGTAGATGTTCCTCTACACCAGCTCTGTGCTGCTCAGCCCTGTAGAACAAGGTTGGCAGCTCTAATGGTGGTGGTCACTGTGACATGGATGAGCTCTCCAGTGTGAAGATGAGTTATATTATATTCATGGTGTATATAATCATGATATCAATGTGTTCTCCTGGTTTGAAGCTGACTGGACTTTCTGCACCAGTCCTCTAGAGCAGGAGGACTGTACCAGTGACCTGGACGGACCAGTGACCTTCCACTTGTTGCTTCATCAATAAACAAGTTGTCACTTACTGAAGTGTTTTTTGTTGGTAGTTTGGGAAATTTTTCATTTATGGGCAGCAGTAGCTCAGTGGGTAGAGCGGGTGGACAGAGCAGGTCATCCACTAACCGTAGGGTCGGCGGTTCGATCCCCTCGATTCCCCTCCCCTCCTCCAACTGTCCGCATGTCAAAGTGTCCTTGAGCAAGACACTGAACCCCAACTTGCTCCCTGGGCACTGAACACAGCAGCCTACTGCTCCTATGTACTATAGGATGGGTCAAATGAACATAGCAGCCCACTGCTCCTATGTACCATAGGATGGGTCAAATGAACATAGCAGCCCACTGCTCCTATGTACCATAGGATGGGTCAAATGAACACAGCAGCCCCACTGCTCCTATGTACCATAGGATGGGTCAAATGAACACAGCAGCCTACTGCTCCTATGTACTATAGGATGGGTCAAATGAACACAGCAGCCCACTGCTCCTATGTACCATAGGATGGGTCAAATGAACACGGCAGCCCACTGCTCCTATGTACCATAGGATGGGTCAAATAAACATAGCAGCCCACTGCTCCTATGTACCATAGGTTGGGTCAAATGAACACAGCAGCCCCACTGCTCCTATGTACCATAGGTTGGGTCAAATGCAGAGGACACATTTCGTTCCCATATCTAAAAAATACCTTAGAATGACAAATGTAATCTAATCCAATACATAAAGGTAACGGTGGCTTCAGAGAACCTCGCTTCATGGTCCTGTGGGTCCACAATGTCTGCAGCACTTGGACATCGTATGGTACTGAAGCCCGGTTTGTGAATGGTTTGTGAGGAAGTACTTGACCTGATTCAGCCTGATACTTCCAGTTTGCGGTGTCAGACATTGAGTCATACCATTTATCGCTCACATTTTCAGCCCAGATTTTCAGCCCAGATTTTCTGCTCCATTTAACACGTAAGATTTGTATACTAAAACAGCAGCTGTCAGGCTAGCCTCAGGCTAATGGTGTGTGATAATGCAAAACCAAACTATATAAATTGTTTAAGTTTGAATAACAAACTAGGAGTAACATCAGCATGGTCACGGCTGTCATCACAGGTACAGAGTTCTGACACCTGGTGGAGGTTCTCATCAGGGTGTTCATCTCCTGGGGAAACCCAGGACCTCATGTCGCTGTATACTTGATGTCTCTTCAACCATAGCATCTTGATCACCGGCCAGAAGTGTTAACGGGACACCACAGCTCTGCAGGGCTCTGATTGGCCCTGGATGGTGATGGGTTCCGCTCAGTGGGACACTGAACAGATGTTGGTGTTTCTTCCCAGCGTCTTCCTGGCAACGGCTGTGTTAGTGCTGGAGGGGAGCAGCCTCTGGTGTCCACGTCGTTTGTTCCTGTCCGGTGTGTTCCGGTGTGTCAGCCTGCTGAGGCTCTGGGAGACCTGTTGGAATGTCTCAACGTGAGCGTTGGTCCTGCGGAAGCATAGCTGACCTCTGGGCCCTGGAGACGGTGCTGTGTCTCACAACACCAACGCTGGTGGCCACCAACACCTCTTCAGCTATCAAGTGCCTGATTAGTATGTGTTTTGTGAGACGGTTATGTCGTTTGGGAGCAGAATTCCAGAATCATAGACAACACGTGAAATGGTGAATACACATGTCATGGTCATTAGGAAAAGGTAGGGGTAGACAGTACAGAGACAGGTCATTAAGGAGCAGATAGGTGTTAGACAGTACAGAGACAGGTCATTAAGGAGCAGGTAGGGGTTAGACAGTACAGAGACAGGTCATTAAGGAGCAGGTAGGGGTTAGACAGTACAGAGACAAGTCATCAAAGAGCAGGGAGGGGTTAGACAGTACAGAGACAGGTCATTAAGGAGCAGGTAGGGGTTAGACAGTACAGAGACAGGTCATTAAGGAGCAGGTAGGGGTTAGACAGTACAGAGACAGGTCATTAAGGAGCAGGTAGGGGTTAGACAGGACAGAGACAGGTCATTAAGGAGCAGGTCGGGGTTGGACAGTACAGACAGGTCATTAAGGAGCAGGTAGGGGTTAGACAGTACAGAGACAGGTCATCAAGGAGCAGGGAGGGGTTAGACAGTACAGAGACAGGTCATTAAGGAGCAGGTAGGGATTAGACAGTACAGAGACAGGTCATTAAGGAGCAGGTAGAGGTTAGACAGTACAGAGACAGGTCATTAAGGAGCAGGTAGGGGTTAGACAGTACAGACAG
>JAXIVH010000022.1:969990-974990 GCA_036785325.1 Urophycis tenuis | reverse complement strand
ACTCACAGAACCAGCGCCGATGAATCCAGAAATCTGACAGATCTAGAAGAAAGAGTTTCATCATGCACTCTCCAGGAGCATTCCTGCGGTGTCTGCTCTCAGATGTCTTCACTGTGCTTGTTGTCCACCTGTCGTCTGTGTATGTGAGGGCTTCCAGTTTCAGTGACAAAGAGTGTTCTATCTTAGTGTTCCTCTCTCTTCACAAAGTCAGCACCAGAACCGGTACACCAGACGTTCTCCATACAGGACCCTGGTTGTGGTTCTTCTGGTTTGTAACACTTCAACCTTGCCTCGGTTTAAGAGTTCACTCGTCATCGTGGGCAAACGTCTTGACTGTGGAAGCGACGGGGAGCCGGACAAAGAGCTCATTGTTCAGCCAGACATGAGCTCACTGCCAAGTCGCTGTGTCTCTATTAGACCGGTTGTGTTGACACACGACACCCATTCACATGTTCACCTTCACACAGGAGACTGGGTCTAAAAACACCAGGCTGTAGAGGGACAGCCTAGGGAGGGCGGGAGGGAGGGAGGGAGGAGAGAGAGAGAGAGAGAGAGAGAGAGAGAGAGAGAGAGGGGAGAGAGAGAGAGGGGAGAGAGAGAGAGAGAGAGAGAGAGAGAGAGAGAGAGAGAGAGAGAGAGAGAGAGAGAGAGAGAGAGAGAGAGAGAGAGAGAGAGAGGGAGAGAGAGGAGAGAGAGAGAGAGAGAGAGAGAGAGAGAGGGGAGAGAGCGAGAGAGAGAGAGAGAGAGAGAGAGAGAGAGAGAGAGAGAGAGAGAGAGAGGGGAGAGAGGGAGACTTAAAGGTAACCTTAATTTCTATGACTTCTACGACTCGAATACAATGTGGGTTAGCATGAGGGTCTATATCAGGTTTGAGTCCAACAACTGGCCCTGAAATGCCCTTGGGCAAAGGCATCACCCCTTCCCCAGGGCTCACCCAGTTTTACAACGCTCAGGATCAGATGTGTGAGGTGACATTAAAACATGATGGGGTGAGGGCAGCACCAGGGCCTGACGCCAGCCATGTCTCGACCCAGTGGCGGCTATTTGACACGTGAGGATAAATTAGGACTAAGGGCTCAGAACCGACCCGGTGCCAGTCCAGCAGTCAGCCAGGAGTAGAGCTCAGTACACACCACAGATATGTCCAGAGTTTAGGACAAGACATGAAAAGAGCCATGACAGCCATGCCACCATTCTGTCCCCTCTGTAGTCATGTGACTGGATCCACCAGTGGAAGGGAAGCAAGGGTTTCATGTCACCATCTGATATAGACATAGAGAGACTTTATTAATATTAATGTGAAGGCTGTGTGTGTGTGTAATGTGGAGGCCCTTCTCTCTGCACATGAAGACACAAACATCTTGACCTCCCTTCAACTGCTCCTGGTTGCGTCAGGAGGTCCAGGATGTGGGACGAAGGCCCGAGGGAAGTAAACACAAAGTGTTCTCATGCTGATTTTAAATACCACTTAAAGCCACAGACATGTGCCTGGTTTGCTACCTGAGTTGCGCTGGTTGTCCGCGTGTGGTCCACCTTACTCCTCCCCTCCTGGGACGGCTGGCCGGCCACCAGCTGCTTGTTTGTTATGTGTTTGGCAAACGGCAGGTGACATTCAGCCTTCTCCGAATTGGACGTGTCCTGGAACAGGCTGCGTCACTTTCTCAGAATCCGACCTCCAGGTCCGGTTGTTGGTGCAACACCTCGGACCCGCAGCCCGGCCGTCCGGCCCGGAGCACGCCGTGTCAGCGATTGTGGGTTGTCTTGGAAACAAAGCCAGTGGTTATGGTGATGCGTGAACCGCAGTCGTTTCTGAGAAGATCTAGGGCCAAATCGCAGGATTTGAGAGGGCAGGTTTCTAAACCCAAAAGACTCCTGTCTGAGTTAAGTATAGTGTTGACACAATATCACCCCCTCATCATGGACCAAAGAGCACCTTCATATTGCCCGACCCTATTTTAGCTCTGCATTCTTTTTCCCCACCCAAGTTGCATTTATAACGCAATTCCTTTGACTTGTGGTTTCCCCGAAGAATCTAGAAGGTTTACCCCCCCAACCAAACAATATGGCCTCTGGGTGAATGACGCAGATAGCCCCTTAGTCTAACGAATCAGACTTTAGATCTGGAGTCTTCAGGTTCATGTCTCAGTCTGATGGCGGAGGGGCTCAGATCGGGGTGGACTGGGCGGTCAGGGACTGCTGGGTCCCTGGTGAAGACTCCCTCAGCGTGTCGGGGGGCTGTCCTCACTTTTGGGGTGCATGTGGGTGTACCATCCTCCTCAGGGCCCGTGCCATCACCTGTGTCACCACCGCCTCCACCCCCCTCCTCCACCCTGTAACCACCACCTCCACCCTCTAACCACCACCTCCACACTGTAACCACCACCACCACCTCCACCCTGTACCCGCCGCTTGCACGCTGGCAGCACTTCCCCTGCATGGAGGACAATAGGGCGACAAGCAGCAGGCTGGTCTGTACTGTAGGGCAGCAGGCTGGTCTGTAATGTAGGGCAGCAGGCTGGTCTGCAATGTAGGGCAGCAGGCTGGTCTGTACTGTAGGGCAGCAGGCTGGTCTGTACTGTAGGGCAGCAGGCTGGTCTGTAAGCAGGCTGGTCTGTACTGTAGGGCAGCAGGCAGACTGGGGCCTGCCTGCCACAGAGCTGCAGGTCGGGTCAGAGGATGACAGGAAACACACACTGAGGCCTCAGGCTGCAGGAAGCTTAGATATCATTTAGAGATCAGGGCTCGGTTGGTTCCTGTTCCCCACACAACAGCATCAGGATAATGAACCCCACGACTGGCTGCAGACTAAGAGGACCCCTGATTGACGCTACTTTTAAACAAGAGGTAATGAATTTCCAACGAACGGCCGTGATTTCAGCTAATGGGAGGCGTACTGAAACACAACCCAGAGAGTAAGCAACAGGCGTCATGTAAACGTTCCCCCCTGGATGCTCTTCCGTCTTTATGAGACCACTCTCTGGTCCAATGAAAATAGCCGACCCCCCCTGGAGGAGTGTGTATTAATGACTTCATGTTGCGGTTCGGGTTCACGAGGGGCCGTGGTTATTATGGGGTACGTCCAGCTTCCTCACTCATCTGGAATGTTTCCGTTTCTTATTTCTTGGCTTGGTTTCGGCGTCATTACGGTGGGATCTACTTCCTGAAAGACCTGCATTATGTTACGGCTGTAATCGCCAGGGACCGAGAACCCCGGGCCACTGCTGTGATTGTGTGGCGTCCATCTTGTTGAGCTACTGGTTGCAGGATGTAATGCGCCCCTGAGCCTTGTAAACGCGGCGCTGATTAGGTCACGTTAAGCTAGCACAGCGCTCCCTTGCTAATTCTGACATTTGGCTCGCTGAGTAGGCTGTCAAGCAGGACGACTCGGGTTTCTGCAGGCGTCCAGAACGCATGAAACCCTGAAAGTCAATATGTGGACATTATAGAAACTCCTGGTCCAAATGTATGTAACAGTAGATTTTACATTAATATTTTGAAATGATTTCCAAACCTTTTTTTTAACAGTGATTTACGTCAAAGATTTATGGCACAACAATCTAAAATCTTTAAGTTGCTTCACTGAGAAGATTATGGCCCAGACGCGCGTAAACAACAGGGCTGTGGAATCACAAGCAGGGCATCTGCTCCCTCTCCGAGTATCAGCTGAGATTCCAGATAAGGTCCGACTCAATGACAACACGTAAACCATGAGATACTGTCTGTCTGATACTACTGAGTCCCTCTCAGGCGGGCCAGCTTGGCCTTGGTGCCATTGTTTCAGAGACTCTGTCATCCTTTCATCTGAGTTTCTTTTCTGGTACCTCCTCAGTCCTCCGAGACACCTTCGGGTGACCTCATCGATGAGTGACATCATTCACCACTTCCTACACCTCCTTGTTCACGAAGTGGAAACTTCGGCCCCACGAGATGAATAAAATCAATATGTACCGAAAACGAGGATCATTAAAACCACATGGGATAAAATGCTACATGTGTAAACATTTTCATCAATGTAGAACATTCATCAAAAGTCAAAGTATTTCCGACCCAACTTAGCCCGGGTCACAGCCCTCATGGCAGCAGGGGGAACAGAACTTAATGTTCTGGTCTGCTCTGGGCGTACTGCACATGGCATGTGATTCTGGGACTGGGACACATGGGATCTTTCATTTGTTCGGAGCTTAAAACATTTTCTACCTGTGTTTTTGTAGTAGAGACTCAATTGTGTGGCGGATACTCTATAAAAGCCAAAAGTGGATTTTTATAGAGTATCAGTAACTAAAGTCCTTATTCAAGGCCTTTCCCTTCCCTTTGAAGTCCCACTGTAATGTCCCTTATGCTCTGACTTTTACTGGCCGTTTTCTTCAGCATTGGTGAACAAGTGGATAAAAAGACCTTTGTGTTTCTACGGACTTGGACTACCACGTGTTCAGCGTAGCACGTTTAGCATCTAACACGCAGCTGGGACCAAGCAGCGTGCCAGGGAAATGGACAACGAGGATCTGGTCCAAGCTGGTTGCTAGCGGGCGTCCATCTTGTTCCCCCTGCTGTCCTCCACCCCTGGCTGCTCGCTCCCCGGACACCGGGGCTGTCCCTGTTCCTCTCTGGGAGACAAACACAGACCTGGACGGGACGGACGGGAAGAAAGAGAGCAGGGAAGCCAAGATGTCTGACACTCCCTGAGCCGAGCGAGCAGCGCCAGGTGTGGGAGCTCTGCAGACGGAGTTGGAACCCGCAGAACATTCCACGGCAAGAGGGCCAACTCTGGGGCTCGGAAGAGGCCCGCAGAGTTTTCAGTCCCATCTTTTTGTGACCTGTTTTTATTTGTCGGAGCAGAACAGGTCTATCACGGGTGAAAAAGGGTCAATGTTAGGCATCCCTCTGCTGTGTTAAATGAATGAGTGAGTGTTCTGGAGAGGCTCGTTGCCCTGGCTGGACGTGGCGGTGGAAGCTCTGAGACGTTCTGCTGGAGCTCCTCCTCCAGGACAGACAAACATGGC
>JAXIVH010000022.1:954990-962490 GCA_036785325.1 Urophycis tenuis | reverse complement strand
GGCGTTCTCTCTGGCCTACAAGGACAGAGAACAACAACAGAGAACGAGACGTGGCTGGTGAACAACGCGTCCACAGACTTTGACACTCAGTGTTTGAGGGCGTCTGCAGAACATCGCCTGATGGTGGAGCTGAAGAAATGTGTTGTAGTGTTCAGGGAAACGCAGACGACCCCTGAAGCAGCTCTGCTAACCAAAGGAACAAGTCAGAGGAAAACGAAATGCTAAGAGCTGCTGTTGCTATTTCTCGTCACAGCGTAGAGGTTGGGTATAACTCGTAATAACATTCAAACAGAACGTTGTTACCAATGCTCACATGCGTCCAAAGAAAACAACAGCTCAGCCGAAACGAAACGTCTCTGATTACTAAATCTACAGGAGGTTTACCATGCAGGCCTACACAGAGCCACTGGAAGTGTTTTACCACTGATAGGCAGTATTTTACAGATGATTTTACTGTGGACAGCTGTGAGCTCGTTAATGAAAGACTCTCTTGAGAGCTACTGCCTTTCCTGTTCCTCTGTCGCGACTCTGACTTAATGCTCAGAGTTATCTTTCATCTGACTTGCTATCTGTCGACGTTCCACAATGACAAAGGAACTAGTTTTGCGACTGCAGTTTAGCAGTGACTCACCAGTGTTGTAGTGTTAGCATCAAGGACATTTGATGAATGAAAACTAATGTGGGCCCTTCAAGTATCTAGAGGGCGTGGCCTCACTGCGAGCCGTCTGTCAGGTTTGGTTTGGCCTCTCCTCTGGGCGAGGAGGAAGCCTCTCAGACGCTGAGGCATTAGTCTGAGAGGAGAGTACGGCTGACAGGTGCTGAGTGATGGTGGGGACAGAGCACTCTGCTGCCTCCGGGTCAAAGCTGGGTCAAAGCTGCGTACATAAACATCAGACCCTCAGATGGGGGCCGTGGACTCTCACACTCCTCCAGAAGACACCCGTTTTGAAGACTTCAGTGGTCGTGTGTGTGTGTGTGTGTGTGTGTGTTTGTGTGTGTGGGTGTGTGTGCGTGTGTGTGTGTGTGTGTGTGTGCGTGCGGGTGTGTGTGTGCGTGCGGGTGTGTGTGCGAGTGTGTGTGTGTGTGTGTGTGTGTGTGTGTGTGTGCGCAGGTGTGTGTGCGTGCAGGTGTGCGTGTGTGTGTGTGTGTGTGTGTGTGTGTGCGTGCGCGGGTGTGTGCGGGGTTCGGTAAACATCATCAAACAGTATCATCTCTTTTGTTCAGTAGGTGATTCCACGTCTTCTCCTCTAGCATCCGAGCCACCAGAGCAGGGCTCCGGTCACACTCACAGTGTGTGTGGATGAAGCGGCTGTCATCATGTTGTTTCATGAGACGGTGCTTTGTGCTTCCTCCCTGTGGGCTGAATAGTTTGGCCTTTTTAACATGCATGCAGAGCGGACCACCGCCCACAGCCCCGCGGCTGGCGTGGGGCGCCCCGCGGTGACCAGGGGTCCCAGGCCGGACTGGGCCTCCGGCGGGGTGTGTGGGGCACCGGGTGGGCCGGACCTCAGACCCGGACCTCGGACCCGGACCTCGGACCCGGACCTCGGACCCGGACCTCGGACCCGGGGCCCGGGGGACTGAGGAGAGGAACGGCCTCCAGGGTTCTATGAGTCCACGCCATGTGAGGGTGCACTGCATGCACAGACACGTTGAACTGTCCAACCAAACAATGAATTTACTTTGACCTGAATAATGTTGAGCTTTATTGTGGACTCAAGCCTTGGGGCCGTCCAGGGACACTGACAGCTGTGTGTGTGTCAGAAACAATAGCGGCCACTTAACCGCACACACAGCCTTAACCCAGCCCAGGGCCTCTGGGCCGGGAAATCCACCAAAGTTTCCCGTTTATCAACACTTTTCGGTTCTGGAATGAGGCAATCGCTGAGCTTCCCCAACTGTTTACGGTAAGGCAGGCCCAGCCATCACAGGCAGAGTTCAGGGGGAACTGGTTTGAAGAAGTGGAGACCGCTGTAGTTCCCCTGGTCCACACCAGCAGAGTCCCTCCGCCCGGCCCCAGGCAGGCCGGTCGGAGGAGGAGCACGCGAGCGGCGGAGCGCGGCGGTGTGGACAGAAGTGGATGGGTTGGTGTGGGGGGAGTGATGGATGGCTGTGAGGAACTTACAGCTGGTCACACCAGACCCTCAGGGATCTTCTGCAATGAGGACAGGAGTGGCCGTATGAGAGCCTCCTACCACAGAGACCGTGGTATTAGGTATTAGGCAGACCTTCTGCACAGGAAGGTCACCTCCGTCTGGTTTCGTCGTTGGTCATGAGTGCAGGTGATATCTGGTTGCTATGTTACGATGTGTACTCAGTGTCAAACAAAACTCTGTGCCGTGATTAATTTGTGGTAATGTAGGGTAAAGAGCAGAGCGTGAATGAAGTGTTTGCGTGTGTAGGATTGTGTAAACAACGGAACCTCCCAAGTGACAGTGCTGGTGAAGAACTCTGCAGCCACCTGGTTCTGGTTCTGGTTCTGGTGACAGTTCAGTGAGCCTCTGGACCCAGCCAACACGTCTGTTCTGGAACAAGCTTGCTATTTCCTCGCCGATACGGAACAGAGCGCGTGTTTAAAGTCCTGAGGTTGCCATGAACTTATTTTGACAGGCGTCATCTTTAGATGGTCAGGTCTCTGAGGAGCGCTTTGAGTCTCATGCAGAAACACCTTCATCCACGGGAGCACTGAATTCATTTCATCATGTTTATCTTCTCAGGTTCAATCCACAGCAGTTTGTTTACAATACAACACATGAGCTAATCAGCTGGTAGCAGATAGCGTATTGACTGACTGAAGTCCCCTATATGAAACACAAACAGCAGTACATAGCTGCCTATCTGAGTGGTTAACAGGGTCAAAGGTCAGCCCCAGAACTTCCTCCAAGCACAATGAGAGGAGAATAACTTGTGTCGGAAAACAAACGCTCCCTTTGGCAAAGGGACGTAACGTTGACCGATGAGAAGATCTGAACTCCTGATGACGGTTTGGACTGTGATTGCCGCCGAGGGAAAGAAAACAAGCTGGTTCTTTCTGAGCAGCCGAGGTGAGCGAGAGGCGCTCTGCAGAGACGAGGGCTGAAGGTCCGGCTCGCTTGTTGGACGGAGCTGAAGGCCTCTGGGAACATCAAGAGTTTGATCCCCCCCCCATGCCACAGACACGAGGCGACCGCTGCTTATTAAATATACTGTGGGTGTTGGCAGGAGCATTGAGTCTGGTGCAGAGACCAGAGACCTCTCTGGTTACAGCCTCACATTAGCAGCAACACATCAACGATCACAAGCACTTCCAAACTAATGAAGTTGTGAAGCTCGTGGGCCGACCGCAGCATGCTTACATAACGCCTGCGAGTCCAGACAGCCAGGCTCTGTTGCACCAGAGAAGAGTTCTCACTGGATCTTCACACCAGGGGATGGAGAACAATTCACAGAACACGCCGTTCTGGCTGTCATCATGCTGGGGATCGCACGCCAGTATTGAATGTGTCCTTGCCAGAACTTCTTGTCTGTATTCGTCTGGACTGACTCAGTCCTGCTGACTTCTGAAACCACCACCAATGAGATGCGGTGATATTCTGAGCGAGAACATTCATGTGTAAATGTCACCATTAGCCCTTTGAGACGTGGAATGGGACAGGAAGGGCTAATTACCCGAGTACTAAACACTACAGTTAGGCACATGCCTCCATGTTTGGTCTTTGATCTACATTGAGGTCCATCAAGTCAGACAGCTTCACAAAGAAACATCTTAAAGGTTCTCAGGCTGCAGGTTTCTATGGCTCCTCTCATGCTAAACAACAGAATCAACACCAGCATTCATGTCTCTCTGTATGGGTGGATGATGTCATACACAAGACTCAGCAACAGCCAATCAAAATCTCCTCACCAACGTACGTCGTCATTTTCTAATTTGGACTTAAGTAATGAGTTAGTGATTAATGTGAGGAGTGCCTTGGAGAGGTTCTCATCCAGTGGGGTTCAAGACGATCAACAGGAGGACACAGACAACAGCTTGATGTAAATCTTACACAGATTTTTATTGTTCTTTAATTATTCATTTACACCACTTCATGTGGGCTGCCTCGCCCACACAGTGTTTGTTGAAAACATTCTTTACATTTAGTTCGTCACATACAGAACCTTCTGCTCTCCCTTCCCCTACGTACTGTGTCTGTCTCTATCTGTCTACAGTCTATCTACAGTCTGTCTACAGTCTATCTACAGTCTGTCTACAGTCTATCTACCGTCTGTCTACACTCTATCTACAGTCTGGTGGTTCCCTTCATGCTGGACACCTCCACGTTGTTGAGATGCTCCAAGCCATGAAGGCACCTCTCCAAACATTTCTGTCTGACCATTTCTGGCCCACAATTCTTTCTCAACTTTTCAAACTTTCCTCATTTCTCTTCTTTTCCCGTCCCTCTCAAACCTTCTGAAAACCTTCTTGTTTTGATCGTCCTGACGTTCTGGGAACATTTTGTCCATGAGCTCCTGTGCTCTGCTCCTGGTTGCCGTAGCGACAGCTCCACCTCCAGCAGGATGCTACGTTCAGAGCCAGTTCCCTTGGTAAACCAACATGGTTTAAAGTTGGAGGGTTTGTTCTTAAAGTACATGTAAGACTCTCCCCCCCTGATGGCCGCAGTACTGAGCGACCTGGTGGTGGGCGTGGCTTCTCTCGTAGCGACGCAGCTATAAGGTGAATTATCTCACACTATAATGCCTCTGGTTGCAGTAAATGCAGAAAAAATAATTGCCCAGTTGTTAACATCTGTTTGTAAAAGGAATGTACAAAAATAAGACTTATTCACCAAGAAAATGCATCATTCTTTGTCAGTTGTAGCAAAAAAATAAAATAAAATAATAATAATGTGTTTGAAACGAGTTTCAAATAACTTCAAACAGTGCGGCTTCACATGACACACGAAAGAGCTACAGTAAATAAAGGTCATAACTTTAAACAAACTGTAAAGAGGAGTGACCGGGCTGACACTCTGAATAATGCTTAAATAACAGTAAACGCTGCGATGCTCTGGAGAAGTCCCACCACACGTAACACTTCCCCCCCGCACTGCCCTGGGACGCCACGGGCAGGCCGGCCCCTCCCTCGCCCCCGGACCCCCGGGGAGAGGACAGCCCCGGGGGGGGGGGGGCCGGGGGGGGGGGACCCCCTAAATAGCTGCCTGGGTGGACAACGACACACACAATACTGCGGTACCAATACACTCGCCGCGCCCCACATAGGGTCCCGGCCACCGGCCTGGGGGGCTCCAGGGGTCCCGGGGTCTAGGGGTCCCGGTGGGCTGAGGGTCCACACTGGTCCCACTACAGGTGTCATCACCAGAGGGTCCTCCGGCCGCTCACACCATCGTCTCCTTACGCTTCCCTAACGAGCACGGAGACTTCTTGTCCTTTTTGCCTTTGCGCGGCGTGGGGGAGGCCATGGGGGAGGAGGCCATGGGGGAGGAGGCCATGGGGGAGGAGGCCAGAGGGGAGGAGGCCATGGGGGAGGCCATGGGGGAGGAGGCCAGGGGGGAGGAGGCCATGGGGGAGGCCAGGGGGGAGGAGGCCAGGGGGGAGGCGGGGGAGGAGGCCAGGGGGGAGGCGGGGGAGGAGGACGGAGACGTGGACGCGGAGGAGGAGGAGGAGGAGGAGGAGGAGGAGGGGGTGGCGGGCGGGGAGGGGGTCTCGGCGCCGCAGGGCGAGCAGGGCGCGGACTGCGAGCGGGGCGTGGCCGGGCAGGGCGCGTTCTCGTCCGCCTCCATGTGGACGATGGCGGACACGGAGGAGGGCCGGCGCTGGGGGCGGGCCTCCGGGCCGGGCGGGGAGGGGGTGGAGGGGGGCGAGGAGGCGGGGGAGGAGGAGCAGGGGGTGGAGGAGCAGGGCTCGGGCAGCGGCCGGTGGACGGAGATGGCGCTGCGCAGGCAGTTGAGCCACTGCTGCTTGTGGAAGATGTCGTTGACCTGCAGCGTGTGGGACTGGCCCTGGCTGGGGTCCTGGAAACCCACCCGGAAGATGTTCTTAGCTGAGGAGGAGGAGGAGGAGGAGGAGGAGGAGGAGGACACGGGTTAGGAGGAGGAGGAGCTCAAGATGAACTACAAGCGACAGTACAACGGGTGGGGGTGCAGGGTGTAGGTGTAGGGTGGGGTTTCGGGGTGGGGGTGCAGGGTGGGGTTTCAGGGTGGGGTTTCGGGGTGGAGTTTCGGGGTGCTCACCTTTGTCTGCGTTGCTGAAGGCGCCCCTGAAGGAGCCGCCCATGCGCACGTCTCCGTCCTGCAGGTCCTCCAGCACCAGGTTCTGGACCGGGATGGGCTGCCGGTACACCTGGTAGCACTGCCGCTCGTTGCGGCAGACGGGCCGGCTCAGAACCAGCAGCTCGGTGAACAGGAAGACGTGCAGCTTCTGGGAACGGAGAGAGACGGAGCGACGTTAGCATGACGGCCGGCGGGCGAGAGAGAGAGAGAGAGAGAGAGAGAGAGAGAGAGAGAGAGAGAGAGAGAGAGAGAGAGAGAGAGAGAGGTTCTGCTCACCGTGCCACTCTTGTTGCGCAGCTCGCCGTGACAGAGCAGGCTGCTGCACTGCTCCAGTCTCGGGTCCCGCTGCCTCTCGTCCAGGAAGTCCAGCTTGTCGATGTAGTAGCGGCACTCGGACTCGCCCTTCTTGGTGTTGATGTCGGACAGCACGCCCTGGATGATGGAGATCTGAGGGGGGAGACGCGGACCATGAGCCTCCCTGGTTCTGGTGGTCCCAGAACCCCCCACACACACACAGACAGACAGACAGGCAGATGTCTGGGGGGACTCACCGCGTGCTCCAGACTGCTGGCGTCCGGGTGCTCGGCCGGCGTGTGCTTGAGGATCTCGCGGAGCAGCAGCGGGTACTTGACCAGCCGCGAGCGCGGGATGTCCAGGAAGCTCCACAGGTCCAGCTTCCTGCTGAAGGGCGACTCGATGCAGCGCTGCAGGAAGTCCTGCACGCGCGGGTCCTGCTTCTTCTGGTCCAGCAGCGCCTTGGCGGCCAGCTGGTTGCTGCAGTAGTCCCTGTAGGCATTCAGCCTGGGCAGCTGCAGAGAGAGAGAGAGAGAGAGAGAGAGACGTTAGACAGAGCTGAGTCCCCGTACGGTCCCTGGTCTTAATTACGTTACACATTGTGCCGTTTGGCGCCAAGATGGCCGCCGGGCGACGTAGCGCGCGTGGAGGCTTACCCAGCTGACCACGATGCTGCCGATCTGGCCCACGGTGCCGTCGGGCCCCGTGGCCTTGGACAGACGGGCCAGGAGCTCCTGGTGCAGGGGGATGTAGGCGTCCAGGTTCCCAAAGATCTGGGTCAGTTCCTCCTCACACATGATGGACAGCTTCAGCATGGGGTCGTGGTACGCCTGCAGAGACCAGGGGGGGAGAGAGGGGGGAGTCAGACTCAAGACGCCACGAGGGTGATGATGAGGATGGTGATGATGATGATGATGATGATGATGATGGAGGTCTAAGAATAGCAGCAGCTGGCGGA
>JAXIVH010000022.1:917490-944990 GCA_036785325.1 Urophycis tenuis | reverse complement strand
CCCCCTCCCCATCACCACCCATCACCTCCCCCTCCCCATCACCACCCATCACCTCCCCATCACCTCCCCCTCCCCATCACCTCCCCATCACCACCCATCACCTCCCCATCACCACCCATCACCTCCCCATCACCTCCCCATCACCACCCATCACCTCCCCCTCCCCATCACCTCCCCATCACCACCCATCACCTCCCCATCACCTCCCATCACCACCCATCACCTCCCCATCACCTCCCCATCACCACCCATCACCTCCCCATCACCTCCCCATCACCTCCCCCTCCCCATCACCTCCCCATCACCTCCCCTTCACCACTCACCTCCTGCCCTTCAGGGGGAGGTCTGGGACTCATAGCACCAGCTCTGAGGGAGCCTGAGATAATCTGAGGGATCCTGAGATAATAATTTCTTAACATTATCTGCCGTTTCTTAAAGTGGCCGTATTTCACCACCTGTCCTGGCTAATGGACATCCACCCGTCATCGTTCAGTGTGTTTTTGGTGAGGAACGATCAAAACGCCACGTAAATCCGTCAGCAGAGAAACTCCAGGTGGATTTAAGGCTTTGTTTGTGTGCGGGCCGGAGCAGAGAGCCATCCATCAGGGGGTGGACCGCTGGTCCTGGTCCGGCCGGGAGCGCTCCCGGCACCGCGGCTGGGGGACGAAGGTCAACAAACAGGCTGGAGGCGGGGCTGGGCGGGCCGCGGGGCTGGGCGGGCGGCGGCGGCGGCGGCGGCGGCGGCGGTGGTGGTGGTCCTGCTGTATGTGTTTGTTTGGCCGGAGCTCAGCTGGTCAGCTGAGTGCTCTGCTGATCCCCGTGCAGACTGGGAGGAGGACACACACTCATCACAAGGCCGTGTGTTTATGGTGAGATTAGTGCACGGTGCGGGGGGGGGGGGGGGGGGGGGGGGGGGGGTGCCTGGCGTGGTGAAGCACGCACGGTGAAACACTGGCTGTGACTTCCCTCACAACTCCAGCTTTCATGCTGCTCCAGTTTGATCCAGATCACATGCAGATGTTTGTGTTTTCCTACGGAGAAAGACTCTTCTTCTTCTTTTTCTTCTTCATCTCCTGCGTCCTCCACTGATATCTTCAGACATCTTCGTTCTGTACAGTATGTTCAGAGAGTACAGGAGCAGGAGTAGAGTGTGAGTATGGGTGCAGTATACATCAGAACTCAGTGCAGACGTTCACACACCAAAGCCTGCTCTAACTAACCAGAAGATGAAGCCTTGTAAAGGGGCTGTTGGGGACATGTGATATTCTGTCACCGGGATGTGTGGGAGTGACATGATTTCATAACAGGTGTCACAGGCGAAGGACCCGCCCTCTCAGTGAACGTCACGTTCTGATTGGTCGTCAGCTGAAAGACGGTCAACACAGCGGCACAACTACCTGTTGCTAAGAGTGATTAAGGAGAGCAACATTCCCACAGCATGGTGGGGCGCTGACTAACTGTGTGTGTGTGTGTGTCTTTAAAACCACACAATAACAATCTCACACAACACACCCAGGAGATATGATTCCTCAGATGTCTGTGGCCTCTACACTTCAATAGTCTTATCTTGTGTGATTCAGTGGGTTACAAGACAGGGTGTGGTGGTCCCCAGCGCTCCCTGGAGGGAGTTCTGCGGAGTCTGTCCCGAAAGAAGACTCTTCAACCGCCGCCGCTATCAGACGAGGAGCTAACCATGGCGGTGATGATGTAATGAGGCGAGGTGGCGTGCAGCTGGAAACATCTGGGCCGAGCTGCTGCGGTCGCAGAACACATCGAGGAGCAGGCCTCAGCCGCGCCTGTGGGCTCACAACCTGCTGTAATAACTTTTTTAATCACAAACAAAAACATTCATCAGGAGCTGGTTGGCGTTGTTATGATTCTAAGTGGAGGAGCAGTGCGTCTATTCATAGAGCCTAACAGCTCTTAAAGTCTAAATGCAGACCTCTTGCATCAGTGCAGTCAGCCGGCTGTAAACAACATATGTATACTCCTGAGAACAGACAGGGACATAGAGCAGGGTCCTGTCGCCCTCTCTACCAGACACACAGGGTCCTGTCGCCCTCTCTACCAAACATAGAGCAGGGTCCTGTCGCCCTCTCTACCAGACACACAGGGCCCTGTCGCCCTCTCTACCAAACATAGAGCAGGGTCCTGTCGCCCTCTCTACCAAACATAGAGCAGGGTCCTGTCGCCCTCTCTACCAAACATAGAGCAGGGTCCTGTCGCCCTCTCTACCAGACACACATGGTCCTGTCGCCCTCTCTACCAGACACACATGGCCCTGTCGCCCTCTCTACCAAACATAGAAGGTCCTGTCGCCCTCTCTACCAAACATAGAGCAGGGTCCTGTCGCCCTCTCTACCAGACACACAGGGTCCTGTCGCCCTCTCTACCAGACACACAGGGTCCTGTCGCCCTCTCTACCAGACACACAGGGCCCTGTCGCCCTCTCTACCAGACACACAGGGCCCTGTCGCCCTCTCTACCAGACACACAGGGTCCTGTCGCCCTCTCTACCAGACACACAGGGCCCTGTCGCCCTCTCTACCAGACACACAGGGCCCTGTCGCCCTCTCTACCAGACACACAGGGTCCTATCGCCCTCTCTACCAGACACACAGGGTCCTGTCGCCCTCTCTACCAAACATAGAGCAGGGTCCTGTCGCCCTCTCTACCAAACATAGAGCAGGGTCCTGTCGCCCTCTCTACCAGACACACAGGGTCCTGTCGCCCTCTCTACCAGACACACAGGGTCCTGTCGCCCTCTCTACCAGACACACAGGGCCCTGTCGCCCTCTCTACCAGACACACAGGGCCCTGTCGCCCTCTCTATCAGACACACAGGGTCCTGTCGCCCTCTCTACCAAACATAGAGCAGGGTCCTATCGCCCTCTCTACCAAATATAGAGCAGGGTCCTGTCGCCCTCTCTACCAGACATAGAGCAGGGCCCTGTCGCCCTCTCTACCAGACACACAGGGTCCTGTCGCCCTCTCTACCAGACAGACAGGGTCCTGTCAGAGCCGGTCTGATCCCCGCAGAGTGCAGAGAGACACCTTCTAGTCAGGGTGCTCTGGACCCTCTGCAGCCTTCCTGGTGGTCATAAACACCAGGAAGGGCGGTTCATGGCATGACGTCAGCTGATCTGTTAGCCGCAGGCTTCAGGGGCTTAAGGTGTGTGTGTGTTTCTGCAGGTTCCATGAGATTATTTCAGCAGAAGGAGTGTAATGGGCGGGCATGCAGAAATCTGTTTGCACACACACACACATGCATGCCTGCACACACAGACACGTGCACACACACACACAGACACGTGCACACACACACTTAGACACGTGTGCACACACACGTGCACACACACACACGGTTTATCTCTCGCTGGATGTGCTGACAGCGCTGGCCCAGGCAGCGTGTGTTGTTATGTTATGTTGTGTAATGTTATGTCGTGTTATGCTTACATGAGCGCATGGCCGAAAGCGTGAGGGAGTGTTCCATTAGAGAGATGTTGCAGCGTTACTGCAGGGCAATCATTCAGTCTGAGGGTTCATGGTCTTGGAACGGTCTTGGAGTGGAGAGATCGACTCATCTTGAGCTACGATGTGATGGCCAAACATCATTGCAACATGAAGCAATATCAGTTTCTGATACCACACTAATATCCATATGCTGTAATATTCTCCTTGACTACCATGATAATAAAGTATAATAAATGTGGCCCAGCTCAACAACGCCCCATGAGAACATTGTCAGCAGCAAATAAAGAATGATGAGGACTAAGATATCATGTCTTCTTGTATGAACCCCCCAGACAGAAGCACTACACTGCAGTGTGTGGGCAGGGGACTTAAAGCAGACATTAACACATACTGCCACCATGTAGCTAGCAGCTTTAACACAGTAACTGTTGTTTGAAAGTGGAGGAACCATCATTTACATGTGATGCATATGAGAAGCACAGAGCCTGCAGAGCTGCTGGCTGATCTTCTAGAAGAGCCTGGAGGCAGCAGGCCTCACAAGGCCTTCCAGGTGGGTCCTCAGCCCCTCCAGCAGCTGACACCACAGGAGGTCCTACAGGAAACAGAGCGTTACTCTCTGACACCTGCAGGCCTGTCTCACTGCTGGGGGAGGGGAGGGGGGGCACTAAACACACTTAGCAGGTGAGAAGAGGTGATCAGCCAAGGGGGGTGAGAGAGAGAGAGACACTAGAGAGAGAAACAACTCTAACACTAACTAAAGTCCTGTTGATAGCTCTACTGTCCCTGCTATAATAATGATAGATAACAAATACAAGCAAGCATTGATTTCCTTTGTTTGACTTGGAAGACTGCCATGGTGCACATTCTTATTTCCCATGACAATAAAATGGAGAGACAATAGAGAGATGCAATGCAATTATGCAATTTCCCACAGGGATCAATAAAGTATGTCTAACTGTCTGTCTGTCTGAGAGAGAGAGAGAGAGAGAGAGAGAGAGAGGAGAGCGAGGTAGAGAGAGAGAGAGAGAGAGAGAGAGAGAGAGAGAGAGAGAGAGAGAGAGAGAGAGAGAGAGAGAGAGAGAGCGAGGTAGAGACACAGTGCTTGGGGAGCAGGTGAGCAGTAAAAGGTTATGATGGTCCATCACAGCGGGCCCCGGCCACCTCTGTGTGGACGCCCAAGACTCCAGGGGCCCGGCTGGGAGGGCCGGGGGGGGCCCTGACGGCCCAGGGCCCCAGGAGGTGGCTTTATGTGATGCTTTATGTGATGCTTTATGTGTTACTTTATGTGTCACTTTATGTGTTACTTTATTTGTTTTGCGCTGGGCTGCGTGGGGGCCTCTGAGGCCCCGCCCCTAATAAAGCTCTTCCACTTCCTTGTCAACAAACAACGTTTGGACTGCGATGTGTTGCTGTTGTGTACGGAGCCACTGCAGAGGGCTTGGACTGAAGGGGTTCCACCTGGAGAACCCTGGAGAACCCTGGAGAACCCTGGAGACACCTGGAGAACCCTGGAGTCTCAGCGTGTCTGCTACAGTGGAATATATATGAATAACAACAGCCTGGTTTACCCCTCAGAGCCGGGTTCTGGAGGAGGTCGTATAGAGGTGGGCCAGAACATAGAGGTGGGCCAGAACATAGAGGTGGGCCAGAACATAAAGGTGGGCCAGAACATAGAGGTGGGCCAGAACATAAAGGCGGGCCAGAACATAAAGGCGGGCCAGAACATAGAGGCGGGCCAGAACATAAAGGTGGGCCAGAACATAAAGGTGGGCCAGAACATAGAGGCGGGCCAGAACATAGAGGCGGGCCAGAACATAAAGGTGGGCCAGAACATAGAGGCGGGCCAGAACATAGAGGCGGGCCAGAACATAGAGGTGGACCAGAACATAAAGGTGGGGGGTCACAGACCAGACCTGTGTCCTCATCTCCGGCAGCAGAGTCCTGAGGTAGACCACCACCACCCCAGTGTTCATAAACCAAACTGTGAATCCAGACAGGATGTAGTCACCGTTCACGTGGTGCAGCAGTAAAACAGCCTCCTTTACTGCAGGGGACAATCTGCCAGTCAGGTGGGCTGAAACAAATGGACTGGTGTTGGTCACACACACACACACACACACACACGCACGCACGCACGCGCACGCACGCGCACGCACGCACGCACGCACACGCACACACACGCACACACACGCAAGTGCACAAGTTTTGCAAGGTGTGATTTTTCTTACTAGGTTATCAAAACATCGAAGGAAAACAGGCGGAATCCTGGGAAGTGTTTTTTGGGGGGGGGGGGGGGGGGGGGGGGGGGGAGAGTATGTGCTTGGGTGAAGGAGGGAGAGGGGGGGAGGCGGAGGGGAGTTTGCTGATCTCAGCATGGGGTTGTTGTTGTAGCCGCGGAGGCTACGTGTTAGCGTGTTAGCGTGCGCTCCAAGCTAAACAGGACTCCCTGAGCTCGGATAAAGGCGTCCCAGGAGTAATCCTCTGGAGGAACAAGAGTCCAGAGGCCAGGGCCCTGACACCATGACACCTGACACCTCCCCCTGACACCTCCCCCTGACACCTCCTTCTGACAACTCCCCCTGACACATGGACCGTGACCGCGTCTGTCAACAGCTGGTGGGGGGGGGGACTGGTTCCGACCACAGGGGGCGTACGACCCCAGGAACAGGGCTGAAGGGGCAACGCAGCACATGTGTGCAGCCACACTGCTGGTCAGACGGTGTTGACCAGCGCTGCACACATGTGTGGCGAGGACACGGCGGCCTGCAGCAGCAGCTGTTGAGATGTTGGACCGTGGAGACGTTGGACCGCGGAGACGTTGGACTGTGGAGACATTGGACCGTGGAGACGTTGGACCGTGGAGACGTTGGACCGCAGAGATGTTGGACTGTGGAGACGTTGGACCGCGGAGACGTTGGACCGTGGAGACGTTGGACCGTGGAGACGTTGGACCGCAGAGAAGTTGGACCGTGGAGACGTTGGACCGCGGAAACGTTGGACGGCGGAAACGTTGGACCGCGGAAACGTTGGACCGTGGAGACGTTGGACCGTGGAGACGTTGGACCGCGGAGATGTTGGACTGTGGAGACGTTGGACCGCGGAGACTTTGGACCGTGGAGACGTTGGACCGTGGAGACGTTGGACCGTGGAGACATTGGACCGTGGAGACGTTGGACCGTGGAGACGTTGGACTGTGGAGACGTTGGGCCACGGAGACGTTGGGCCGCAGGGATGTTGGACCGTGGAGATGTTGGACCTTGGAGGACGAGGCTTTCCCGGAGCTGAGAGAACGTTCCACAACACTTGGGCATGGAGGGCTTGATCTGGACAGACCTGTAGCACTTATTATCTGCTGACCACGGTCTGGAGATAAGGAGCAACTCTTCACCAAGATACCATCATGGAGACAGGATTCTACTTGATGGTGGTTTCTCTAACTACGAAGTGTGCAGGCTCGTTCTTCTGGATACAGTCAGCTCTGTAGTGCTCTCATGTACCACCAGAACCAGGCTCTGTGTTCAAAGCAGCCTTCAGTACATATGCAAAGAACAGTACACAACGTGATACACCAGACGGATGGATACTGATCCAGGTTGGACCTCCTGACAGACGCTGGGAGCAGCCAGCAGCCAGCCGGGGGCTCTGCACTGCGAGGCCTTTCAGCGCTATCACAGAGTCAGAGTGGGCTCAGAGTGGGCTCACCGCTGGCCATACAATTACCCCGTCTCTGGTTACCATGACATCATGGGCTTAGCGTCCAACGCAGAGAGGCCTCGCTCAAACCTGTGGCTGGATTACAGGGGAGAGGGGGGAGGAGGGGGGAGGGAGGTGGGAGGGAGGTGGGAGGACGCCATGACATGCTTAACGCTGCCAAGAAAGCATTCAGTGAAAAGTAAAAGCTAATATTTACCAGGAAGAGGAAAAGAGAGATAAATCTTTCCACACACACACACACACACACCCACAAACACACAGACACACACAAAAACACAGATACACACCCACACAGACACACAGACACACACACACACACACACACACACACACACACACAAACACACACAGAGACAGACACACACACACAGACACACACACACAAATTAACATTTAAAAGATTCTGCTAAGATTGGCACCTCTGCTTGAGTGGAGGGCCAGCTTAGCTCTGCAGTCAGAGAAGAGACAGCCAGACAGAGAAGAGAAGAGACATCCAGACAGACAGACAGAGCCTGTGCTCCTTGAGCCAACAAACATCTCGAGTGTGACTCTACACAGAGAGCTGCAGCCCCCTCAACCTGCCCCCTGGTCGCGGCCCCCCGGGGGCGTCTGGGCCGGCTCACACTCCACCAGCGCTTTGTCTGGTCTGGGGTCTGTTGGGGTCCGGTCAGGGGGTCTGTTGGGGTCCGGTCAGGGGGTCTGTTGGGGTCCGGTCGGGGGGTCTGTTGGGGTCCGGTCAGGGGGTCTGTTGGGGTCAGGGGGTCTGTTGGGGTCCGGTCAGGGGGTCTGTTGGGGTCCGGTCAGGGGGTCTGTTGGGGTCCGGTCAGGGGGTCTGTTGGGGTCCGGTCGGGGGGTCTGTTGGGGTCAGGGGGTCTGTTGGGGTCCGGTCAGGGGGTCTGTTGGGGTCCGGTCAGGGGGTCTGTTGGGGTCCTGTGTGCTGCTGCCCCTCTCCAATACACTCTGTGTTGTCCTGCTGAAGCCCCCAGGTCATGTAAACGGCTCGGTGACACCTCCTTCATCTCCTTCATCTCCTCCATCACACACAGCGAGGTCACGGCCGCATGAGGCCGGGCCTGGGAGGCCGGGCCTGGGCCCAGCCCCGCCTGGCCTCTCTGGGGTTCTGAAGGCCGACCGGGCCGACCCGGCGGCCGGCGGCTCACCGCCACAGTCAGGGGTGGGCTGGGAGCGCTCCGCCTCGCCGTGGAAGCTCCGCCCCCCCGCGTCCTGGAGGGGACGGCCCACCTCCGGCCGGCGCCACAGACTGGCCTGTCAGGGGAGTGCCTGGTGCAGTCTGGGGAAACGCACCAGGCATCAACGGAATGCAACCTTCTCCTTTCAAGGTTTGGCTTTGTGGCCTCCAACTCCACCACCACCCCCACCACCACCTCCTCCACCACCACCACCTCCACCCCCACCTCCACTACCATCACCACCTCCTCCACAACCACCACCTCCTCCACCACCTCCTCCACCACCACCATCACCACCTCCACCCCCACCTCCACCTGTACCACTTCAAAGGTCTGAGGAGCGGGTGGAACGCAGCCTGGCCAGTTTATTCCCATTTGGGGCTGAGATAAGAAGCAGACTGAAACAAAGGAGGGAGACGTGAGGAAGAGAAAGACCACAGAGATCCTTCCCAGATTCCTGAGTCGCGTGCTTTGGGGTTTTCTGTAATGATTTATACAGGTGAGGTCAAACGCTGGGGAAATGTGTCGATGTGTGTGTGTGTGTATGTGTGTGTGTGTGTGTGTGTGTGTGTGTGTGTGTGTGTATGTGTGTGTGTGTGTGTGTGTGTGTGTGTGTGTGTGTGTGTGTGTGTGTATGTGTGTGTGTGTGTGTGTGTGTGTGTGTGTGTGTGTGTGTGTGTGTGTGTGTGTGTATGTGTGTGTGTGTGTGTGTGTGTGTGTGTCTAGGCTAAGAGCTAACGAGGACCGCGTGTGTTGTGGTGGCTTGCCAGTTACCAGTTAGAGGGGGGGGGGTATCAAAGGCAGAGAGGCTGGCATGGGATGAGTCGTGACTCCCCCACCCTCCCTCTCTCCCATTTCATGAGTTGGGGGGGAGGGAGGGGGGAGGGGGGGGGGAGGCACTCTGCTCTAATCTCTCCTCTGTTTCCAATCAAGGACACATCACTTGACTTTCACTGTGGAGGTCCGTGGGAGCCAATCACAACGCAGTGGCCATTTTAGGGCCATTGTCATTGCTTGCCTTTATAGAGGGTCGGGGTCAAGGGTCACCACCTTATCCTCCACCAAGGGTCACCACAGAGTCCCTTGGCTGAAAATGCTGAGCCGAGCTGGGCAGCAAAAACAAACTCCCTTCACGGAGGGGGAGGACAGAACCTGATACATCCAGGGAGATATAAACAGCTCTGCACTAATGAATAGACAACAGTTTCTGGGTAGGAAGTATCGGAGCACAACAGCTTCTCAGCAAACCCTCTGTAACGTATCTAGTCCCGTTGTTGTTGAAGCACTTCTTGTACCGTCCAAAATAAAATGGATTCGATGCTTAAGCTGTTGAGAGCTTGTTGGCTTCGGACTCCAAGAAAAGAGAGAGAGAGAGAGAAAAAAACCCATTTCTGAAATAGCATAAAAATAATAGGAATAAATGATGTAGCCTATGTCCTGCACTCTCAGCCAGAACCTCAGAGTTCCAGGCCCCAACACTTTCCCCAGGCGGTCTCCAGAGAGACATCTCTGGCTGGCCAGAGTACACACATCCCGGCAGCAGTTGATCTCCTGCTTCAGGACGGCTGCAGCGCGGATGTCTTACAGAAGACACCTGGACGTGGCCCGACCATAAAAGGAGCGCAGACATGAATGAGTCTCAGCTCATGGTTCTCTTTGATAGCCGCTCTATAAAAGTAGCAGATGCAGCCGGTCAAACAAATCACACACGGACCCAATATAGAGCAGACCGCTGGGAAACAAAGGCGAGCAGACCGGGTCTGGGCCGCGAGACCGCCGCCGGGCTGTGGACCAGCGTCGCCGTGGAGACAGACACTGGTGGCGTCCACGGCGGGGACGAGCAGGCTGGGAACAGACAACCGTCTGGGAGGCTGCGCCTGTTGTGATGGGGAGCAGGAAAACTCTCCTGAAGCTCTGCTAGAGCTGACGCTAGAGCAGAGCAGTCAGACACTGTGAAGCTCTGGTAGAGCTAACACCAGAGCAGAGCATTCAGACACTGTGAAGCTCTGGTAGAGCTGACACCGGAGCAGAGCATTCAGACACTGTGAAGCTCTGGTAGAGCTGACACCAGAGCAGAGCAGTCAGACACTCTAATGGCTCTTTTCCACTGACTGGTACCAGCTCGGTTCGGTTCGGTTTGGTTCGCTTTTTTTGCTTTCCCATTACTAAAATCTGGTACCTGGTACCTGGTACCTGGTACTATTCTTGGTACCACCTTTGCCGAGGTTCCAAGCGTGCTGAACCGATACTAAACAATGACGTGTATATACTGGAGGTTGCTGATTGGTGATCGCTATTGTTATTGTTACGTCAAGTCTCCCGGCATTTTTAAATACCTCAGCCTTTTGACAGCAAGCCTAGCACTACGATATCCAGTTAAAAAAAACAATTTAAAAAAAACTACGATATCCAGTTATGGCAGAGCGAAAGGCTGTGCCTTGGTCAAATGAAGAAGTCGGCACATTTCTGTCATTAATCGCAGATGACAGCGCTCAGCTGTTTGGTCGCTATAGCAACCGGTTACATTAGGCAGTACTGTAAATGCAGTGGAAAACGTTACATCCGAAACCAAACCGAGTAGAGTCGAACCGAACCGAACCGAACCGAGCTGGTACCAGTCAGTGGAAAAGAGCCATAATGCTCTGGTAGAGCTGACACCAGAGCAGTCAGACACTGTGAAGCTCTGGTAGAGCTGAGACCAGAGCAGAGCAGTCAGACATGGAAGCTCTGGTAGAGCTGAGACCAGAGCAGAGCAGTCAGACATGGAAGCTCTGGTAGAGCTGAGACCAGAGCAGAGCAGTCAGACATGGAAGCTCTGGTAGAGCTGACACCAGAGCAGAGCAGTCGGACATGGAAGCTCTGGTAGAGCTGACACCAGAGCAGAGCAGTCAGACACTCTGAAGCTCTGGTAGAGCTGACGCCAGAGCAGAGCAGTCAGACAAGCTCTGGTAGAGCTGACGGCACGGCGGAGCAGCCCGATAAGCACAAGAGTTTCTGTTTGTTTTGCTTCATGAGTCAGAAAACGTTTTACACATGGATGGGATTCAGGGGTGGAACCAGGAATAATATTATTCACTGACAGATAATTCAATCTTTATCATTATTGGTATAATGTACAATAGTATTCATTCTATCCCAAATCCTTGCTTTGCTGAAGCCCTGCTGGTCCAAACATGGCAGGTTGGCAGCCTCTGTCCAGCTAGCACGGTGCCAGCCAGACAGGCTCTTCTGATTGGCTGCTGGCAGCGAGGCCGTATGAATCACATTGTTACGTTTTCCACACTAAAAGCCTTGTCCATCCAGCGAATGCAGTCAGACAGGTAGAAATGTATTATGATGGATTCTTTAAATGTTTCTTCTGACTGGTGCACAGAAGAATGCAAGACAACATGGAAGTGCTATTTGGTTTGAATCAGGTCAGCACGGCCGGCTGAGACCTTCACAGTAATCCATCCTCACTGGGATCCCGTGCTCTCCTCAGGGCAGCTGAGGTGAACAGTCAGACCCACTTCAGCCAGCTGTGTTCTCTCAGCTCCCATCTGGTCTCCTGGCCAGCCAGTGAGGCATCGTAGGTCCACAACATGGAACACCAAACCCAGGAGACACAGGCTCCGCAGGTCCAACATGACGTCACCACACAGCCCCGGCTTTACTGTAAGTCACGGGATGGGAATCAAATGTGATGAAACCTACTAAGAATAACATCATGACACAATACAATGTCCCCCGTAACAGCATGTGTCACGTCATGTGATGTAATGTCATCTGTGATGTGATGTACTGCCTGACCTGTGACGTGATCTGTGACGTGATGACGTCCTCCATCACTTCTGTAGTGCAAGGGAAAGCGTGCAGAGGTGATCATAACATGGGAGAAAATGGGTGGCATGTCTTTACTCACCAGGCTGAGGTCCCACTGAGGCCCTGGAGTCAAGAAGCTGAAGGAGCCGCCCCTGGACAGTGACCTAGTGGAGACACACACACTAATTAATCACACTAATTAATCACATCACCCTGTAGCGACAGCGGTTGTGGGCGTGTCCAGCCAGATGACGATGATGGACAGGTCAGCCCACCAGTGGGTGCAATGCGCTGGTAGACAGGGTGATCTGTGGTCCTTTCACCTCACACACCAGAGCAGCCCCCCGGCTCACCTCACACCTGAGCTGCTCCTGTCCTGCAGTGTGTGTGGATCACACCTCGGCCTCTCAGCACCAAGCCTGCATGACGAGCCTTCAGGTGTGATGGAGGCACGGCCAGGCAGCCTTCAAGGGAGATTAATCCCAGGTGTGGGTCGTCACGTGCAACTGGATTTCTATGCTTTTCACAACCAATCACATCACACCTGCTCGTTTTGCAGACCGGGCACACCTTCAGGGGAGGGGTTCAGCGGAGCGTTTGGAGTGTGCAGCCTGGTTGTGTTTCCCCACACGGCGCTGCAGCGTGGCCAGACGACCAGGGCGTGTGATAAAGCAGCAGCACACGCAGCCTGCTGCAACAGAGGGCCTGCCAGCAGACCCTCTGCACTCTACAGGTGAACTTAAACTCACACCACACCTCATAAAGGGTAGAGGGGCATTTAGCAGACGCTTTTGTCCAAAGCGACTTACAACCAGTACTTTTGTGGGGTTCAACATGTGGACAGTTGGAGGAGGAGGAGGGGGGATCAAGGGGATCGAACCGCCGACCCTACGGTTAGTGGACGAGCTGCTCTGTCCAGTGCCCCCCCCCCCCCCCCCCCCCCCCCCCGGTTCAGAACAAACGGGCCTCCTACACACAGCGCCGGGCCCACAGCACTCGTTCTGGGCCCGGCCCGACACGCGGCGTGGAGGCGGAGCCCAGAACCCCCCATGGAGTACTCTGCAGTCTGGGTCTGATACCACGCTCTGAGGGGGGCAGCCACCACGAAGCCCCCTGCAGACAGACAGACAGACAGACAGACAGACAGACAGACAGACAGACAGACAGACAGACACAGACAGGCAGGCAGGCAGGCAGGCAGACAGACAGGCAGGCAGGCAGGCAGGCAGGCAGACAGACAGACAGACAGACAGGCAGGTTAGTGGTACCAGCCTACAGCGGACCTCCTGAGAGAGAGGGAACATGGCAAGGAAACCCCCCCAGGGGACCCCGGAAGGTCTCTTTATAAACGCCCCTGAGCGGCCCGGCTGCTCTGGACCCCCCCCAGGTGAAGAGCATCTTCTCACCACCCACCTGCCGGCCAGACCCACCTGGACGTCCGTGGACCTATGGGCCGTACAACACATGAATTCCTCCCAGGGTGGTGAGCCTCACACTGAACCCTGGTCTTCAGAGCGCTGCTGCCTGACAGCTCTCTGATGGCTGACGCAGGGGGAAATCATCCCAAGAGACAAGAATTAACAGACACACCTCTGAACAATTACCTTCCATCTGTGTGATCTGACGTTTTAAATCAAGTCAGACCGCAGCGTTTGGTGCCCATGCTCAGGCTCAGTCACAGAGGCTGCGAGGACAGCTGCAGAATGTCTGTCAGACAGCGCTCCGAAGGAAAACACAGAAGATTAAAGCACAGCTCAAGTCTTCATCTGCCCATCTTGAATTCCTTCCCTAATCCACACCCTGACTCACAGCCCGCACACTTTTATTTACACAAGCTGCTCGTCCCTGTGGCCACGTTACTGTCCTCACGTGTTGCAGGAGGATGTCAGGGAAATATATACTATATATATATATATATATATATATATATATATATATATATATATATATATCTGTAATATATATATCTATGTATCTGTAATATATATATATATATATATATATATATGTATATCTGTATATATATATCTGTAAATCCGGTTGTGACCGTATTGACACAGTATTGACACAGGAAGGGGCCTCACACAGAGCAGAAGGAATGTTCGCACCTTGTAGCCCAAAGCCGCCCTGAGGATTGAGTTGGGCGTGCTGATCTTGACCTATGACCTCTCATCGCCCCTGACCTTTGTTACATCACCCGATTTTCACCATTCCCTTGCGATTCTACTGCCTAATCCCGTCCGTCCTCAGCACACCGTCATACATGGCCAGAAGCGCTGCTGAGAGACACGATGTGAAGCCAGCCAGGTGTCTGAAAGCCTCTGTCTCAAGGGTTCCTAAACACCGATAGAACATTCACCAGCTATTCTGAGCATTTCCTCCCCCCATTGTGTAAGTACAAGATGAACCAGCTATGTAGGTCAGTGGTGCTTTTAAACACTTGAACAGGTGCTTATAAAACCTAATAAAAATGTGACCTACATCTGCAGCATCAAGCTTCAAGAGCAGCCCTTCTTCAGATGTTAACGCATGCATGGCCTTATCTGGTCCAGGATCAGGGGCTCCAGCTCTCAGAGCTAGCAGATCAACGGAGGAGATCTTTGGAAGACGAGGACCAGAAGGACGGGGTCCGGGCAGAACCGTAGAACCAAGGCAGCCTAATAAGGCCCTCCAGGCGTTTAGAATCTGAAGAATCTGGGACCTTGGGAGCACTTGCTCCTTGTGTGTCCCACAACTGCTGCTCCTGGGGGCTGTCCTGCAGGCCAGCTCCTCGGTCAGGGGCACCAGGCCAACAGACCTCACGACAACTGTCTCTGGGAGGGGCCGCACACGCAGCTGGGGGGGCCTGTCCCAGGACCCTGAACCCCAGGCCTGTCCCAGGACCCTGAACCCCAGGCCTATCCCAGTCCCCCTAAACCCCAGGACCCCTGAACCCCTGAACCCCAGGCCTGTCCCAGCACCCTGAACCCCTGAACCCCAGGCCTGTCCCAGTCCCCCTGAACCTCAGGCCTGTCCCAGCACCCTGAACCCCTGAACCCCAGGCCTGTCCCAGTCCCCCTGAACCCCAGGCCTGTCCCAGCACCCTGAACCCCCAGGCCTTCAGCACCCCTGAACCCCAGGCCTGTCCCAGGCACCTACACCATTTATATTTACATTTACATTGAGGGCATTTAGCAGACACTTTTATCCAAAATGACTTACAAAGAGTAGAAGAAGGTGAAACATTTAATTGACAAATGTACTCTTTGTACATCTTTGTACTCGCTTGACGGATGCTTTAACCCCTGTCCTAGAACCCCTAAACTCAGTGGGTAGAGCGGGTGGACAGAGCAGGTCGTCCACTCACCGTAGGGTCGGCGGTTCGATCCCCTTGATCCCCCCCTCCTCCAACTGTCCACATGTCGAACCCCCACAAATGTACTGATTGTAAGTCGCTTTGGACAAAAGCGTCTGCTGAATTCCCCCTTTACCCAAGGCTGCTACTCTACCACAGGAGTCCATGGTCCCTATCGTTGTTGTCCCCTGTGTGGTGATGTCGGGGACCCTCACGGACCCCCACCTTCATCTCTGTGTTCACCAAAAATCTGAAACAAAATTAAGCTTTTCAATGATTGTGTGGCGTGGTGGTGCTTTACTGGTGAGATGAGAGTTGTAGACACTGTCTCCCAGCACACCAAGAAACCTTATACATTCTCATTGAGTCACTGGGTGTGTGTGTGTGTGTGTGTGTGTGTGTGTGTGTGTGTGTGTGTGTGTGCGTGCGTGCGTGCGTGTCGGTATGTTGGTATGTTGTGTATTCAGCTCCTATGGCCACACCCTACATCACTCAGTTAAATAACCTCAGTCTACAAGGTCTTTAAAGATTGTGTTTAAACTATTAAAGTCTACCCCACTATAAGCGGTATAATTCAGGGTTACGGTCACACCCTGTGTTACACTTCTGTTGGCAATAACACACCTTCAGAAGTGCCAGCTTTCATGTTATGTCACCACCAACAATCATCATCCAGTTGTTGTGAAAGATGGATTAGAAGCAAGCTGCTTACACTGCACTGTTTCTACTGCACTGCTTACACTGCACCTTACACTGCACTGCTTACACTGCACCTTAAGCCTAGTTTATACTTCTACGACTGCGTAATCCGTAATCCAACTGCGTAACTACAGAGACCCCTCGAGCCCTCATAGTTCTCCGTCGTGGTGACGGATATGCAATGCAATTTCCCTCTTGACCAGTAGGGGTCGCTACGAAGACTGGCCATGACATTCACGCAAGTAAATAAGAACAAAAGGAAAAAATAGTTAAGAGGGGATCAATTATTAAATAGAAAAGGGGATACATTATAAATGAAATGCTTTTAAAAGTAAAAACCGTACACAAACTAAAAAAAAAAAACTATTTACAACAATTTAGTGCAATTTGCCACCGTCTCTTTTAAGTTTCACAAGTTCAAGTAGGTCGGCTTGCATTTTGGAGCTTTATGCATCCATATAGTAAAGCGTATATATGTAGCGTATATATATAGCGTATATATAGCGTATAAAGCGTATATACATAAATGGCGCTGCCAGTGTTTACGTTGTGATAGAAGTCGATAGCAATAGAATGTGATTCATTGTGAGTCATTCATGTGTAAATGACGTGTTTAGAGGACCAATCGCAGCCCTTGCGGTCTCCGTTGTGCGTTGACGGAGTGACGGATACTTAAAAAATATTTTGGGCCGACGGAGACGACGGAGAGACTCTCCGTCAGGCTCTCAGTCGACGTAGAGGGCTCTCCGTAACCGACGTACGGCACTTTACGCAGAAGTATAAACTAGGCTTTACACTGCACCGCTTACACTGCACCGCTTACACTGCACCTTCCACTGCAATGCTTCCACTGCACCGCTTCCACTGCACCGCTTCCACTGCACCGCTTCCACTGCACTGCTTCCACGGCAGGGCATCCATCATCCAGTGTGAAGGGACGCGGAGGGAGAAGCTAAACATAGACGTTGCACAACATCTCATGTTGTTCCTCTGCTCCCGGGCCCGTCCTGCGCTTGAGTTAAAGCAGAGCCCAGGAGCCTCTCCGCGGGCCGGGTAAACACACGGAACCAGAACCAGAACCAGAACCAGGCGCTGGACCTTCGGTTTGCTTCACTGAGTGTTTACCTTTCAGTCCACGGCATGGCGTACCCTGACAACAGGACTTCACACTGACTTTAGGTGGGTTCTTCACTGATCATCTGACCTTCGTGGAACCCATGGGAAGAACGTGAACAAAGACCACAGGTGAGCTACATTACCAGCAGGAAGATGCCAGACATCCCATACCGTTGTTTAGATGTGAATGTAGACATATGGTCATCATACCACAGCATTACCAAGTAGAGACACAGCCCATACGAAGAGGAAGAAAGCCCATCAGAAGGTCCAGTGCCCAGTCTGATCCACCTGCTCCGGAACAAGCTTCAGGTCAAAGGTCACGACAGCTGCAGTTGGTACAGAACTGTCGGAATGAGCCATCAGGCTCCTTCTACAGGTCTAAATCTGTAGCAAGCAAACTACATGACCTTGGATTATAAAGGGGTTTGAAGTTGAAAAGAAAGTCTTTTTTATAAATACATCTAAATCGGAACTCTGTTTATATTTTCAGCAAATACACTTGACACTTTTTGACAGCTCAAAAACTATAATGACATGATAATTACATTGCAGCCCGCAAAACAAGCTAGAAAATAAAAGATGTTGGACGTGTCTCTACACACGCATGGAAATCAGACTGGTCTGGAATGTCTCCTCAGCTCACCTCGATCAAAACCCCTGACCTGCAACCTGTGAAGTCTGCAGCTAGCAGTGAAGAAGACGAGCGACGAAGAACCACCGCATTCAGGGAGTGTGTGTGTGTGTGTGTGTGTGTGTGCGTGCGTGTGCGTGCATGCGTGGGCGCTATTCACAGTAATGTGAATGTGTGTGTGTGTGTGTGTGTGTTTGTGTAACTTCCTGCTGTGAGAACCAGGGTGTGCAGTAGTAGAGTGACACAACATAAGCAATAAAGATAAAGACGTCTTCAGGGCCACACAGAGTGAGGCGAGGACTGCTACAACCCGCTACAGCTACATCTGGCTACAACCCGCTACAGCAACATCCGGCTACAACCCGCTACAGCGACATCCGGCTACAACCCGCTACAGCTACATCCGGCTACAACCCGCTACAGCTACATCCGGCTACAACCCGCTACAGCGACATCCGGCTACAACCTGCTACAGCTACATCCGGCTACAACCCGCTACAGCTACATCCGGCTACAACCCGCTACAGCTACATCCGGCTACAACCCGCTACAGCGACATCCGGCTACAACCCGCTACAACTACATCCGGCTACAACCCGCTACAGCTACAGCTACAGCTACATCCGGCTACAACCCGCTACAGCTACAGCCCCACTACAGCCCGCTCCTACCCCCCTGGACCACAGGGTGCCCTCTGCAGAGGCTGGGGTTAGCTGGGAGACGGGTTAGCGCAGCGGGCTAACCGCGAGGTCTGCGGGCCAGACCAGACCGGCAGGCCGGGCCGCTTGCTAGAACGCCGGGCCGCTTGCCAGAACGCCGGGGCCATCCTTAAAAATATTTCTGTTTGCAGTAACAACCTAGCCTGGCTGACGCGTCCACATCTCGATGAGATGGTGGTCTGGGAACTAGGTGTGCATTTTCTCGTATTTGAGGCGTGGTTTACGAATGCCTAGAGCCGTTTATTGGGCGCTACGAATGTCTATCAAATGGCGTCTGGTTATTCACATGCTGCTTTGCGCGCGATTCATAGCCAATTGCTACTAAAAATTAGCTACTAAAATTAAATTAATTGCTACAAAAGCTACTTAATACACTTTCTAAAGCTGCATCGAACGGTAACGTTGTGTCCGCTGCCATGTTGGATTAACACGCTACAAGCTTCGGTGTCGTGCATAGACGTCGTCATCGTATTGCTGCCCCCCCCCGTTCTGTGATTGGTTCCCTAACTCAGGGGAAAATAAGGGCGGTGGTTTCCAGGCTGTCTTTGCAGTGAGAATGAAATCGCGCGCAAAGCAGCATGGGAATTCCCAGGCTAGTAACAACCCAAAAAATTTAAAAAAAGGGTCGGTAGGTAGGTCTATTTTTTCTTCTTCAAAATTTTAAGTAAAAAAAAAAAGTACAATTTTGGTTACTGTGAATACGTCGGTATGAATTTAAACAAATGTGCATATCGTGACGTCACTGACTGCGTCTCCAACCCGTAAAAGTATAGTGGTCTCCTTGACATCAATCGACACGTCACGTTATAGCGGTGTCGAGATATTTCAATGCATATTTTTTAGGACCTATTGCTACAGTGCCTGAACCCGTATACCTCTGAACGGTGACCACGAACATTTTCTTTACTGCAGCCGCAGCCATCATAACAGACAAGCGCAAACCATTGATTAAATGAAGCGAATATAAAAGAAAGAACGTAGCCTACGTGTGTATGTAGGCAATTTATATTCGCAATACTTTCTAAAATATAATTAATAGGGTTTTATTGTAGTTGCATTAGTTGTTTGAAGAGTTGAAAAAAAAAAACGGTCGGTCTTAACGTAAGTTTACAACCGGCAAGTCGGTCGGACTAAAAGGGAAAAAATATATATATTTGGGTCGGTCCTAAATTGACAGGGTTGGTCGGGTTACGGCAAACCACAATATTTTTAAGGATGGCCCGGGCCGCTTGCCAGAACGGCGCTGCTGGGAAGCGGCAGGACCGGGCCTGACCAGGGCGTAGCGTTTAGCTGGAAGGAGATCTTCCTGAGGAAGCAGCGCCCCAGAAGCAGAAAGAACGTCAGACAGCAACGTTCTGCAGAAGAGGAGGAGACGTCACTCCAGGGTCTACGTGTTGACACTTGAGAACAATCCCACTGAGCTCACCAATTCACATGAAATGCCCATTTAAGGTTCTCATTTGGGTGTGGTTGACCTTTTCCAATGTAGCAAGAAGTAAACTTCACTAAAGAGCACAAAACTAGATTCACACTCAACTACTGCTGAGGTGCCCTTGAGCTCTCTCTCTCTCTCTCTCTCTCTCTCTCTCTCTCTCTCTCTCTCTCTCTCTCTCTCTCTCTCTCTCTCTCTCTCTCTCTCTCTCTCTCTCTCTCTCTCTCTCTCTCTCTCTCTCTCTCTCTCTCTCTCTCTCTCTCTCTCTGTGTGCGTGTAGCGTGCAGTGCATGGACACACACCTCAGGCTAGCCTGGAGCTTCCCTTCCTGGATCAGGACAACAACAGAACCTCAGAAAGGTTACAGGAGTCCCAGATCAGACATGGAGCTCCCCCACCCACACAAAGCCTCTCCAGTCGTCCCTGGAAGTCCCCGGCAGGCGCGGCCCATCTGGGACTCTCTATTAATGAACTGCTGTGTGTGTTGTCTTTGAGGACGGCTGAATGGCCTCTCACAGGCCCAGCTTAGGGCAGACAACAGGAGAGAGGAGCGTGTCATGATAGTGCAGTCTGTGGGACTGAAGACTTCAGTGAAACACACGTGACTGTGGACTTGAAGCGCAGTGGGCTGAGAGACAGCACAATGGCTGAGCCACACCCAGAAGATAAGGTGGGACCAGCGTGTGACCCAGAGCCTGGAGTCAGGCCCCCTCGGTGGCCAGCAGACACCTCAGAGGTTGTCCATCCAAACCAAGACCTTCTGATGAGAGGACTTTAGTTGGACCAGGCGTCCTGGGAGCGCTGGCCAGTGACCACTGTCGGGGCCTACAGCCATGGTCTGCATGCTGAAACATCTCAAATGTTTAACAAATGACTCAAGGAAAGTGGGCAGTTATTTTTATCCCAACCTCTTTCTGATAAACTTCTTCAGAAGTCAACTTGACCTCTGAAGGTCTGCTGCAACGACTTCTGAGAAATTAAACAACAAATGACAAAAGTCCAAATCGTTTCCGTCTATGGCCGGCCTGCTTCAGCAGGGTCAGAGCTGACGTGTCTCAACTCTAATGGCACCTGGCTGGTTTTCCAGCTCGTTTGACATGTTTCTATGGCTTGACGAAAGGATTCCCTGACTGACTGGCCAGTCAGAGTCTGACCTCTGACCTGCTGGTCAGGGTGAGAGAACTCAGAGACACAGGAGTTCTCATCAGCAACACACAACACACACCAGTCTGTCTGCGCCCAATAAGTGATGCCGCCATTACCTCTAGGATATCAACGCACAGGTCCTGCCATGCATTGAGGTCTGGATGTCATGAAGAACCTCAGAACCTTTGCTGTGAGGACCGACGGAGGCCAGAGTTGCCCATAGATGGCCGTGGACTCTGGAGCCCCTGAACCAATGGTCTGCTGCCAGCCAGCAGACATTATGAGGAACCAGGATTAAGTTTCCCTGTGAGATTGGGTCGAGGACCATGCTCTAACCTGGCTCTCCTCCTCAGTGGAGCACCGTTTACAGACCATCCCGCTGGATGGACATGAAGAACATAGCTGCCGCCCCACGCCATGGCTGGGCCAGCGGGGGGGAGAGCGAGGCATTACGGACCCTCTCGTATACATCTGAACCCCTCATAACTTCATTACCTCGCCCGCAGCGCGGATAAGGTTTCCCCCTCCACTGTAATAATCTGTCGCGCTCGCTCGTTAGTCATGCCATCTCCACCGAATCAACAATTCAGATCTTTCCATTCAGCGTTCCCCGGAGAGGCCCGGTTCCACGCCGGGCCCGTGGCAGAACGCCAGCTCTCTGGGGGGGGGGGGGGGGGGGGGGGGGGGGGGACATTCAGATGGTCTGACAGCCCCGCCGTAATGTTTGCGTGCCAATCAACGTTCTGGTGTGGAACCCCCCCCCCCCCCCCCGGTTTCCCCGGGGGAGATTGCGGAGGTCAGATATGAGGTGATTAGTTTCCATTTTTGCCTGCAGAGCGGGCAGCGTTTGGGTCGGGCTGGCTGGCCAGGCAGCATGGAAACAGCTCTGGAGCGAGCAGCACTCCAACATAAACAGTTCCATTCCCCGTTATCCAAAAGCTAAATGATTGGCTAGCCTTGTGTTTGCCAACAGCCTTGGGTCTCCATGATGAGTATCACTAAATTAATACAAAGGTCCTGGTAAATGCCCCATGTTTCCTAAACTACCTCTGAAACTATCTGTGTTCTCTCTCTCTATCTCTCTCTCTCTCTCACACACACACACACACACACACACACACACACACACACACACACACACACACACACGCTCGACTGCAACGTCTCCATGGACTTGCATGGTGGTGCAGCGACACCGTGTGGCAGGTTCATGTATTTAACAAACCTAAACCGACGTAAACCTTTTAATCGTGTGAGTGATGCTGCATTTTCATCCCGGCGTTCTTTCTACACACAATGTATGAGATGACACCACGCGACACAGTTCAGAGAGTATATGCCTCACCGTCTGAAGGTAAAGGCGCTCCCCTGGAGTAGACCTCCTGTCCACCGAGAACCTCCTCTTCAGCTCCCTGGAGGTACAACTTGTGGCACTTTCTTCGCTGGTTCCCCCGGTGGATCGCATCATCACAGTGTGTTCGTTATGTCGTGGGTTATGTGTGAAGCTTTTGAACAAAACGTTACATCTTATTATAATGGTATATCCACGGGACCATTCGAATATGGCGGATATCCAACTATTGGCCAATAAGAATGGTCCGGTAGCGCCGGCTGCCTCGGCTTAGAGAGGACCCTGCATTGTAGCGTTATCCCGGTCCACCGCAACGCAACTTCCGGTCTGTCACTCATACGAGCTGTGTTCGCCTGGTAACAGATAGCGGAGCCGAGAAAAACTACCACGAACATAACAGGAAGAACAACAATGAAAACAAGAATGAAACATTATTGAGTTTTGACGATGAATTTAACTAAGCAATATCCGATACATGTAACGGAAACGGACGTCCTTCTATCAGAAGTCCCTCCCTCCTTCTCGCCACTAGCCGCTCAATCCCTGCAACTGAATGTCCTGCCATCTCCCTCTCTCTCCCTCTCTCCCCCTTTCTCCCTCACACTCCCTCACTCTCCCTTCCCCTTTCATTCGGGCGGGTCAAAGAGCATATTCAGAGCATATATTTCAGTATAGCCTGTATGTTTATCACACAGACACGTTATAACATTCTCACTATACAGTCTGACAGTGGGCGTTATCATGGGATGGTAAACGTATCTAGTTGGTGCAGACATGTTTTCAGCGGTCCACGTCCCTGGAGGTGTCCGTGGTAGGTGGGATCCCCAGCGGGCCCCATCCTTTGTTCCATTGTGCTTCAGCCTCATTCAGAGCAGAGTCAGCGGCTCTTTACAAACTTTAAACAGCGTTCAAATCTACTTCACACACACACACATACATGTCAGCAATGGACTGCCCTTTGTGTTTTAAGTTACTCCATTAGTCTGTGTTTCTGTTAATCAGTCGAAGTGTCCATCGTCATCATTCTGTGATTGTTGCAGTGAGTTTGATTTACTCCTCGGTGGTCTTTGATTCATGGTGATGTCACATCTGATGAAGACCCCTGTGGTTCCCTGAGAGAGACTAACAGTAGCTCAGCGACACTCAGATATACAGCACTCATACAGCATGTGTAGCTTTCAGAATAAGAAACGTATTACATGACATGGATTTAAAGTGACTTACAACGAGGCAGAGTGAAAATATGACCTTTAATGGCATTCAGACTCACTTAATGTTTATTTTCAATATATTTTCGCTCTTTTTTTGCACACACATTTCCGAATGAACGCAGGGGGAATGTTCTTCATGGTCGCTCTGCTGTGAGAACATCCTGCACCATGTGACCAGCCTGGCCTCCGCGTGCCTTCTGGTGTGGAAGCAGGAGACATTTCTACACGTCTCCTGCTGTGAACACGTCTCAGGGTGTCGCAACAAAGAACCACCAACGAGTGAGACGGCCGTTCCTCTGGAACACTGCGTCTCCGGGGACACGGCGTCTCCGGGGACAACTGCGTCTCCGGGGACACGTCGTTCCTCTGGAACACTGCGTCTCTGGGGGGACACGGCGGTCTCCGGGGACACAGCCTTCCTCTGGAACACTGCATCTCTGGGGACACGACGTCTCTGGGGACACAGCATTCCTCTGGAACACTGTGAACACAGGACACGTCGTTCCTCTGGAACACTGCGTCCTCTGGGGGACACGTCGTTTCTCTGGAACACTGCGTCTCTGGGGACACGTCGTTCCTCTGGAACACTGCGTCTCCGGGGACACGACGTCTCTGGGGACACAGCGTTCCCTCTGGAACAATGCGTCTCCGGGGACACGGCGTCTCCGGGGACACTGCGTCTCCGGGGACACGTCGTTCCTCTGGAACACTGCGTCTCTGGGGACACGGCGTCTCCGGGGACACAGCCTTCCTCTGGAACACTGCATCTCTGGGGACACGACGTCTCTGGGGACACAGCATTCCTCTGGAACACTGTGAACACAGGGACACGTCGTTCCTCTGGAACACTGCGTCTCTGGGGACACGTCGTTTCTCTGGAACACTGCGTCTCTGGGGACACGTCGTTCCTCTGGAACACTGCGTCTCCGGGGACACGACGTCTCTGGGGACACAGCGTTCCTCTGGAACACTGCGTCTCTGGGGACACGACGTCTCTGGGGACACAGCCTTCCTCTGGAACACTGTGTTTCTGGGGGACACGACGTTTCTCTGGAACACTGCGTTTCTTGGGACACGTCGTTCCTCTGGAACACTGCGTCTCTGGGGACACGACGTTCCTCTGGAACACTTCGTCTCTAGGGAAATGTTGTTCAGGGCCGGCCCGAGGCATAAGCGAACTAAGCGGCCGCTTGGGGCCCTCTGGCCACTAGGGCCCCCCCGCCGCCCCCCAAAAAATAATATATATATATATATATATATATACTTTTTTTTTTTTTAGTTTTCAGGAATAATTGTCATTGTTGAACCCTTGTTGTTATTATTCTTCATTTTAAGTATTCAGTTTTATCATTACTTTAGCAAATAATGTAATAATAACATTTTTAGTGACTGTTTCAAGAAATTGAAAACTAAAGTTAAAAGTTTAAAAAACAAAAGTGGAATACTGAGGCACTTTAATTATTTAAGTATCTATTTATTTTTGTATTTGATTTAAATAAGACATTTTATTTTTGATTACATTATTTACATTTATATTGTCTATTTTGGTTGTATTTTGTCATTGAAGATTGCACATTGAATGCCCATTTGCAGATCTGTGCAAATGCAATAACTGCTGTTGTATTTTGTTATTTTTCAATTCAAGTTCAGTAAACCACACTTAGAGTTTCAATTCAAATATGAGAGTTAAAAATAAATGTGTGATTTCAGTACCCTCTAAGGTTAAAAAGACACTAGTTTGGGGTAAATAACTGCTATATTAATACAAGGGTGGATTACTAATAGGGCTCCTTATTCATATAAAATGGGTTATGGGTTGATGTCTGAATGGGGCCCCTCAGGTAAATATCCCAGGATATGTGATGTGATATATCTGAAAGCCCTCTAAATCATGACATTCTGCTTATGACACAATGTCTGTGTGGAACCCTGAATGTATGTAATCAATTATGGACTTAACTTTGAATCCAAAATATAGGCCAGGCATTTAAAGTAGGCTTATGGTTTGGGGGCAGCTAAACCCAGTGCTGTATCTGTTCCCCTGTGCAGGCCCTGCAAGTCAGGTTATAGGCTATGAATCTGAACAAATTAAGGTATTGCCCATCTCCAGCTGGCCATCCCTAAGATGAACCAGAATACAGGAAATCACATCTACTAAATTCACACTTTTCTGGTGACTCCACGGTGATGGAGGGGGGCCCCAAAAGGTTTGAATCAAATTCTATTTCTGGGGACATGGGAAATGATAAACTCTCCTCTTCAGTGGACCTCATAAACAGACCATTCCTATAAGTTTAATTTTGGGGTTTTTAAGTTTTGGGTTCTCTATTTTATCCACTGAACCGAACATTATTTCCATTGTTATTGTTTTCTGTCCCCACCTTTAATGTCTCGTGTAGATGGCGGCGTGAACTTTGGGTAAAAAGGAGAGTCCTTCTGTGGCCACCAGAGGCCACTGTAACCCCAGGCTGTGGATCAGCCTGATGATCATACAACATCTCACCCATTCGCCTTAAAATCGTCTCCAACATACAAATACACGACAACACAGTGCAGAGTTTCCATGGCGGGCTGACGTCACACCATCACACCGTGGCCCTGGTCTCACAGAGAGGCTCCTGGTGACGGCACATAGCAGCCGCCTGCTTCTCAGGTGGTTACATAACCGCAGATTATATAACGACGCATCCAAGACATGGTGAGATGTTCACACACAAACCACAGAACATGGTCACAGACTGCAGCATTGTTCAAACTCTACAAACAAAAACACATAACTCCCACACGGCACAGCGCCGCCTGCTCAGTCCTGTGATGGTCCTGCACCTTCTCCTCAGACCACCGCAGATGTTCTGAAGGTACGGCCACACCGCTCCAGCTGCCGGGCTCCTGGCCTTGGACGCAATGCTCCCCAGCGTCATAACCGATTTCAGATGGTGCTAGATGTTGTGAGGACTCTCGGCACCAGGAGAAACCAGTCATCTGTGAGTGGGGAAAGACGGCTCTGGAGGGCGGCTCCGGAGGGTTCTGCCAGGGGTCAGGGGTCGGATCCTCTCTCCCCAAGAACACTGATTTCAAATGGTGCTAGACAACAGGAACACAAATCTAAACCACCACGTGAAACCAGCTTCTGGGGAAGACATTTGCGGTCGCGCCAGGGTGGCTACTGTGGACCACAGTGTGTGTGTGTGTGTGTGTGTGTGTGTGTGTGTGTGTGTGTGTGTGTGTCTGTGTGTCTGTGTGTCTGTGTGTGTGTGTGTGTGTGTGTGTCTGTGTGTCTGTGTGTGTGTGTGTGTGTGTGTGTGTGTCTGTGTGTGTGTGTGTGTGTGTGTGTCTGTGTGTGTGTGTGTGTGCGTGTGTGTGGCAGTGTAAATACAAAAGTACAGGGAATAAATAAAATGTTTTTACCTCCATCATTGCTTAACACATCAGAGTTGAGGAAAAAAAAAAAGGTCCCGTCCAAATTCAAGTGACAACAATCTCCGAAGGCAGACTGAGCTGTGAAATGTGGTTGCCATGGCAGCAGGACATGGAGGAGAATGCCCCTCATGGCTGAACAGCAGCCATGCCAAAACATGCCATGCCCAACTTGGGACAAACAATTTCCCTCTGGATCAGATCAACATGGTACAAATTAATATCAAACGTAGCACACAACAGCGATGCAAGCACTTACCAG
>JAXIVH010000022.1:895342-917290 GCA_036785325.1 Urophycis tenuis | reverse complement strand
GTATTGACAACTGAAATAATTGAATATTTGATGTTATGTACATTGTTTGTTGTGTACGACAGTCCCCAAATCCATAGTTTAGATTTTATATTCCCATTTATTTGAATATTGTTGAAGTAATATATGTATTACTACAGAAGTTGGGGTAACAATCCATTCATTATTAGTGGGGTAATTTACGAGATGTACACATTGTACCATTCACTCCAGTACTAAGCCATTCGGCTGATACCCCTAAACTTGATAAATATTGAGTGTCGCTAAAAATGCATCTGAGGGGGTATTTGGCTGGATTATTGGTGGAAATTACCTCAGGGTGAATTTTACTCCGAACCATCACTTTAAAGGAGAAGCGAAACCTTTAAACGCTTGACTGTGGACTGTGATTTGTTTGTCAGTGGTATATATCATATATCATATAGCACAGCTATCACGTTTCAAAATGAGAGAGAGACAGAGTGAACGTGATACAGAGTGATTGTGTGTGCATGAGAGGAAGAGAACATCAGAGAGAGAGAGAGAGAGAGAGAGAGAGAGAGAGAGAGAGAGAGAGAGAGAGAGAGGAGAGAGAGAGAGAGAGAGAGAGAGAGAGAGAGAGAGAGAGAGAGAGAGAGAGAGAGAGAGAGAAGAGAGAGAGAGAGAGAGAGAATGTCAGAGTGTTCCGGGCCCTCCTGTGGCAGAACAACAGACCCAGGCAGAATGTGGGCATTTTGGATGCGTAGGATGGGTGAGGTCAGGTGACAGCCCTGTGTATCCGTCCTACCTGTAGGACAGGTACGGTCAGTAGGCACACTGTACTCGTATAGCTCAGGATTAACCCACCTATTGTTGCATGAAGGAAGCACATCATCACACACACATACACACACACACACACACACACACACACACACACACACACACCCTGAATACACTCAACAACATGGAAATGTTTCCAAATGGTAACTTAGCTGCTCTGAATGGTCTGTGTTCTGACTGAGGAACATTCTGGTAAGTGCTTGCATCGCTGTTGTGTGCTACGTTTTGCGGTTGAGATTCAGACGATGATATTAATTTGTACCATGTTGATCTGATCCAGAGGGAAATTGTTTGTCCCAAGTTGGGCATGGCATGTTTTGGCATGGCTGCTGTTCAGCCATGAGGGGCATTCTCCCTCCATGTCCTGCTGCCATGGCAACCACATTTCACAGCTCAGTCTGCCTTCGGAGATTGTTGTCACTTGAATTTGGACGGGACCTTTTTTTTTTTCCTCAACTCTGATGTGTTACGCAATGATGGAGGTAAAAACATTTTATTTATTCCCTGTACTTTTGTATTTACACTGCCACACACACACACACACACACACACACACACACACACACACACACACACACACACACACACACACACACACACACACACACTGTGGTCCACAGTAGCCACCCTGGCGCGACCGCAAATGTCTTCCCCCAGAAGCTGGTTTCACGTGGTGGTTTAGATTTGTGTTCCTGTTGTCTAGCACCATTTGAAATCAGTGTTCTTGGGGAGAGAGGATCCGACCCCTGACCCCTGGCAGAACCCTCCGGAGCCGCCCTCCCAGAGCCGTCTTTCCCCCACTCACAGATGACTGGTTTCTCCTGGTGCCGAGAGTCCTCACAACATCTAGCACCATCTGAAATCGGTTATGACGCTGGGGAGCATTGCGTCCACGGCCAGGAGCCCGGCAGCTGGAGCGGTGTGGCCGTACCTTCAGAACATCTGCGGTGGTCTGAGGAGAAGGTGCAGGACCATCACAGGACTGAGCAGGCGGCGCTGTGCCGTGTGGGAGTTATGTGTTTTTGTTTGTAGGGTTTGAACAATGCTGCAGTCTGTGACCATGTTCTGTGGGTTTGTGTGTGAACATCTCACCATGTCTTGGATGCGTCGTTATATAACCTGCGGTTATGTAACCACCTGAGAAGCAGGCGGCTGCTACGTGCCGTCACCAGGAGCCTCTCTGTGAGACCAGGGCCACGGTGTGATGGTGTGACGTCAGCCCGCCATGGAAACTCTGCACTGTGTTGTCGTGTATTTGTATGTTGGAGACGATTTTAAGCCGAATGGGTGAGATGTTGTACGATCATCAGGCTGATCCACAGCCTGGGGTTACAGTGGCCTCTGGTGGCCACAGAAGGACTCTCCTTTTTACCCAAAGTTCACGCCGCCATCTACACGAGACATTAAAGGTGGGGACAGAAAACAATAACAATGGAAATAATGTTCGGTTCAGTGGAAAAATAGAGAACCCAAAACTTAAAAACCCCAAAATTAAACTTATAGGAATGGTCTGTTTATGAGGTCCACTGAAGAGGAGAGTTTATCATTTCCCATGTCCCAGAAATAGAATTTGATTCAAACCTTTTGGGGCCCCCCTCCCACCACAGTGGAGTCACCAGAAAAGTGTGAATTTAGTAGATGTGATTTCCTGTATTCTGGTTCATCTTAGGGATGGCCAGCTGGAGATGGCAATACCTTAATTTGTTCAGATTCATAGCCTATAACCTGACTTGCAGGGCCTGCACAGGGGAACAGATACAGCACTGGGTTTAGCTGCCCCCAAACCATAAGCCTACTTTAAATGCCTGGCCTGTATTTTGGATTCAAAGTTAAGTCCATAATTGATTACATACATTCAGGGTTCCACACAGACATTGTGTCATAAGCAGAATGTCATGATTTAGAGGGCTTTCAGATATATCACATCACATATCCTGGGCTATTAACCTGAGGGGCCCCATTCAGACATCAACCCATAACCCATTTTATATGAATAAGGAGCCCTATTAGTAATCCACCCTTGTATTAATATAGCAGTTATTTACCCCAAACTAGTGTCTTTTTAACCTTAGAGGGTACTGAAATCACACATTTATTTTTAACTCTCATATTGAATTGAAACTCTAAGTGTGGTTTACTGAACTTGAATTGAAAAATAACAAAATACAACAGCAGTTATTGCATTTGCACAGATCTGCAAATGGGCATTCAATGTGCAATCTTCAATGACAAAATACAACCAAAATAGACAATATAAATGTAAATAATGTAATCAAAAATAAAATGTCTTATTTAAATCAAATACAAAAATAAATAGATACTTAAATAATTAAAGTGCCTCAGTATTCCACTTTTGTTTTTTAAACTTTTAACTTTAGTTTTCAATTTCTTGAAACAGTCACTAAAAATGTTATTATTACATTATTTGCTAAAGTAATGATAAAACTGAATACTTAAAATGAAGAATAATAACAACAAGGGTTCAACAATGACAATTATTCCTGAAAACTAAAAAAAAAAAAAAAGTATATATATATATATATATATATATATTATTTTTTGGGGGGGCGGGGGGGGCCCTAGTGGCCAGAGGGGCCCCAAGCGGCCGCTTAGTTCGCTTATGCCTCGGGCCGGCCCTGAACAACATTTCCCTAGAGACGAAGTGTTCCAGAGGAACGTCGTGTCCCCAGAGACGCAGTGTTCCAGAGGAACGACGTGTCCCAAGAAACGCAGTGTTCCAGAGAAACGTCGTGTCCCCAGAAACACAGTGTTCCAGAGGAAGGCTGTGTCCCCAGAGACGTCGCGTCCCCGGAGACGCAGTGTTCCAGAGGAACGTCGTGTCCCCAGAGACGCAGTGTTCCAGAGGAACGACGTGTCCCCAAGAAATGCAGTGTTCCAGAGAAACGTCGTGTCCCCAGAAACACAGTGTTCCAGAGGAAGGCTGTGTCCCCAGAGACGCAGTGTTCCAGAGGAACGTCGTGTCCCCAGAGACGTCGTGTCCCTGGAGACGCAGTGTTCCAGAGGAACGACGTGTCCCCAGAGACGCAGTGTTCCAGAGGAAGGCTGTGTCCCCAGAGACGTCGTGTCCCCGGAGACGCAGTGTTCCAGAGGAACGACGTGTCCCCAGAGACGCAGTGTTCCAGAGAAGCGACGTGTCCCCAGAGACGCAGTGTTCCAGAGGAACGACGTGTCCCTGTGTTCACAGTGTTCCAGAGGAATGCTGTGTCCCCAGAGACGTCGTGTCCCCAGAGATGCAGTGTTCCAGAGGAAGGCTGTGTCCCCGGAGACGCCGTGTCCCCGGAGACGCAGTGTTCCAGAGGAACGGCCGTCTCACTCGTTGGTGGTTCTTTGTTGCGACACCCTGAGACGTGTTCACAGCAGGAGACGTGTAGAAATGTCTCCTGCTTCCACACCAGAAGGCACGCGGAGGCCAGGCTGGTCACATGGTGCAGGATGTTCTCACAGCAGAGCGACCATGAAGAACATTCCCCCTGCGTTCATTCGGAAATGTGTGTCCAAAAAAAGAGCGAAAATATATTGAAAATAAACATTAAGTGAGTCTGAATGCCATTAAAGGTCATATTTTCACTCTGCCTCGTTGTAAGTCACTTTAAATCCATGTCATGTAATACGTTTCTTATTCTGAAAGCTACACATGCTGTATGAGTGCTGTATATCTGAGTGTCGCTGAGCTACTGTTAGTCTCTCTCAGGGAACCACAGGGGTCTTCATCAGATGTGACATCACCATGAATCAAAGACCACCGAGGAGTAAATCAAACTCACTGCAACAATCACAGAATGATGACGATGGACACTTCGACTGATTAACAGAAACACAGACTAATGGAGTAATTTAAAACACAAAGGGCAGTCCATTGCTGACATGTATGTGTGTGTGGGTGAAGTAGATTTGAACGCTGTTTAAAGTTTGTAAAGAGCCGCTGACTCTGCTCTGAATGAGGCTGAAGCACAATGGAACAAAGGATGGGGCCCGCTGGGGATCCCACCTACCACGGACACCTCCAGGGACGTGGACCGCTGAAAACATGTCTGCACCAACTAGATACGTTTACCATCCCATGATAACGCCCACTGTATAGTGAGAATGTTATAACGTGTCTGTGTGATAAACATACAGGCTATACTGAAATATATGCTCTGAATATGCTCTTTGACCCGCCCGAATGAAAGGGGAAGGGAGAGTGAGGGAGTGTGAGGGAGAAAGGGGGGAGAGAGGGAGAGAGAGGGAGAGAGAGAGAGGGAGATGGCAGGACATTCAGTTGCAGGGATTGAGCGGCTAGTGGCGAGAAGGAGGGAGGGACTTCTGATAGAAGGACGTCCGTTTCCGTTACATGTATCGGATATTGCTTAGTTAAATTCATCGTCAAAACTCAATAATGTTTCATCTTGTTTTCATTGTTGTTCTTCCTGTTATGTTCGTGGTAGTTTTTCTCGCTCCGCTATCTGTTACCAGGCGAACACAGCTCGTATTGAGTGACAGACCGGAAGTTGCGTTGCGGTGGACCGGGATAACGCTACAATGCAGGGTCCTCTCTAAGCCGAGGCAGCCGGCGCTACCGGACCATTCTTATTGGCCAATAGTTGGATATCCGCCATATTCGAATGGTCCCGTGGATATACCATTATAATAAGATGTAACGTTTTGTTCAAAAGCTTCACACATAACCCACGACATAACGAACACACTGTGATGATGCGATCCACCGGGGGAACCAGCGAAGAAAGTGCCACAAGTTGTACCTCCAGGGAGCTGAAGAGGAGGTTCTCGGTGGACAGGAGGTCTACTCCAGGGAGCGCCTTTACCTTCAGACGGTGAGGCATATACTCTCTGAACTGTGTCGCGTGGTGTCATCTCATACATTGTGTGTAGAAAGAACGCCGGGATGAAAATGCAGCATCACTCACACGATTAAAAGGTTTACGTTCGGTTTAGGTTTGTTAAATACATGAACCTGCCACACGGTGTCGCTGCACCACCATGCAAGTCCATGGAGACGTTGCAGTCGAGCGTGTGTGTGTGTGTGTGTGTGTGTGTGTGTGTGTGTGTGTGTGTGTGTGTGTGTGTGTGTGTGTGTGTGAGTGAGAGAGAGAGAGAGATAGAGAGAGAGAACACAGATAGTTTCAGAGGTAGTTTAGGAAACATGGGGCATTTACCAGGACCTTTGTATTAATTTAGTGATACTCATCATGGAGACCCAAGGCTGTTGGCAAACACAAGGCTAGCCAATCATTTAGCTTTTGGATAACGGGGAATGGAACTGTTTATGTTGGAGTGCTGCTCGCTCCAGAGCTGTTTCCATGCTGCCTGGCCAGCCAGCCCGACCCAAACGCTGCCCGCTCTGCAGGCAAAAATGGAAACTAATCACCTCATATCTGACCTCCGCAATCTCCCCCGGGGAAACCGGGGGGGGGGGGGTTCCACACCAGAACGTTGATTGGCACGCAAACATTACGGCGGGGCTGTCAGACCATCTGAATGTCACCCCCCCCCCCCCCCCCCAGAGAGCTGGCGTTCTGCCACGGGCCCGGCGTGGAACCGGGGCCTCTCCGGGGAACGCTGAATGGAAAGATCAGAATTGTTGATTCGGTGGAGATTGGCATGACTAACGAGCGAGCGCGACAGATTATTACAGTGGAGGGGGAAACCTTATCCGCGCTGCGGGCGAGGTAATGAAGTTATGAGGGGTTCAGATGTATACGAGAGGGTCCATAATGCCTCGCTCTCCCCCCGCTGGCCCAGCCATGGCGTGGGGCGGCAGCTATGTTCTTCATGTCCATCCAGCCGGGATGGTCTGTAAACGGTGCTCCACTGAGGAGGAGAGCCAGGTTAGAGCATGGTCCTCGACCCAATCTCACAGGGAAACTTAATCCTGGTTCCTCATAATGTCTGCTGGCTGGCAGCAGACCATTGGTTCAGGGGCTCCAGAGTCCACGGCCATCTATGGGCAACTCTGGCCTCCGTCGGTCCTCACAGCCAAAGGTTCTGAGGTTCTTCATGACATCCAGACCTCAATGCATGGCAGGACCTGTGCGTTGATATCCTAGAGGTAATGGCGGCATCACTTATTGGGCGCAGACAGACTGGTGTGTGTTGTGTGTTGCTGATGAGAACTCCTGTGTCTCTGAGTTCTCTCACCCTGACCAGCAGGTCAGAGGTCAGACTCTGACTGGCCAGTCAGTCAGGGAATCCTTTCGTCAAGCCATAGAAACATGTCAAACGAGCTGGAAAACCAGCCAGGTGCCATTAGAGTTGAGACACGTCAGCTCTGACCCTGCTGAAGCAGGCCGGCCATAGACGGGAAACGATTTGGACTTTTGTCATTTGTTGTTTATTTCTTCAGAAGTCGTGCAGCAGACCTTCAGAGGTCAAGTTGACTTCTGAAGAAGTTTATTCAGAAAGAGGTTGTGATAAAAATAACTGCCCACTTTCCTTGAGTCATTTGTTAAACATTTGAGATGTTTCAGCATGCAGACCATGGCTGTAGGCCCCGACAGTGGTCACTGGCCAGCGCTCCCCAGGACGCCTGGTCCAACTAAAGTCCTTCTCATCAGAAGGTCTTGGTTTGGATGGACAACCTCTGAGGTGTCTGCTGGCCACCGAGGGGGCCTGACTCCAGGCTCTGGGTCACACGCTGGTCCCACCTTATCTTCTGGGTGTGACTCAGCCATGTGCTGTCTCTCAGCCCACTGCGCTTCAAGTCCACAGTCACGTGTGTTTCACTGAAGTCTTCAGTCCCACAGACTGCACTATCATGACACGCTCCACTCTCCTGTTGTCTGCCCTAAGCTGGGCCTGTGAGAGGCCATTCAGCCGTCCTCAAAGACAACACACACAGCGGTTCATTAATAGAGAGTCCCAGATGGGCCGCGGCCTGCCGGGGACTTCCAGGGACGACTGGAGAGGCTTTGTGTGGTGGGGGAGCCTCCATGTCTGATCTGGGACTCCTGTAACCTTTCTGAGGTTCTGTTGTTGTCCTGATCCAGGAAGGGAAGCTCCAGGCTAGCCTGAGGTGTGTGTCCATGCACTGCACGCTACACGCACACAGAGAGAGAGAGAGAGAGAGAGAGAGAGAGAGAGAGAGAGAGAGAGAGAGAGAGAGAGAGAGAGAGAGAGAGAGAGAGAGAGAGAGAGAGAGAGAGAGAGAGAGAGAGAGAGAGAGAGAGCTCAAGGGCACCTCAGCAGTAGTTGAGTGTGAATCTAGTTTTGTGCTCTTTAGTGAAGTTTACTTCTTGCTACATTGGAAAAAGGTCAACCACACCCAAATGAGAACCTTAAATGGGCATTTCATGTGAATTGGTGAGCTCAGTGGGATTGTTCTCAAGTGTCAACACGTAGACCCTGGAGTGACGTCTCCTCCTCTTCTGCAGAACGTTGCTGTCTGACGTTCTTTCTGCTTCTGGGGCGCTGCTTCCTCAGGAAGATCTCCTTCCAGCTAAACGCTACACCCTGGTCAGGCCCGGTCCTGCCGCTTCCCAGCAGCGCCGTTCTGGCAAGCGGCCCGGGCCATCCTTAAAAATATTGTGGTTTGCCGTAACCCGACCAACCCTGTCAATTTAGGACCGACCCAAATATATATATTTTTTCCCTTTTAGTCCGACCGACTTGCCGGTTGTAAACTTACGTTAAGACCGACCGTTTTTTTTTTCAACTCTTCAAACAACTAATGCAACTACAATAAAACCCTATTAATTATATTTTAGAAAGTATTGCGAATATAAATTGCCTACATACACACGTAGGCTACGTTCTTTCTTTTATATTCGCTTCATTTAATCAATGGTTTGCGCTTGTCTGTTATGATGGCTGCGGCTGCAGTAAAGAAAATGTTCGTGGTCACCGTTCAGAGGTATACGGGTTCAGGCACTGTAGCAATAGGTCCTAAAAAATATGCATTGAAATATCTCGACACCGCTATAACGTGACGTGTCGATTGATGTCAAGGAGACCACTATACTTTTACGGGTTGGAGACGCAGTCAGTGACGTCACGATATGCACATTTGTTTAAATTCATACCGACGTATTCACAGTAACCAAAATTGTACTTTTTTTTTTTACTTAAAATTTTGAAGAAGAAAAAATAGACCTACCTACCGACCCTTTTTTTAAATTTTTTGGGTTGTTACTAGCCTGGGAATTCCCATGCTGCTTTGCGCGCGATTTCATTCTCACTGCAAAGACAGCCTGGAAACCACCGCCCTTATTTTCCCCTGAGTTAGGGAACCAATCACAGAACGGGGGGGGCAGCAATACGATGACGACGTCTATGCACGACACCGAAGCTTGTAGCGTGTTAATCCAACATGGCAGTGGACACAACGTTACCGTTCGATGCAGCTTTAGAAAGTGTATTAAGTAGCTTTTGTAGCAATTAATTTAATTTTAGTAGCTAATTTTTAGTAGCAATTGGCTATGAATCGCGCGCAAAGCAGCATGTGAAGAACCAGACGCCATTTGATAGACATTCGTAGCGCCCAATAAACGGCTCTAGGCATTCGTAAACCACGCCTCAAATACGAGAAAATGCACACCTAGTTCCCAGACCACCATCTCATCGAGATGTGGACGCGTCAGCCAGGCTAGGTTGTTACTGCAAACAGAAATATTTTTAAGGATGGCCCCGGCGTTCTGGCAAGCGGCCCGGCGTTCTGGCAAGCGGCCCGGCCTGCCGGTCTGGTCTGGCCCGCAGACCTCGCGGTTAGCCCGCTGCGCTAACCCGTCTCCCAGCTAACCCCAGCCTCTGCAGAGGGCACCCTGTGGTCCAGGGGGGTAGGAGCGGGCTGTAGTGGGGCTGTAGCTGTAGCGGGTTGTAGCCGGATGTAGCTGTAGCTGTAGCTGTAGCGGGTTGTAGCCGGATGTAGTTGTAGCGGGTTGTAGCCGGATGTAGCTGTAGCGGGTTGTAGCCGGATGTAGCTGTAGCGGGTTGTAGCCGGATGTAGCTGTAGCGGGTTGTAGCCGGATGTAGCTGTAGCGGGTTGTAGCCAGATGTAGCTGTAGCGGGTTGTAGCAGTCCTCGCCTCACTCTGTGTGGCCCTGAAGACGTCTTTATCTTTATTGCTTATGTTGTGTCACTCTACTACTGCACACCCTGGTTCTCACAGCAGGAAGTTACACAAACACACACACACACACACACACACACACATTCACATTACTGTGAATAGCGCCCACGCATGCACGCACACGCACGCACACACACACACACACTCCCTGAATGCGGTGGTTCTTCGTCGCTCGTCTTCTTCACTGCTAGCTGCAGACTTCACAGGTTGCAGGTCAGGGGTTTTGATCGAGGTGAGCTGAGGAGACATTCCAGACCAGTCTGATCTCCATGCGTGTGTAGAGACACGTCCAACATCTTTTATTTTCTAGCTTGTTTTGCAGGCTGCAATGTAATTATCATGTCATTATAGTTTTTGAGCTGTCAAAAAGTGTCAAGTGTATTTGCTGAAAATATAAACAGAGTTCCGATTTAGATGTATTTATAAAAAAGACTTTCTTTTCAACTTCAAACCCCTTTATAATCCAAGGTCATGTAGTTTGCTTGCTACAGATTTAGACCTGTAGAAGGAGCCTGATGGCTCATTCCGACAGCTCTGTACCAACTGCAGCTGTCGTGACCTTTGACCTGAAGCTTGTTCTGGAGCAGGTGGATCAGACTGAGGACTGGACCTTCTGATGGGCTTTCTTCCTCTTCGTATGGGCTGTGTCTCTACTTGGTAATGCTGTGGTATGATGACCATATGTCTACATTCACATCTAAACAACGGTATGGGATGTCTGGCATCTTCCTGCTGGTAATGTAGCTCACCTGTGGTCTTTGTTCACGTTCTTCCCATGGGTTCCACGAAGGTCAGATGATCAGTGAAGAACCCACCTAAAGACAGTGTGAAGTCCTGTTGTCAGGGGTACGCCATGCCGTGGACTGAAAGGTAAACACTCAGTGAAGCAAACCGAAGGTCCAGCGCCTGGTTCTGGTTCTGGTTCTGGTTCCGTGTGTTTACCCGGCCCGCGGAGAGGCTCCTGGGCTCTGCTTTAACTCAAGCGCAGGACGGGCCCGGGAGCAGAGGAACAACATGAGATGTTGTGCAACGTCTATGTTTAGCTTCTCTCTCCGCGTCCCTTCACACTGGATGATGGATGCCCTGCCGTGGAAGCAGTGCAGTGGAAGCGGTGCAGTGGAAGCGGTGCAGTGGAAGCGGTGCAGTGGAAGCAGTGCAGTAGGAAGCGGTGCAGTGGAAGGTGCAGTGTAAGCAGTGCAGTGGAAGCAGTGCAGTGTAAGCGGTGCAGTGTAAGCAGTGCAGTGTAAAGCCTAGTTTATACTTCTGCGTAAAGTGCCGTACGTCGGTTACGGAGAGCCCTCTACGTCGACGGAGAGCCTGACGGAGAGCCTCTCCGTCGTCTCCGTCGGCCCGAAATATTTTTTAAGTATCCGTCACTCCGTCAACGCACAACGGAGACCGCAAGGGCTGCGATTGGTCCTCTAAACACGTCATTTACACATGAATGACTCACAATGAATCACATTCTATTGCTATCGACTTCTATCACAACGTAAACACTGGCAGCGCCATTTATGTATATACGCTTTATACGCTATATATACGCTATATATATATACGCTACATATATACGCTTTACTATATGGACGCATAAAGCTCCAAAATGCAAGCCGACCTACTTGAACTTGTGAAACTTAAAAGAGACGGTGGCAAATTGCACTAAATTGTTGTAAATAGTTTTTTTTTTTTAGTTTGTGTACGGTTTTTACTTTTAAAAGCATTTCATTTATAATGTATCCCCTTTTCTATTTAATAATTGATCCCCTCTTAACTATTTTTCCCTTTTGTACTTATTTACTTGCGTGAATGTCATGGCCAGTCTTCGTAGCGACCCCTACTGGTCAAGAGGGAAATTGCATTGCATATCCGTCACCACGACGGAGAACTATGAGGGCTCGAGGGGTCTCCGTAATTACGCAGTTGGATTACGGATTACGCAGTCGTAGAAGTATAAACTAGGCTTAAGGTGCAGTGTAAGCAGTGCAGTGTAAGGTGCAGTGTAAGCAGTGCAGTAGAAACAGTGCAGTGTAAGCAGCTTGCTTCTAATCCATCTTTCACAACAACTGGATGATGATTGTTGGTGGTGACATAACATGAAAGCTGGCACTTCTGAAGGTGTGTTATTGCCAACAGAAGTGTAACACAGGGTGTGACCGTAACCCTGAATTATACCGCTTATAGTGGGGTAGACTTTAATAGTTTAAACACAATCTTTAAAGACCTTGTAGACTGAGGTTATTTAACTGAGTGATGTAGGGTGTGGCCATAGGAGCTGAATACACAACATACCAACATACCGACACGCACGCACGCACGCACACACACACACACACACACACACACACACACACACACACACACACCCAGTGACTCAATGAGAATGTATAAGGTTTCTTGGTGTGCTGGGAGACAGTGTCTACAACTCTCATCTCACCAGTAAAGCACCACCACGCCACACAATCATTGAAAAGCTTCATTTTGTTTCAGATTTTTGGTGAACACAGAGATGAAGGTGGGGGTCCGTGAGGGTCCCCGACATCACCACACAGGGGACAACAACGATAGGGACCATGGACTCCTGTGGTAGAGTAGCAGCCTTGGGTAAAGGGGGCATTCAGCAGACGCTTTTGTCCAAAGCGACTTACAATCAGTACATTTGTGGGGGTTCGACATGTGGACAGTTGGAGGAGGGGGGATCAAGGGGATCGAACCGCCGACCCTACGGTGAGTGGACGACCTGCTCTGTCCACCCGCTCTACCCACTGAGTTTAGGGGTGCTAGGACAGGGGTTTAAGCATCGGTCAAGCGAGTACAAAGATGTACAAAGAGTACATTTGTCAATTAAATGTTTCACCTTCTTCTACTCTTTGTAAGTCGTTTTGGATAAAAGTGTCTGCTAAATGCCCTCAATGTAAATGTAAATATAAATGGTGTAGGTGCCTGGGACAGGCCTGGGGTTCAGGGGTGCTGAAGGCCTGGGGGTTCAGGGTGCTGGGACAGGCCTGGGGGTTCAGGGGGACTGGGACAGGCCTGGGGTTCAGGGGTTCAGGGTGCTGGGACAGGCCTGGGGTTCAGGGGTTCAGGGGTCCTGGGGTTTAGGGGGACTGGGATAGGTCTGGGATTTAGGGGGACTGGGACAGGCCTGGGGTTCAGGGGTTCAGGGGTGCTGAAGGCCTGGGGGTTCAGGGTGCTGGGACAGGCCTGGGGTTCAGGGGTTCAGGGGTCCTGGGGTTTAGGGGGACTGGGACAGGCCTGGGGTTCAGGGTCCTGGGACAGGCCCCCCCAGCTGCGTGCGCGGCCCCTCCCAGAGACAGTTGTCGTGAGGTCTGTTGGCCTGGTGCCCCTGACCGAGGAGCTGGCCTGCAGGACAGCCCCCAGGAGCAGCAGTTGTGGGACACACAAGGAGCAAGTGCTCCCAAGGTCCCAGATTCTTCAGATTCTAAACGCCTGGAGGGCCTTATTAGGCTGCCTTGGTTCTACGGTTCTGCCCGGACCCCGTCCTTCTGGTCCTCGTCTTCCAAAGATCTCCTCCGTTGATCTGCTAGCTCTGAGAGCTGGAGCCCCTGATCCTGGACCAGATAAGGCCATGCATGCGTTAACATCTGAAGAAGGGCTGCTGATGCTGCAGATGTAGGTCACATTTTTATTAGGTTTTATAAGCACCTGTTCAAGTGTTTAAAAGCACCACTGACCTACATAGCTGGTTCATCTTGTACTTACACAATGGGGGGAGGAAATGCTCAGAATAGCTGGTGAATGTTCTATCGGTGTTTAGGAACCCTTGAGACAGAGGCTTTCAGACACCTGGCTGGCTTCACATCGTGTCTCTCAGCAGCGCTTCTGGCCATGTATGACGGTGTGCTGAGGACGGACGGGATTAGGCAGTAGAATCGCAAGGGAATGGTGAAAATCGGGTGATGTAACAAAGGTCAGGGGCGATGAGAGGTCATAGGTCAAGATCAGCACGCCCAACTCAATCCTCAGGGCGGCTTTGGGCTACAAGGTGCGAACATTCCTTCTGCTCTGTGTGAGGCCCCTTCCTGTGTCAATACTGTGTCAATACGGTCACAACCGGATTTACAGATCTGTCTCCTGCCATTTAGTTTTGTTATATATATATATGTAGTATATATTTCCCTGACATCCTCCTGCAACACGTGAGGACAGTAACGTGGCCACAGGGACGAGCAGCTTGTGTAAATAAAAGTGTGCGGGCTGTGAGTCAGGGTGTGGATTAGGGAAGGAATTCAAGATGGGCAGATGAAGACTTGAGCTGTGCTTTAATCTTCTGTGTTTTCCTTCGGAGCGCTGTCTGACAGACATTCTGCAGCTGTCCTCGCAGCCTCTGTGACTGAGCCTGAGCATGGGCACCAAACGCTGCGGTCTGACTTGATTTAAAACGTCAGATCACACAGATGGAAGGTAATTGTTCAGAGGTGTGTCTGTTAATTCTTGTCTTTGGGGATGATTTCCCCCTGCGTCACCCATCAGAGAGCTGTCAGGCAGCAGCGCTCTGAAGACCAGGGTTCAGTGTGAGGCTCACCACCCTGGGAGGAATTCATGTGTTGTACGGCCCATAGGTCCACGGACCTCCAGGTGGGTCTGGCCGGCAGGTGGGTGGTGAGAAGATGCTCTTCACCTGGGGGGGGGTCCAGAGCAGCCGGGCCGCTCAGGGGCGTTTATAAAGAGACCTTCTGGGGTCCCCTGGGGGGGTTTCCTTGCCATGTTCCCTCTCTCTCAGGAGGTCCGCTGTAGGCTGGTACCACTAACCTGCCTGTCTGTCTGTCTGTCTGTCTGCCTGCCTGCCTGCCTGCCTGCCTGCCTGCCTGTCTGTCTGCCTGCCTGCCTGTCTGCCTGTCTGTCTGCCTGTCTGTCTGTCTGTCTGTCTGTCTGTCTGTCTGTCTGCCTGTCTGTCTGTCTGCAGGGGGCTTCGTGGTGGCTGCCCCCCTCAGAGCGTGGTATCAGACCCAGACTGCAGAGTACTCCATGGGGGGTTCTGGGCTCCGCCTCCACGCCGCGTGTCGGGCCGGGCCCAGAACGAGTGCTGTGGGCCCGGCGCTGTGTGTAGGAGGCCCGTTTGTTCTGAACCGGGGGGGGGGGGGGGGGGGGGGGGCACTGGACAGAGCAGCTCGTCCACTAACCGTAGGGTCGGCGGTTCGATCCCCTTGATCCCCCCTCCTCCTCCTCCAACTGTCCACATGTTGAACCCCACAAAAGTACTGGTTGTAAGTCGCTTTGGACAAAAGCGTCTGCTAAATGCCCCTCTACCCTTTATGAGGTGTGGTGTGAGTTTAAGTTCACCTGTAGAGTGCAGAGGGTCTGCTGGCAGGCCCTCTGTTGCAGCAGGCTGCGTGTGCTGCTGCTTTATCACACGCCCTGGTCGTCTGGCCACGCTGCAGCGCCGTGTGGGGAAACACAACCAGGCTGCACACTCCAAACGCTCCGCTGAACCCCTCCCCTGAAGGTGTGCCCGGTCTGCAAAACGAGCAGGTGTGATGTGATTGGTTGTGAAAAGCATAGAAATCCAGTTGCACGTGACGACCCACACCTGGGATTAATCTCCCTTGAAGGCTGCCTGGCCGTGCCTCCATCACACCTGAAGGCTCGTCATGCAGGCTTGGTGCTGAGAGGCCGAGGTGTGATCCACACCCACTGCAGGACAGGAGCAGCTCAGGTGTGAGGTGAGCCGGGGGGCTGCTCTGCTGTGTGAGGTGAAAGGACCACAGATCACCCTGTCTACCAGCGCATTGCACCCACTGGTGGGCTGACCTGTCCATCATTGTCATCTGGCTGGACACGCCCACAACCGCTGTCGCTACAGGGTGATGTGATTAATTAGTGTGATTAATTAGTGTGTGTGTCTCCACTAGGTCACTGTCCAGGGGCGGCTCCTTCAGCTTCTTGACTCCAGGGCCTCAGTGGGACCTCAGCCTGGTGAGTAAAGACATGCCACCCATTGTCTCCCATGTTATGATCACCTCTGCACGCTTTCCCTTGCACTACAGAAGTGATGGAGGACGTCATCACGTCACAGATCACGTCACAGGTCAGGCAGTACATCACATCACAGATGACATTACATCACATGACGTGACACATGCTGTTACGGGGGACATTGTATTGTGTCATGATGTTATTCTTAGTAGGTTTCATCACATTTGATTCCCATCCCGTGACCTACAGTAAAGCCGGGGCAGTGTGGTGACGTCATGTTGGACCTGCGGAGCCTGTGTCTCCTGGGTTTGGTGTTCCATGTTGTGGACCTACGATGCCTCACTGGCTGGCCAGGAGACCAGATGGGAGCTGAGAGAACACAGCTGGCTGAAGTGGGTCTGACTGTTCACCTCAGCTGCCCTGAGGAGAGCACGGGATCCCAGTGAGGATGGATTACTGTGAAGGTCTCAGCCGGCCGTGCTGACCTGATTCAAACCAAATAGCACTTCCATGTTGTCTTGCATTCTTCTGTGCACCAGTCAGAAGAAACATTTAAAGAATCCATCATAATACATTTCTACCTGTCTGACTGCATTCGCTGGATGGACAAGGCTTTTAGTGTGGAAAACGTAACAATGTGATTCATACGGCCTCGCTGCCAGCAGCCAATCAGAAGAGCCTGTCTGGCTGGCACTGTGCTAGCTGGACAGAGGCTGCCAACCTGCCATGTTTGGACCAGCAGGGCTTCAGCAAAGCAAGGATTTGGGATAGAATGAATACTATTGTACATTATACCAATAATGATAAAGATTGAATTATCTGTCAGTGAATAATATTATTCCTGGTTCCACCCCTAAATCCCATCCATGTGTAAAACGTTTTCTGACTCATGAAACAAAACAAACAGAAACTCTTGTGCTTATCGGGCTGCTCTGCCGTGCCGTCAGCTCTACCAGAGCTTGTCTGACTGCTCTGCTCTGGCGTCAGCTCTACCAGAGCTTCAGAGTGTCTGACTGCTCTGCTCTGGTGTCAGCTCTACCAGAGCTTCCATGTCCGACTGCTCTGCTCTGGTGTCAGCTCTACCAGAGCTTCCATGTCTGACTGCTCTGCTCTGGTCTCAGCTCTACCAGAGCTTCACAGTGTCTGACTGCTCTGGGGTCAGCTCTACCAGAGCATTAGAGTGTCTGACTGCTCTGCTCTGGTGTCAGCTCTACCAGAGCTTCACAGTGTCTGACTGCTCTGCTCTGGTGTCAGCTCTACCAGAGCTTCACAGTGTCTGAATGCTCTGCTCTGGTGTTAGCTCTACCAGAGCTTCACAGTGTCTGACTGCTCTGCTCTAGCGTCAGCTCTAGCAGAGCTTCAGGAGAGTTTTCCTGCTCCCCATTACAACAGGCGCAGCCTCCCAGACGGTTGTCTGTTCCCAGCCTGCTCGTCCCCGCCGTGGACGCCACCAGTGTCTGTCTCCACGGCGACGCTGGTCCACAGCCCGGCGGCGGTCTCGCGGCCCAGACCCGGTCTGCTCGCCTTTGTTTCCCAGCGGTCTGCTCTATATTGGGTCCGTGTGTGATTTGTTTGACCGGCTGCATCTGCTACTTTTATAGAGCGGCTATCAAAGAGAACCATGAGCTGAGACTCATTCATGTCTGCGCTCCTTTTATGGTCGGGGCCACGTCCAGGTGTCTTCTGTAAGACATCCGCGCTGCAGCCGTCCTGAAGCAGGAGATCAACTGCTGCCGGGATGTGTGTACTCTGGCCAGCCAGAGATGTCTCTCTGGAGACCGCCTGGGGAAAGTGTTGGGGCCTGGAACTCTGAGGTTCTGGCTGAGAGTGCAGGACATAGGCTACATCATTTATTCCTATTATTTTTATGCTATTTCAGAAATGGGTTTTTTTCTCTCTCTCTCTCTCTTTTCTTGGAGTCCGAAGCCAACAAGCTCTCAACAGCTTAAGCATCGAATCCATTTTATTTTGGACGGTACAAGAAGTGCTTCAACAACAACGGGACTAGATACGTTACAGAGGGTTTGCTGAGAAGCTGTTGTGCTCCGATACTTCCTACCCAGAAACTGTTGTCTATTCATTAGTGCAGAGCTGTTTATATCTCCCTGGATGTATCAGGTTCTGTCCTCCCCCTCCGTGAAGGGAGTTTGTTTTTGCTGCCCAGCTCGGCTCAGCATTTTCAGCCAAGGGACTCTGTGGTGACCCTTGGTGGAGGATAAGGTGGTGACCCTTGACCCCGACCCTCTATAAAGGCAAGCAATGACAATGGCCCTAAAATGGCCACTGCATTGTGATCGGCTCCCACGGACCTCCACAGTGAAAGTCAAGTGATGTGTCCTTGATTGGAAACAGAGGAGAGATTAGAGCAGAGTGCCTCCCCCCCCCCCCCTCCCCCCTCCCTCCCCCCCAACTCATGAAATGGGAGAGAGGGAGGGTGGGGGAGTCACGACTCATCCCATGCCAGCCTCTCTGCCTTTGATACCCCCCCCCTCTAACTGGTAACTGGCAAGCCACCACCAAACACACGCGGTCCTCGTTAGCTCTTAGCCTAGACACACACACACACACACACACACACACACACACACACACACACACACACACACACACACACACACACACACATACACACACACACACACACACACACATACACACACACACACACACACACACACACACACACACACACACACACACACACACACACATACACACACACATCGACACATTTCCCCAGCGTTTGACCTCACCTGTATAAATCATTACAGAAAACCCCAAAGCACGCGACTCAGGAATCTGGGAAGGATCTCTGTGGTCTTTCTCTTCCTCACGTCTCCCTCCTTTGTTTCAGTCTGCTTCTTATCTCAGCCCCAAATGGGAATAAACTGGCCAGGCTGCGTTCCACCCGCTCCTCAGACCTTTGAAGTGGTACAGGTGGAGGTGGGGGTGGAGGTGGTGATGGTGGTGGTGGAGGAGGTGGTGGAGGAGGTGGTGGTTGTGGAGGAGGTGGTGATGGTAGTGGAGGTGGAGGTGGAGGTGGGGGTGGAGGTGGTGGTGGTGGAGGAGGTGGTGGTGGGGGGTGGTGGTGGAGTTGGAGGCCACAAAGCCAAACCTTGAAAGGAGAGGGTTGCATTCCGTTGATGCCTGGTGCGTTTCCCCAGACTGCACCAGGCACTCCCCTGACAGGCCAGTCTGTGGCGCCGGCCGGAGGTGGGCCGTCCCCTCCAGGACGCGGGGGGCGGAGCTTCCACGACGAGGCGGAGCGCTCCCAGCCCACCCCTGACTGTGGCGGTGAGCCGCCGGCCGCCGGGTCGGCCCGGTCGGCCTTCAGAACCCCAGAGAGGCCAGGCGGGGCTGGGCCCAGGCCCGGCCTCCCAGGCCCGGCCTCATGCGGCCGTGACCTCGCTGTGTGTGATGGAGGAGATGAAGGAGATGAAGGAGGTGTCACCGAGCCGTTTACATGACCTGGGGGCTTCAGCAGGACAACACAGAGTGTATTGGAGAGGGGCAGCAGCACACAGGACCCCAACAGACCCCCCTGACCGGACCCCAACAGACCCCCTGACCGGACCCCCAACAGACCCCCTGACCCCAACAGACCCCCCGACCGGACCCCAAAAGACCCCCTGACCGGACCCCAACAGACCCCCTGACCGGACCCCAACAGACCCCAGACCAGACAAAGCGCTGGTGGAGTGTGAGCCGGCCCAGACGCCCCCGGGGGGCCGCGACCAGGGGGCAGGTTGAGGGGGCTGCAGCTCTCTGTGTAGAGTCACACTCGAGATGTTTGTTGGCTCAAGGAGCACAGGCTCTGTCTGTCTGTCTGGATGTCTCTTCTCTTCTCTGTCTGGCTGTCTCTTCTCTGACTGCAGAGCTAAGCTGGCCCTCCACTCAAGCAGAGGTGCCAATCTTAGCAGAATCTTTTAAATGTTAATTTGTGTGTGTGTGTCTGTGTGTGTGTGTCTGTCTCTGTGTGTGTTTGTGTGTGTGTGTGTGTGTGTGTGTGTGTGTGTGTGTCTGTGTGTCTGTGTGGGTGTGTATCTGTGTTTTTGTGTGTGTCTGTGTGTTTGTGGGTGTGTGTGTGTGTGTGTGTGGAAAGATTTATCTCTCTTTTCCTCTTCCTGGTAAATATTAGCTTTTACTTTTCACTGAATGCTTTCTTGGCAGCGTTAAGCATGTCATGGCGTCCTCCCACCTCCCTCCCACCTCCCTCCCCCCTCCTCCCCCCTCTCCCCTGTAATCCAGCCACAGGTTTGAGCGAGGCCTCTCTGCGTTGGACGCTAAGCCCATGATGTCATGGTAACCAGAGACGGGGTAATTGTATGGCCAGCGGTGAGCCCACTCTGAGCCCACTCTGACTCTGTGATAGCGCTGAAAGGCCTCGCAGTGCTGAGCCCCCGGCTGGCTGCTGGCTGCTCCCAGCGTCTGTCAGGAGGTCCAACCTGGATCAGTATCCATCCGTCTGGTGTATCACGTTGTGTGTTGTTCTTTGCATACGTACTGAAGGCTGCTTTGAACACAGAGCCTGGTTCTGGTGGTACATGAGAGCACTACGGAGCTGACTGTATCCAGAAGAACGAGCCTGCACACTTCGTAGTTAGAGAAACCACCATCAAGTAGAATCCTGTCTCCATGATGGTATCTTGGTGAAGAGTTGCTCCTTATCTCCAGACCGTGGTCAGCAGATAATAAGTGCTACAGGTCTGTCCAGATGAAGCCCTCCATGCCCAAGTGTTGTGGAACGTTCTCTCAGCTCCGGGAAAGCCTCGTCCTCCAAGGTCCAACATCTCCACGGTCCAACATCCCTGCGGCCCAACGTCTCCGTGGCCCAACGTCTCCACAGTCCAACGTCTCCGCGGTCCAACGTCTTCATGGTCCAATGTCTCCACGGTCCAACGTCTCCACGGTCCAACGTCTCCACAGTCCAACATCTCTGCGGTCCAACGTCTCCACGGTCCAACGTCTCCACGGTCCAACGTCTCCATGGTCCAATGTCTCCACGGTCCAACGTCTCCACGGTCCAACGTCTCCGCGGTCCAACGTCTCCGCGGTCCAACGTCTCCACGGTCCAACGTCTCCACAGTCCAACGTCTCAGCGGTCCAACGTCTCCACGGTCCAACATCTCAACAGCTGCTGCTGCAGGCCGCCGTGTCCTCGCCACACATGTGTGCAGCGCTGGTCAACACCGTCTGACCAGCAGTGTGGCTGCACACATGTGCTGCGTTGCCCCTTCAGCCCTGTTCCTGGGGTTGTACGCCCCCTGTGGTCGGAACCAGTCCCCCCCCCCCACCAGCTGTTGACAGACGCGGTCACGGTCCATGTGTCAGGGGGAGTTGTCAGAAGGAGGTGTCAGGGGGAGGTGTCTGGTGTCATGGTGTCAGGACCCTGCCCTCTGGACTCTTGTTCCTCCAGAGGATTACTCCTGGGACGCCTTTATCCGAGCTCAGGGAGTCCTGTTTAGCTTGGAGCGCACGCTAACACGCTAACACGTAGCCTCCGCGGCTACAACAACAACCCCATGCTGAGATCAGCAAACTCCCCTCCGCCTCCCCCCCTCTCCCTCCTTCACCCAAGCACATACTCTCCCCCCCCCCAAAAAACACTTCCCAGGATTCCGCCTGTTTTCCTTCGATGTTTTGATAACCTAGTAAGAAAAATCACACCTTGCAAAACTTGTGCACTTGCGTGTGTGTGCGTGTGTGTGCGTGCGCGTGCGTGCGTGCGTGTGTGTGTGTGTGTGTGTGTGTGTGTGGACCAGCACCAGTCCATTTGTTTCAGCCCACCTGACTGGCAGATTGTCCCCTGCAGTAAAGGAGGCTGTTTTACTGCTGCACCACGTGAACGGTGACTACATCCTGTTTGGATTCACAGGTTGGTTTGAGAACACTGGGGTGGTGGTGGTCTACCTCAGGACTCTGCTGCCGGAGATGAGGACACAGGTCTGGTCTGTGACCCCCCACCTCTATGTTCTGGTCCACCTCTATGTTCTGGCCCACCTTTATGTTCTGGCCCACCTCTATGTTCTGGTCCACCTCTATGTTCTGGCCCGCCTCTATGTTCTGGCCCACCTTTATGTTCTGGCCCACCTCTATGTTCTAGCCCACCTTTATGTTCTGGCCCGCCTCTA
>JAXIVH010000022.1:883176-885676 GCA_036785325.1 Urophycis tenuis | reverse complement strand
AGTATCTAGGCAGCGGCGGCCTGTTGAACCCAATAGGGAGAGGAGAGGTTAGGCCAGCCCAGCCTGAGGTGCTGAACCTGGACAGTGTGTTGGTGGAGAGCGGGGGAAACGTGGGCGTGGCGGCCATGTTGCCCCCCCCACTGTTCCACGGTAACAAGGTGATCAGGTGATCAGCCTTCTGTGTGGATCGCAATCGTTTGCAACCAGCAACAGAAATGATCCACACTGAGCACATTGAGGGTGGAACCTGCCTGGATACTGGTCTCCACAGTGAACCACCTAGAGGCCTTTAGAGGAACTTCATGCTGGTCTCTACAATTTCGGTTCCCCCCGGAACAATTGAGAAGAATTGTTCTTTTTGATGTGATATCTAAAGCAAGGGAACGGAGTTAGTCCAGGACAGAAACAGAAGACGGCGAGATCTGTCTTCTGTTTGGAGAACACCAGAGGCCTGTGAACGCAGAGGGCAGCCTCTGGATTCCCTTCTCCGGCTCCGCTCTGGCCCTGATCGGTTCTGTTCTGGCCCTGATCGGCTGGGTTCTGGCCCTGATCGGCTGGGTTCTGGCCCTGATCGGTTCTGTTCTGGCCCTGATCGGCTGGGTTCTGGCCCTGATCGGCTGGGTTCTGGCCCTGATCGGTTCTGTTCTGGCCCTGATCGGCTGGGTTCTGGCCCTGATCGGTTCTGTTCTGACCCTGATCGGCTGGGTTCTGGCCCTGATCGCTGGGTTCTGGCCCTGATCGGTTCTGTTCTGGCCCTGATCGGCTGGGTTCTGGCCCTGATCCGGGCCAGCTCAGCTTGGTTAGCGGTGGAGGGGATGATGGGGAAACGGTCAGGAAAAGGTCACACAGACGGCAAGATGCCATGGAAACAAACACTTCCTGTTTAGGACGTCACGGTTTCAGGTGTCGCTCAAAGACGTCACGTAAATGGCGCACTTTCTCTCACTCTCTCTCTCTCTCTCTCTCTCTCTCTCTCTCTCTCTCTCTCTCTCTCTCTCTCTCTCTCTCTCTCTCTCTCTCTCTCTCTCTCGCACTCTCTCTCTCACACTCGCTCTCTCTCACTCCCTCTCACTCTCTCTCTCGATTTCTCCCTCCTCTGTCACTCTCTCATGCCTCTCTCTCTCATTTGCTTTCTCTCACTCTCTTCTCACTCTCTCTTTATCCAGTAAACTCAAATTGCTTCCTCGCCATGTTTACGTACAGAACCTCCAAAGCACTTCAGATACAATAACACAGAATACAGAGAGACACGCACTCTCTCTCTCTGTAGGGTGGCTAGCATAGCGTAGCTTATCATAGCAGCAGTCTATGTGACACTTCTGCTTTGCCTTTGGGCCTACTTAGCTAAGCGGTGCTCTCTTCCTGGCTACATGGCTGGAGTGCGGACATCACTTTCTCATTTGTGAGTTTCTGTGTGTGTGTGTGTGTGTGTGTGTGTGTGTGTGTGTGTGTGTGTATATAGAGAATACTTTGGACAGAAAACATTGCACGTACATCTTCCCTAGAGGCGCACAACAAACATGGCTGCCGTTCTGCTTTCATTAGTAAACACAACAACAACACAACGCCACTGGCTGTTCTGGTGTCTCTCTCTGTCACGCACACACACAAACACACACACACACACACCACACACACACACACACACACACACACACACACACACACATACAGGCACCCACCCACACACCCACACACACCCTCTCTCTCTCTCTCTCTTCTTTCAATGCAATTTAAGAAGAGCTTTATTGGCAAACAAACATCGGGAAACATTGCCAAAGAAATTACACAAAGGAGGAATAATAATGTGAATAAAAACTTTATACAAATAACATCACATGGAAATACGGGCCTCTTTAAACTCTGTGTCTGACATCCCTCGTCCAGCTCTGTGTGTCCTCTTGTTTCCTCCACGCTGTGTCTAACTGGGCGGAGCCACGCGGCCGCGGCGCCCGGCCTGCACGCTACGGTGCCACCACGCACGCCACCCGCCCGCCCGCCACCACGCCACGCCACGCCACACCACGGCGCCCAGCCTGCAGCACGCCACGGCGCCGCACGGCCGTCAAATATTCACACACTACTGGAGGATGGAGCACATGTTTTATGCACGTTGTGATGTTATGTGATGTTATGTTATGTAATACTCAGAACGCCGTGAACGAACACGAGCGGAACGCTGCGGGAACGTCGACGTGAAACATTGTGTAGTGTAGCCTTCATCTCCCTCTCTCTCACACTCGTCTCCCTCGTTCTCCCCCCCCCACCCTCGTCCCTGACGAAGACTCTCTGGACACTCTGATACTCCATCACCTGCAGCAGTGCTGAGGTTTGGATTTCAGAACCTCCACCAGCACCACCCAGCACTGCCCCACCCATCAACCCTGCTTCTACACCCACACACACACACACACACACACGCACACACATACACACACACACACACACACATACACACACACGCACACACGCACGCACGCACACTCACACACACACACAC
>JAXIVH010000022.1:850676-878176 GCA_036785325.1 Urophycis tenuis | reverse complement strand
CTGTTGTTACTGGGGATGTTGCGCTGTTGTTAGTTGTGTTGTTGTTGACAGCTTATTTATCATGGCGATGCTGCTCATGGTGGCGGTGCCGAAAATGACAATGACGTCGTGGTTTCTAGCATGTTCCCGTCGTGACCTAACGCCCGATGTGGCGTCTTCATCTAAAGAAGTGATTCATAAGAGACACCGCCGGGAAGTCCGCCTTGGCTGGGCTGACGTCACAGTGACGTCATCGTCATTATCAGCAGCGTAAGAGAGATTCTGTCTCCGCTGGCGGAGGAAGATCCCTGCGGAGCTGGGTCACTCTACTGTGTCGCAGCAGCGGGGTAGCAGGCCCGTCCAGCTGGGGTTCTGGTTAGCCCGGTCAGACCTTCTGGTCCAGTGGTAAACCATATGAGAGTAAGTAAGTCCATATGAAAGTCCAGACAAAGGCCAGTCCACTCCTAATAAGACCCCACACACATTTTGGGGGAGCATATCAGTTACTTTCAGAAGAAGCAGGAACAGTGACACAAATGCAATGTCATGTCACTTTAACAGCCTGCACTTAGTGGGTCGTTAAACATGACAACACCCTCCTCTCTGCATGACATCGCCAGCCTGTGTTTACCTCCTGGGACCCTGCGGCCTCCAGCCCCTCCTGCAGCAGAAGGTGAGGAGAGGTCTGGGCACCTGGACTCAGAGACCCAGAAACAGCCGTCTCATCCCTCAGGAAACATGGTCCACCAGCAGGCTGCCGGCCAGGCTGAGATGATTCATCAGAAAACGGACTCTTTGGGTGAAGCCTTTGAGGAGGTCAGCGATGTCTGGCCGGCGCCGAGTGCATCGTAACGTAACCCCGGGTGGGGGGGGGGGGGGGGGGGGGCACCCCAGAGGGGCACCCTGTCACCCCCTCACCCCGTCACCCCCCCCCGGGGTCTCAGGGGTTCAGGGGAGGTGAAGCCCCCCCAGACCGGCTGATGTTTATGTCCAGCAGACCACGCTCGGGTCCAGAGTGACTTCTGAGGAGGATCAGAGCCTGCAGGGTCTCCATTCCCCTGGGTTCCTACAGAGAACATCTGGGCAGACTGTGGGCCATCAGGGTGCTGCTGGGTTGTTATCAGTGCATCATGCTTATCTCAGAGAGGGACATCTCCACAAAGTGCATTCTAACGTCAGCATCAGGTTAAAGCCAACAACAGAGAAGGAGAGCTGGAAACAACACACTGTGACATGCTGTCAGGGGGCGGGGTCTTCAGGGGGCGGGGTCTTCAGGGGGCGGGGTCTTCAGGCCGGCGGTTCTGTCCTGGTTCTGCATGTTAGCTCACTGGGAGCTGCATCAGCGCCGCCAGCTAGCTGGGGTTTAGAACCAAGATGGCCACATCAAGGACTTGAACTACAGGCAACACGTGTGTGTCATGCCAACAGTTACTAAATAAGAGTGAATCAAGAGTGAGTCATATACTTATACATACACACACACACACACACACACACACACACACATACATACATACCGTACATACATACACACACACACACACACACACACACACATACATAAATACATACTTCATCATAAATCCTAATCTAATTAGCCCCTGATAATTGGCAATCAGCCTTTTCCCTATTTTCCCATCTGGGATTAATAAAGTACATCCTGATCATTATCCCGGGAAACAATTTCCATGGATAATAAAAGGAATGTGTGTGTGTGTGCGTGTGCGCGTGTGTGTGTGTGTGTGTGCGTGTGCGCGCGCATGTGTGTGTGGGCATATCCACTTATGCAACTGTTTTTACCAGGTCCAAAAGGACCTTTTCTGTTGTTCTCTGTTCACTAAACACATCATTTATCTCACATTCAGGTGCTAACAGATGGCCAGATGAGGCCATGTTGATGCTTTACTATAAACTTGTCACCACTTGATGATATTCATTGTTTTATTGGAAACATACATTATGATATGGTAATACACTTGGGGTTTCCAGCAACATAATCATAACACAAATGAAAAGGCATAAATGGGGTGGCAGTAGCTCAGTGGGTAGTGCGGGAGGACAGAGCGGGTCGTCCACTAACCGTTGGGTCGGCGGTTCGATCCCCCCTCCTGTCCGCATCTCGAAGTGTCCTTGGGCAAGACACTGAACCCCAACTTGCTTCCCGGGCGCTGAACATAGCAGCCCACTGCTCCTATGTACCATAGGATGGGTCAAATGCAGAGAACACATTTCGTCCCCATATCTAAAAAATACTGAGAATGACCAATAAAGACCAAAAAGTCCTCTCTAATAAATAATACATAAATGCTCAGCATAAATGTGCCTCAAGGTGGTTAATTTCGTGATTTTAGGAGCTGTATTTATTGTGATTATTACAAGGTTGGAAGGCCAAGTCCCATCTCCTGGGACTCGAAGGGGGCGTGGCGACACGGAGGGGAGCGGGTACCATTCTGGAAGAGATCTGTCACTGGAACCACTGTAGTCGTCGTGGGTGATGCCTCTCCCACAGCCATTTACGTCACTAATGAAACGGGCATGAGTGAATTTCTCCAACAGTACATGTCGTCCTGATGCATTGCAACATGACTTCATGCGTGTAAACTAATTTAATCGTGGATAGTTTCCCGTAAACAAAAATAGTGTACTGTGTCTTTAAGTCATACCGGAACTCAACCCGCTAGCTGGCTGCTAGCAGCTAGCTGGTTGCTAGCTGCTTGTTATTTTGTGCAACAAGATGGCTGCCGTTCCTGAGAACAGGGTGCTCTCCTTTGGCGTTTTTAAATGGAGCTCTTATTCCTCCACATATTTACCTGAGTGAGTAATGTCTACACCGACTGGGCAGAGGAATGCATTAGGTTTTGCTTCTAGCAGGTTTCACGCCGTCCAGCGCTGTGTAGTTAATATGTCCCGTCTGGTGCAGCTTCTCCCAAGCTAGCTAGCTAGGCGGTGGGTAGAGATCAGTGCGTTGGGTTTTGATGCCTGCTCCGCCCGGGCGTTATGTAATCATCTACACACCTCGTGATACAGACGTGCTAAATCTCAATGGTCGTGTTTTAATCAAGTCATGACCCTATGTCCATAAAGGACGTGATGCGCATACATATAAGTTCAGTTTTTTTAACCCACACATGTAAAAGAGATGCGGACTCACTGTTCCGCATGTTGTATTTTGAACCCACCATGTGACAAGCGGGCGTCCGGTGTAAGCTAAACAAGCCCACCTGCTGCTATAGAGCTAGCCAGCAGATATGGTCAAAGCTAAGTAGGCGCCTGTCAACATCACAGCATCAGAACACCAGTGAACGGAGAATAAAGGGTGTATAAATGCGAGTTGTCAAAAGGACAAGCTAATAGGACCTGATTTAGAGCAGTAGCAGCCGCTCTGGGTGTCTTGCTAACATAGCAAGCAGCTAGTCAGTAGTAAACCAGCAGCAATCACAATCAAAAGAAAACACACAGATTGTTATGTATGTCCAAATCCACAAACAAAAGATTAAACATGGCGTTGCGGTTAAAATATGCAAAGGATTTAGACGGAATGACCTCGTAATGGCAGTCATATGGAACAAAAGTAGTGGAATTCCTTCACACTGCATACATAAAACGCTCTATATAGAAGAACTGCTAATGATGAGTTATTGGAGTTAGCCACCTCCATGGCTGTCCTTTTAGAGATGCTCATCATCTGGAAACACACAGGTTGACTTTGACCCTTTTGCCCGTAGAAACATCTTGGTGGATAAACCCATCGATCAGTCTTCCAGATGGTCTTCAGAAAGCAACTACCCACCTCAAGTAAGTGTGCTGTGACAATGCTGCCACATTGTCTACATCTCTCCACGTCACTCATACCAATGACACCAGTTGAGATGAGTTGCTCCCTTTGTATGCGTTCGTCATGAACGCTGTCATGGATTCTCTGTCTTACCCACATGAAAGGCAGGTGCATCAAAGAAAGTTAGCAAAGATTCCATGCTTGTCATCACCACAATTTGCATGTGTGTGAGAATGACTGTGAGGCAAAGGAAAACTTGCAGGGCAATAAGTAACACCTGATCAAAAGTGTGAGGCTGTAATGTTTGTTATTCATGAGAGCATGATATACTGAAGCTATTCCAAACACACCCAGGACAAATAGCCTACAATGCAGCCCTGGTAATGATGATGATGACGTGGTGGTTTAGTGGAACCCAGTAGTATGTAGCAGTGCTTTGACCACCAGTGAAACATTGCTGGGATTCCTTACCCCTCCTGTTTCCACCTGCTGTGTGTGCGTGCGTGCGTGCATGGGTGCGTTGTTAATGAGGATAAGTTGTTAGTGAATTAGGGCCTAGCTATGGGAAGAGGGAGGCATCGTTGTAGCCAGGTGTTAAAGGGGCACCTTATTTCACTGCAAGGACACCAAGTACCCCAGAGAGAAGTACTTAGAAGCCAGTAGTCTGCACATGTCTGTACTACCCTGAGTGGTTCCTCACAGCGGGCTGTTAACGTTCCACCAGACAGAAGCCACAGAGGGCAGGTCAGTGGAACCGGACGCTGAGTGCCGGGCCGTTATTTCTGTGTATCGACGGCCTCTGATGGCGTCGTGGTGACGGAGGCCCGCTGGTTTGTTGTCCGACATCAACTCGATGACAACCGACTCTGTGTGGATGTCATGTGATGACGCACGCCCTCCAGTGCTACGCTGACCCCGGGAGGCTGCGTGGATCTTGTTAGCTTGCCGGGCTTGTCGATGGCCTTCTCCGCATTCCTCCGTGGAACCCGGCGCGCACACATCCCTGTGCTCATGTCCCTATGCTCACGTCTCTTGTGTTCACGTCCCTGTGTTCACATCCCTGTGCTCACGTCTCTTGTGTTCACGTCCCTGTGTTCACATCCCTGTGCTCACGTCTCTTGTGTTCACGTCCCTGTGCTCACATCCCTGTGCGGGCTCCTCTTCCTCTGTCTCCTCTCTAGTACTTGATATTGAAGCTGGAACGGCCGGCGATCGTACAGAGCATCACCTTCGGGAAGTACGAGAAGACTCACGTGTGTAACCTGAAGAAGTTCAAGGTGTTCGGGGGCATGAGTGAGGAGAACATGACAGAACTGTTGTCCAGGTATTCCTTTCTGCCTTGGCTTCATCTGTGTTCATTCACTGTCCAAACACCACTTCCTACATTCCTAATGAGCCGACCATAATGACCACACGACTGTGTACTTCCTCTCTCTGTCTCTCCCTCCCAGCGGCCTTAAGAATGACTACAATAAGGAGACCTTTACCTTGAAACACAAGATTGAAGAACAGATGTTTCCCTGCAGATTCGTTAAAATAGGTGAGCACATCGTTGGGTTCTTGTGGGTCTCGTGGGTCACCTCGCCGCTAGAAGGTCTGGGCCTTGGTTCCTCTTCAGGAGACTTGCGTTTCAGTAACCTGCTGTTGCCCTTGAGCAAGATGACATGCCTTGTAAAGTAAACTGACTCGGTTCTCAGGCTTGCCTACTTTGCAGCGTGACTTTGTCAATCAGGTTCTAAAACAAGGTCTAATTATATGTTCACGGTCAATTATAGAGTCTCACAGCCTCATTGAGGGCTACTAATTAGGATTTTCACCTCTGACTCTGGTGAGAATATGCCCTGTGAAAATGTAGAATGTTTGAAAATAGTTAAGTAATGGAAACGGTGGTATATACAATAAACAAGCATGCGTTATTTCTCTCTCTCTCTCTCTCTCTCTCTCTCTCTCTCTCTCTCTCTCTCTCTCTCTCTCTCTCTCTCCTCCTCACTGACTCTCCTGTGTGTCCCTCAGTGCCTCTCATGTCGTGGGGTCCTAGCTTTAACTTCAGTATCTGGTACATTGAGCTCCATGGCATCGAGGACCCAGACGTGGTGCAGCCCTGTCTCAACTGGTACAGCAAGGTGAGCGTGTCCCCGTGGGGGTGGGTCAGCCACGCCTCCGCCTCGCTGCTCATCGTGGGCTGTGTTCACGCAGCAGCCATCTTGGCTCCATGCTGGTTCTAAACGGCAGCCGCATAGGGGAACTGAAATGAGGTTGAGGCTGCATTTCAAACCAAGATGGCGGTGGTTAAGGCCCACATCCACATTCTGAATGAGGGGTTTTTTCTCGTCGATGAACGCCCCTGGCGTTTAGAACAGCAGCAGTAAACGGTGACAAATATATCAAAACAAGCAAAAGTATTTCCACTTTGTGAAAATACATAAAGCAAAACAAGTTCATTTATCCATTTGTATGTGTACAACAATTTCTTTCACCAATTTGACCTCGTTTGTAATAATTCTTCCCACTCATGTCAGAATCTTGAGATTAATTTAGCGTTTCCTGTTCTGCTACTCCTTCTCCACCATACCCCCCTCCACCTCCACCTCCCCACCCACCTCCACCTCCCCTCTCAGTACCGGGAACAGGAAGCCATCCGCCTCTGCCTCAAGCACTTCCGGCAGCACAACTACACGGAGGCCTTTGAGTCCCTGCAGAAGAAGACGCGCGTGGCCCTGGAGCACCCCCTGCTGAGCCACCTGCACGACCGCCTGGTGCTCTGCGGGGACTTCGACGCCTGCGAGGAGCTCATCGACAAGGCCGTGGGGGGTGAGCCGGGCTGGGCGCTCAGAACCGGGCCCACCGGGGGTTCTGTCTGTGGCGGTGGGGGGGGGGGGGGTTTGGGTTCTGATGGAGAACGTGCGTTTTGACCCCGTGTCACGCCTACAGAACGTCTCAGCTTTGTCGGGGGGGGAAACGATCAGGCAGACCCGGGTTCGGGTTCCACGGGGAGTTTTCACTGCATTGCATTTGAACTTGTGGTGGCCATTTTGTTCTCGCTGTCATCGCTAAGCTAACCTGCCTCCCGCCTCTGCCTTCTTCTCCGCAGACGGCCTGTTTAATCAGTACATTAGCCAGCAGGAGTACAAGCCCAGGTGGAGCCAGATCTTGCCCAAATGCCACAAAGGTACAATTCCCCAAGAGCCCAACAGAGGAGACCCAAACAGTGAGTCCGCCGTTATGCTAGCGAGACGCCCTAGCCTGCTAGCATGGCCACCATCACATGCTGCTGCTGTGGGTGAGGTGACAGAGTGCTGCAGGGAAAGAGGAAAGCATACCAGCAGCCGCCATCGAGATGATGTGTGCAGATGTGATTGACAGGCAAGATGGATTTCCCATACCAATCAGGGCGGAGCTGCTCCCTGTGATTGGTTGAAAATGGGCGGGGTCTAACATCTGAATAATCCCACACAGACGCAGGCGCCCAGTCAACCAGAACAGATAATGGCTGATGGATGGCTCCTGCGTTTCTGTCTAATGACCCTGGAATGATGGCTGTTCAGTCTTACTGCAGCACCTCTCAGCTCATCAACAGTTCAGTCTTACCTGCAGCACCTCTCACTTCATCAACAGCAGTGATGGGGGAAAACACCCAGTGTCTTCCATCTGTCCCCCCTCATCTGCTTCTCCTACCAATATGATGTTCCTCCCTGAACTCACCACCTCTCCATCTCTCACTCACTCACTCTCTCTCCCAATCATGCTCTCTCACTCACTCACTCACTTACTTACTGACTCACTCCCTCTCCCAGTCATGCCCTCTCTCTCTCTCTCTCTCTCTCTCTCTCTCTCTCTCTCTCTCTCTCTCTCTCTCTCTCTCTCTCTCTCTCTCTCTCTCTCTCTCTCTCTCTCTCTCTCTCTCTCTCTCTCTCTCACTCATGCTAGTCGGTTGGCAGCAGACAGAGCAACAAATGACTCCCCCTCCCCCTCCCCTCCTCCAGGTGACGGTGATGACAACCGCCCTGGGATGAGAGGAGGTCACCAGATGGTCATCGACGTCCAGTCGGGTGAGTCACACCTGTACGGGAAGACCCCGCCCCCGCCCCTAACACCCCCCCAGACCCCGCCCCTAACACCACCCAGACCCCGCCCCGCCCCAGACCCCGCCCCTAACACCACCCAGACCCCGCCCCTAACACCCCCCGGACCCCACCCCGTCTCGTCGCTGGTGGTCTGCTCCAGGAAGTCCTCCCTTGAGCAGAGTTTTCTGGGTCCAGACTGGAGTACTCCACAGTGAACCCCAAGGAAAAGGAGAAGTCCCCTTTACCAGCGATGCCACATGAAGCAGGGCAGCGTTACTGTTGAAGCAGACAGAACCTGGGCCTGCCCGCCAGGCCCCCCCGGCCCTTTGTTCCTCTGCCTGCTGGTTGTAATCCCAGTGTTTAGTGAGGTACCACCCAGGTGCTCTCCTGCCGCCCGGCCACAGGACAAAGGCCAGCTTTGTTAGTGGGGCCGTGCACATGGGCTCCGGCCGGCCTGTGGGTTGTTGTTGTGCTGGAGCCGCCTGTCAGGGCTCTCGGTGACCCAAACCTATTAGACTGGCTCTGAGTGGCCCCGATCAGACCCTGCTCAGGACCTTTGACCTTTCAGCAAATGAAATGCAGAGCAAGCTCAATTGATCAGGGAATGTCATGAGTGTTGTCATGGAGAAACCTTTTTGTCTCCCTGTTGAACTTTGTTTTTTTCACTGTGCTTGTTGTTTGGCGTGAGACGTGGTGTTGAGGTTTGTTGTCATGGAGACGCAGTATTATGTATCTGCTGTGTTGTCATGGAGACGCAGTATTATGTACCTGCTGTGTTGTCCTGGAGACGCAGTATTATGTACCTGCTGTGTTGTCATGGAGAAGCAGTATTATGTACCTGCTGTGTTGTCCTGGAGACGCAGTATTATGTACCTGCTGTGTTGTCATGGAGACGGGTATGTGCCTGTGAGTGTGGCGGCGTGTTGTCATGGAGACCCCGGAGGACGGTGTGCATGTTGGGCTGAGCGCTGGGGTCCTTGTGCTGCAGAAATGGTGTACCTGTTTGGCGGCTGGGATGGCACCCAGGACCTGGCGGACTTCTGGGCCTACAGCGTCCAGGGGAACCAGTGGACCTGCATCTCCCGGGACACGGAGAAGGAGGTGGGACCAGGAGGACCTGGTGCTGTGTTGCTTTAAGCATTCGTTTAGAGAGACCAAGATGTCTGTAGTGTGTGTGTGTGTGTACATGTCTATACCCAACAGCGTACTGTGTGTGTGTGTGTGTGTGTGTGTGTGTGTGTGTGTGTGTGTGTGTGTGTGTGATCCATAGCATGTGTCTGTATAGAGGAGTGTGTCCTACTGGTCATTCTGAGTCATAGAACGCCACTAAAGAAGCCCCACTGGCGTTGACTCATGTCTGTGTATGTCTGCTCTAGGTGCATGTGTTCATCTTCATGTGTTCATGTCCCTGTGTTCATGTTAATCTGTTCATGTCCCTGTGTTCATGTTCATGTCTGTGTGTGCATGTGTTCACGTCCCTGTGTTGATGTGTTGTTCATGTTCACGTCGGTGTGTTCATGTGTTCACGTCGGTGTGTTCATGTGTTCACGTGCCTGTGTTCATGTGTGCAGAGCGGTCCCAGTGCCCGTTCGTGCCACAAGATGTGCATGGACTCGCAGCGGCGTCAGATCTACACGCTGGGCCGCTACCTGGACTCCAGCGTGCGCAACAGCAAGTCCCTGAAGAGCGACTTCTACCGCTACGACATCGACGGCAACGCCTGGACGCTGCTCAGCGAGGACACGGCGGCCGACGGAGGGCCCAAGCTGGTGTTCGACCACCAGGTAGGCTCTGCTGCTCGTCCACCTGCACCGGAGACCCCTCCCAGGGCTCCTGACTAACGTTTTGCATTGGTTGCACTGGTGCACCTAACTTTTTTTTTTTTAGGTGCACCAGCAGAAAATTTAGGTGCACCCACATTTTTCATTGCGTCGCCTTTAACGCCAAAGGGTCACCTTTTTATAGCTTTCCATAACTTTCATATAATGTGAATATCTTTTTAACAACAATAAGGTGTAGAGAAATGCTTGTCTTTATTTTCAGCCCAATAATATAATATAATATATAATAGCTATATATAATATATATATATATATATATATATATGTTTAAGCCATTTTTCTTCATCAAAATAATCTCTGACTTAAATTTGGTGAACGGCATTTCCGGCATTTTATGATAATTTTGGATTCCTCAGAGGACCTGATTAATACTGCCTGCCTCTGAAATGCAGCTGGGAGAGGGGCCACTTTTTCTACACATTTGTGACGGCATATAGTATGCTTTTTTATGACATGTTGTGCTTTTTTAACGTTTCCATACAAAACATCGTTGCCTCGCCTACGAATGCACTATTACCGCTTACCGGCCATATTCTGACCGCACTCCCGATAGTAAATGCAGTGCATTGCATTACGTCCTTTATCGTATCTCAGCCAGAGAAATTGTGTCAACCAGTCCTGTCTAAAATAATAAATGTTGGGCTTTTTAATGTGAGTCTCGGGGCCGGGCTCTATCTCAGACTGGGTTGTCTCCTCTGGTTCTGAACCTGATGTTATCACCGAGGTCTCCGTGTGTTGGCTGGATGGACGCTCAGTGGGGATGGATGGAACGACAGTAGGGCTGGTTGTAAGAGTAGGCTTAGTTTTCTTGATGAAAACGCTTTCAATGTTTCTACCTCTCTTCATTTTCACTCGTTTTGTGCGTTTCTTTTCTTTTCCGTTTCAGTTAAGCTACTCTGGCGCTCAGCCTGCTCGGGTCGCTTGCTTTTTTTTTTTTAACTCGCACAACATAGAGCAGTGAAAAGGACGACAGCCAATCAGAGGCAAAGACCCGCCCTGAGCTCTGTCTCTTATTGGTTTAGACCACGATGCCATTAGGCCAACATGGAGAGATGTCTGCGCTTGCAAAATAAATTTATGTTTTCACCCGAGCAGCGTCAGGTGCACCAGTGCGACTGAGAATTTTTTTTAGTCGCACTTTTAAATATTTTGGTCACACTCTGGAGCCCTGCCTCCAGACACTGTTGAGACACCTCCAGACACTGTGTAGACCCCTCCAGACACTGTGTAGACCCCTCCAGACACTGTGTAGACCCCTCCAGACACTGTTGAGACCCCTCCAGACACTGTTGAGACACCTCCAGACACTGTGTAGACCCCTCCAGACACTGTTGAGACCCCTTCAGACACTGTTGAGACACCTCTAGACACTGTGTAGACCCCTCCAGACACTGTTGGGACCCCTCCAGACACTGTTGAGACCCCTTCAGACACTGTTGAGACCCCTTCAGACACTGTGTAGACCCCTCCAGACACTGTGTAGACCCCTCCAGACACTGTTGAGACCCCTTCAGACACTGTTGAGACCCCTTCAGACACTGTGTAGACCCCTCCAGACACTGTGTAGACCCCTCCAGACACTGTTGAGACCCCTCCAGACACTGTGTAGACCCCTCCAGACACTGTTGAGACCCCTCCAGACACTGTGTAGACCCCTCCAGACACTGTTGAGACCCCTTCAGACACTGTTGAGACCCCTCCAGACACTGTTGAGACCCCTCCAGACACTGTTGAGACACCTCCAGACACTGTGTAGACCCCTCCAGACACTGTGTAGACCCCTCCAGACACTGTGTAGACCCCTCCAGACACCGTTGAGACCCCTCCAGACACCGTTGAGACCCCTCCAGACACTGTTGAGACCCCTCCAGACACTGTGTAGACCCCTCCAGACACCGTTGAGACCCCTCCAGACACCGTTGAGACCCCTCCAGACACACCCAGACCAGAGCGTCTGGAGAGACACACACCCCTCCTCGAGTCAGGGCAGAGGATGGGAAGATGGGGATAACTGTGATGTAGTGACCTGGCTGCAGTTCCGCTCTGCTCCACTAGAGGCTGCCAGGGTGGAGCACACATACTGCAGCTTTAAACCAAGAGGCTCTGATCTGATAAAAGATCAAAGGATTGCCAAAACGATGAGAGCAGTAACACACATAATAAATGGATCATTTACACAAGACAAGTAACAGGCGTAGGATCCACTTAAAAGCAGCCTCAGTCCGCAGCATGTTGGCTGGTCAGTATGGTTCTGAGCTGGCCCAGGCCATCCTTACAAATATCTCTGTTTGCAGTAACAACCAAAAAAATTAATGAAAGGTTCGGTCAGTAGGTCTATAATTTCTTTTTTCAAAATTCTAAGCTTTGGTCATGGTGAATAAGTCGGTATGAATTTAAACACATTTGCATATCGTGACGTCACTGACTGGGTCTCCAACCCGTAAAAGAGTTTAGTGGTCTCCTTGACATCAGTCGACACGCTCACTGTAAGACTCGAGGGGAGAAGGGATGGGTAAAGATCTGAACACAGGTCTTCCAGAACTTTGTGTCCCGTTATAGCGGTGTCGAGATATTTCAATGCATTTTTTAAATGTATTTTATAATGTATTGCTACGATGCCTGAACCCGTATAACTTTGAATGGTGACCGCAAACATTTCCTTTACTGCAGCCGCAGCCACCATAACAGACATGAACCATTGATGAAATGAAGGGAATATAAAAGAAAGAACGTAGCCTACCTGTGTATGTAGGCTATTTATATTCGCGATACTTACTAAAATATAATTGAAAGGGTTTTAGTGTATTTGCATTAGTTGTTTGAAGAGTGAAAAAACAACCATCGGTCTTAACGCAAGTTTATAACCGGCAAGTCGGTGGGACTAAAAGGGAAAACAAAAAAATATTTATATTTTTTTAGGTTTGCCGTAACCTGATATTTATAATATCAGGTTACGGCAAACCTAAAGATGGCTCCAGCTCTCTCTAGGCTCAGATTTGGTTGTATTTTATTGGACTCAAACATCCCTGATCCAGTTCTCTTCCACCGCTGGCTTGTTGTCTCCTGGGAGGAACACATCCTATCCTCTTAATGTGACCCAGACCCGGTGGGTTCTGGAGAATCACAAACAGTTTTATGATGGAAGGGCTGACTGCTCGGTCATAATTTCCCACAGCGGGCTTCAGTGCGTGGAGTTATTTTCTGCTCCTGCTCTCAGCCTTGTTTACACACCTTCTCCTGCCCAGGGGGGGGTGGTTGTCCGGGGAAACGGAAGCGTGCAGGCTCTGGGTTTTGTTTGGAGGATGTGTTGATGCTCAGCATCCAGCGCTGCCTCTTCACTCGCTATGTCTCAGCTCGTCTGCAGAGCAGCTCAGCCTGACGTTTGTGTTTCTATCAGAATGCATCGTGGGACTTTTTGTTTACGCCGCCATCTTGGGAGGACTCACGATGACAAATCAAAGAGGGTCACGATGTGATGCCGCAATTTAAGCCCTTTATCGGTTTTAACCCGTCCAGTGTCTAACTAACGAATCGTCTCCTGTTTCCCCTCCTCTGATTCGCCCCTTCACCTCTCTGCCCCGCCTCCTGCGGGTCCTCTCTCTATGCCCCGCCCCCCCCCCCCCCCCCCCCCCCCCCCCCACCAGATGTGCATGGACTCGGAGAAGCACATGATCTACACGTTTGGCGGGCGCATCCTGACGTGTAACGGCGGCATGGAGGACAGCCGCACCTCGGAGCCGCAGTTCAGCGGCCTGCTGGCGTACCACTGCCAGGCAGCCTCCTGGAGCCTGCTCCGGGACGACTCCTGCAACGCCGGCCCCGAGGACGTCCAGTCGCGCATCGGACACTGCATGCTGTTCCACACGGTGGGTCCTCTGGGGGGGGGGGGGGGGGGGGGGGGGGCCGCGTGAGCCGCCGCTCTGGGCTGCGCGGCCCACGGTGGGGGGGGGGGGGAAACGCATCGGCCCCTCATGATGTCACTGATGATGTCACTGTGGTCACACTGACAGGCAGCGTTTCTGCTTAAAAACCGGGAATAGACTCCAGCAACAAAGGAGTGTTTGTGTTTGTGTTTGGCTGTCGCTGCTTGTTCTGAGAGTCCTTCTCGTATACCAACGTCACATGACTGTCGACCAAGCGCTGGAAAGGTAAGACAAAGGAAACTCACCAAGCCCCTCCCCCCCCTCCCCTCTGCCCCTCCCCCCTCTCCCCTGACAGAGGAACCGCTGTCTGTACGTGTTCGGGGGCCAGCGCTCCAAGACTTACCTGAACGACTTCTTCAGCTACGACGTGGACGCAGACCACGTGGAGATCATCTCTGACGGAACCAAGAAGGACTCGGGCATGGGTAAGCCCTCCTCCGCCCCTCCTCCGCCCCTCCTCCGCCCCTCCTCCACCTCTCCACCCTCACTGCCATGTCTGGTCATGCACCACCGCGGCGTGGCCTCCTGGCCACAGTCTCTGTGTTAAACGGAGCTGCGTTGAGGTGGCTGTGTGGACAGAATCCCTGTCCTTCTGCTGAGCCTGAGGCTGCAGCAGGACGGGGGTGGGGGTTGGAGTGGGTGAACGGGGGGGGCGGGGGGGGGGGGGGGGGGGGCGATGGGGGGCGGAGGCTGCCGTGCTCTCTGAGGGGGTGTGCTGCTGCCGGTCAGAAGGATCACGGGTTCAGCAGTCTGCATCTCCTGGTGCTTCGGCTCCAGCGCGTCCTCGTAGCGCAGTGGAGCTAACGTTCTTGTAGCGCGGTGGAGCTAACGTTCTTGTAGCGCGGTGGAGCTAACGTTCTTGTAGCGCGGTGGAGCTAACGTTCTCGTAGCGCGGTGGAGCTAACGTTCTCGTAGCGCGGTGGAGCTAACGTTCTTGTAGCGCGGTGGAGCTAACGTTCTCGTAGCGCGGTGGAGCTAACGTTCTCGTAGCGTGGTGGAGCTAACGTTCTTGTAGCGCGCTGGAGCTAACGTTCTCGTAGCGCGGTGGAGCTAACGTTCTTGTAGCGCGGTGGAGCTAACGTTCTCGTAGCGCGGTGGAGCTAACGTTCTCGTAGCGCGGTGGAGCTAACGTTCTCGTAGCGCAATGTAGCTACGAGAACAAGGGCGGCAGTAGCTGGGCGACAGTAGCTCAGTGGACAGAGCGGGTCGTCCACTAGCACACTGGAGCTAACGTTCTCGTAGCGCAGAAGAGCTAACCTTCTCGTAGTGCAGTGGAGCTAAAGTTTACATAGTGCAGTTGAGCTAATGTTCTCGTAGCGCAGTAGAGCTAACCTTCTCGTAGCGCAGTAGAGCTAACGTGGCTCCAGCATGGTGCTCCGCCCCTAACGCAGTATAATGGACCTCTGTGTTTGCATGTGTGTTTAGGCCTTCAGCCAATTAGCTTCTTCTTCCGGCACGGGAGAGGGAGGGAGGGAGGGAGAGGGAAAGGGGAAGAGAGGGGGGGAGATTTGACATGTACAAGTGAGGGAAAGAGGTGAAGCTCTGGATTGAGTGAGGTAAAAAGTGAGAGAGAACAGAATGTCTTTTGGCAGAGAGGAAGCAGCAAGCCCCAACAGTGTGTTCCCTCTCTGTTTTCCTTTATCTCTGTCTCTCTCTCTCTCTCTCTCTCTCTCCCCCTGTCTTTAACCCTCTCTCTCTCTCTCTCTCTGTCTCTCTGTCTCTCTCTCTCTCTCTCTCTCTCTCTCTCTCTCTCTCTCTCTCTCTCTCTCTCTCTCTCTCCCCCTCTTTAACCCTCTTTCTCTCTCTCTCTCTCTCTCTCTCTCTGTTCTCATAAATAACCACTCTGTTCCTTGCATACATAATTGTTTTTGCTTTTTATGTGTTATGCAATCTCTCTGTCTCTCTCCTAAATGTTGTTCTCTCTCTCTCTCTCTCTCTCTCTCTCTCTCTCTCTCTCTCTCTCTCTCTCTCTCTCTCTCTCTCTCTCTCTCTCTCTAAGTGTTATAGTCTCTCTCCCATAGTGTTTTTATTGCCCTGACCAAACCAAGAACATCCCTGTTTTCTTTTCTTGTTTTTCATTCTTCAACTGTGGTTGTAATGAGATCTTTGTGTGTGTGTGTGTGTGTGTGTGTGTGTGTGTGTGTCTGTGTCTGTGTGTGTGTGTGTGTGTGTGTGTGTGTGTGTGTGTGTGTGTGTGTGTGTGTGTGTGTGTGTGTGTGTGCGCGCGCATGCGCGCACGCCTGTACGTGTGTGTGTGTGCGTGCGCGCACGCCTGTACGTGTGTGTGTGTGCATGCGCGCGTGCGTGAGCCTGGCTTTAAAATCCGTTACCAAAATCACCATTTGGTGAAGGGATCTTGCGGTACCGTGTCTTTAGCGTGACCTAACCGGCCGCTCCAGAACCTCTGATGTTCTGGTTCTGCCAGAGGACAGTGTAACAGGGTTTGATCCCCGCACCCCCGGACTCCTGAACTGAGGGGAGGAGGATGATGTCATGATGATGTCAGGATGACCACACTGATGATGTCGTGCTGTGACCTCACCGCGTGTACCCCCCTCCTCCTCCTCCCCCTCCTCCCCCTCCTCCCCCGCAGTGCCGATGACGGGCTTCACCCAGAGAGCCACCATCGACCCGGACCTCAACGAGATCCACGTCCTGTCGGGTCTCAGCAAGGACAAGGACAAGAGGGAGGAGAACGTCCGCAACTCCTTCTGGATCTACGACATCGCCCGCAACAACTGGTGGGGACACACGCACACACTGATACACACACACACACAATGACACGCACGCACGCACACACACACACACACACACACTGATACACACAAGCACACACCCTGATACACACACACACACACTGATACACACGCGCACACACACACACACTGATACACACACACACACACAGACACGCACACAAACCCAGGTTGTGGGGGGTGTGCGGCTCCAGAAGATTCATTAGTTTGTTTGTTATCTTGTGTACCACCCTGTGAAGTCAACAGGGCCATGTATAATGACCCTGTGTTGTTTAGTGTGTGTGTGGCCTTCTGCTCGTGTGTGTGTGTGTGTGTGTCAAACTAATTTAGTTTTACAGCGGTTTGCTCTATGAGGTTTACAGGACAGAATGTTCTGTTGCGCGTGTGTGTGTGTGTGTGTGTGTGTGTGTGTGTGTGTGTGTGTGTGTGTGTGTGTGTGTGTGTGTGTGTGTGTGTGTGTGTGTGTGTGTGTGTGTGTGTGTGTGTGTGTGTGCGTGCGTGCGTGTGTGCTTGCGCGTGTGTGTGTGTGCTTCAGGTCATGTGTGTATAAGAACGACCAGGCTGTGAAGGAGAACTCCAACAAGTCTCTTCAGGAGGAGGAACCGTGTCCTCGCTTTGCCCACCAGCTGGTCTATGACGAGATGCATAAGGTACACACAAACACACACACACACACACTCACACACCGAGGTGTCATCAGTCCGAAGTGTTGGTACAGCAGCACCAGAACCAGGCTGTGGCAGTGCTCCAGTAAAGCCGTGTGTGTCCAGGTCCACTACCTGTTCGGAGGGAACCCGGGGAAGTCCTGCTCTCCCAAGATGCGTCTGGACGACTTCTGGTCCCTGAAGCTCTGCCGGCCCACCAAGGAGTACCTGCTGCGCCACTGTAGATACCTGATCAGGAAGTACAGGTACACACACACACACTGTAGATACCTGATCAGGAAGTACAGGTACACACACACACACTGTAGATACCTGATCAGGAAGTACAGGTACACACACACACACTGTAGATACCTGATCAGGAAGTACAGGTATACACACACACACACACACACACTGTAGATACCTGATCAGGAAGTACAGGTATACACACACACACACACTGTAGATACCTGATCAGGAAGTACAGGTATACACACACACTGTAGATACCTGATCAGGAAGTACAGGTATACACACACACACACACTGTAGATACCTGATCAGGAAGTACAGGTATACACACACACTGTAGATACCTGATCAGGAAGTACAGGTATACACACACACACACTGTAGATACCTGATCAGGAAGTACAGGTACACACACACACACACTGTAGATACCTGATCAGGAAGTACAGGTACACACACACACAGACACACACACACACACACTGTAGATACCTGATCAGGAAGTACAGGTACACACACACACACTGTAGATACCTAATCAGGAAGTACAGGTACACACACACACACACACACACACACACACACACACACACACACACACACTGTAGATACCTAATCAGGAAGTACAGGTACACACACACACACACACACAAACACACTGTAGATACCTGATCAGGAAGTACAGGTACACACACACACACACACACACACAAACACACTGTAGATACCTGATCAGGAAGTACAGGTACACACACACACACACACACACTGTAGATACCTAATCAGGAAGTACAGGTACACACACACACACACACACACACACACACACAAACACACTGTAGATACCTGATCAGGAAGTACAGGTACACACACACACACACACACACTGTAGATACCTGATCAGGAAGTACAGGTACACACACACACACACACACTGTAGATACCTGATCAGGAAGTACAGGTACACACACACACATACACACACACACATTGTAGATACCTGATCAGGAAGTACAGGTACACACGCATACACACACACACTGTATATACCTGATCAGGAAGTACAGCTATACACACACACACACACACACTGTAGATACCTGATCAGGAAGTACAGGTACACACACACACACACACACACACACACACTGTAGATACCTGATCAGGAAGTACAGGTACACACACACACACACACACACACACACTGTATATACCTGATCAGGAAGTACAGGTACACACACAGTATTTGAATCATAATATATATAGAAATGTCATTGTTCAGTTTTTAATGACACAGTCAGCGTAGTATTGTAGACATGTGAGGAGGCATGTTAAACATCAGCCCACAGTCCTGAGGAACCCAGTTCCCAGCACCAGATATCACCCACACCGGTGCTGCCATCTAGTGGCCAGCCGCGTCAACAACACACGTTCTGTTCAGTGACGTGTGGGTTCTGCTGTCAGGTTTGAGGAGAAGGCCCAGTCGGAGCCTCTCAGCGCCCTGAAGTACCTCCAGAACCACCTCTCCCTGACCGTGGACCACGCCGACCCGGAGGAGATCAAAGAGGTGAGTGTGGGATGATGGATAGAGAGAGAACTCATGTTGGCTCAATGTGCTTGTATCTTTGGTGTGCACCTATCTCTGTAGAGCTGAGAGATGTTGTGTTGGACCACGTGATGTGCATGTGTTGCACAGACAACGTCAGTAACCTGTCTGTCTGTCTGTCTGTCTGTGTTTCCCAGTTTCAGCTGCTCCCATCCGCACTCTTCAAGTCCAGCTCAGACTTTATCCCCCTGGGTGAGGGCACTCTCCCCCCGCAGGCCACGGGAGACGGGGGGTCAGACTGTCTGTCTGACTCCACCTGTCTGACTGTCTGTCTGTCTGTTTGACTCCACCCATCCGTCTGTCTGTCTGTCTGTCTGACTCCACCTGTTTGTCTGTCTGTCTGTCTGTCTGACTCCACCCATCTGTCTGTCTGTCTGTCTGTCTTTCTGACTCCACCTGTCTGTCTGTCTCCACCTGTCTGTCTCTCTATCTGACTCCACCTGTTTGTCTGTCTGTCTGTCTGACTCCACCCATCTGTCTGTCTGACTCCACCCGTCTGTCTGTCTGACTCCACCCATCCGTCTGTCTGTCTGTCTGTCTGACTCCACCTGTCTGACTGTCTGTCTCCACCCATCCGTCTGTCTGTCTGTCTGACTCCACCTGTTTGTCTGTCTGTCTGTCTTTCTGACTCCACCTGTCTGTCTGTCTCCACCTGTCTGTCTCTCTATCTGACTCCACCTGTTTGTCTGTCTGTCTGTCTGACTCCACCCATCTGTCTGTCTGACTCCACCCGTCTGTCTGACTCCATCTGTCTGTCTGACTCCACCTGTCTGTCTGTCTCCATCTCCCCCTCTCAGTTCAGAGTGTTATTAGCGTGGGAGCTGCACGTTGACATTGAGAGGAGGACGGTGACAGAGGTGAGCGGTGTGAGGCCTCCCTGTCCACCGTCCCCCGTGTCTCCCTCACCGTGGTCTCCGTCTCCCCGCAGGGTTCTCTGACGTGGACCAGACCTACGCCCAGAGGACCCAGCTGTTCGACGTCCTGGTCAGCTTCTTCCCGGACAACATGACCCCTCCCAAGGGCAACCTGGTGGACCTGATCACCCTGTAGCACCCTCCGGAAGGGCTCCCACGGGACGCCACTGCTCGGGACGCTCTGACCTCTGACCTGTGGAGCCCTGACCCCCAGCCGGGGCCGTCCTGTGTGGTTGGGTGGCTGCAGGGGGCGACCACTAGGGGGAGCTGTGGCCAGGTGCTGACTCAGTAACACTGTGTGATGAGGACTGATGGGTCGCCGTGGCAACCAGTCGCCACCTGTTTTCAGGTTGTTTTTTTCCCCCCCGCCCCGTCTTTCCACTACTGTCGCTCTCACCACCCTCCCACCCCTCCCCCTCCCCCCAAGTGAAGTCTTCTATACTCCGAGTCGTGTGGATTTACCCAGAACCCGTATCCAGGAAGTGGATTCTTATTGGTCGGCTGGGCTTGGTGGAGACTGTTTCCTCGGCTCCGCCCACACGACCCCCCGCTCCCCTCCTCCTCGTTAAGGACGAGCTCGTCTCCTGGGACCGTCCAGGCCCTGAAGTGTATCTGGGCCCCTGCTTGCTCTCCAGTCCCGAGGCCTCCAGACCTGTCCCTAGCCAGCGGGGGTCTGTAGTGTTGATGGCTGGCCTCCCCCAGCTCCCTGGCGTGTTGTCCAGGCGACAGAGGAATAAGCTATGAGTATCTAGACATAAATCCATATTTAAATGTGTGAGTGTGTGTGTGGGTGTATGTGTAAGGTCATTGAATCCTCTGCTGCCAATTATTTAGTTTTAACAAAAGAAAAAGTCTATATATAAAGTTGACAAAGGGAGTCTTTGCTGACATCAAACTTGAAGTTTTTTTTTGTTCATTTTGCCGCTGCGTGGTGATCCAGTGGTTTAAACACCCTCACTGTGAACAGAGGAGACCCACGCTCTCACAGGACGGGTGGGCCCAGCGCCTTCGCTTTGGCACGCCCTGATTGGATGATGAAGATGTCATCATGTCATGTGTTCTGTGATTGGTTGGAGGGAGCACTCGTGCTTCACTCTGGGTGAGAAGTGCTTATTCTGAGCTCCGGGACCTCGGCGTTCAGGCAGGGCTCAGGGGGTCCACACCAGGACCTCCTGGGTCCACACCAGGACCTCCTGGGTCCACACCAGGACCTCCTGGGTCCAGGCAGGACTGCGGGGGTCCCAGCAGGACCTGGGGGGGTCCAACAGGACCTGGGGGGTCCCCATGCTGGCCGTAGCACCAGGCTGCTGTTGTGATCATTGTAAACTTGTCATCCCCCCCTCCTAGAGAACGGTGTTCTGAGATTTGTATAGGATATGCGATTACTTTACACACCAAAAAAAGTATTTATAAATGCGTTGACTTGTGGTTCTCTCTTCACCTTATACCCCCGGAGGTCAGCACAACATCTCGTCTTATTTATTGCACAGTCCAGACTACATTGTGGGGACGTCTGTGAGTCCCTTCCTTCCTTGCCTTGCGTGAAGCTGCACTATGAGTGACTTGTGAGACGGACATCGCAAATTCTGTTTCAACAATTCATTTTGATTCAGTTGAACTGCCCATGGAGGCGATCGGTATGTTCCAGAATCATTTTGAGCGTTCCCAATATGACTGAGGGGGGTTCCTGGTCTGAGTGGGGAGGGCAGAACCTTTTGTTTAGTCATTGTCTTGTGGTGGGTCTTTATACTCTGGAACAAAGTCCAGCACGGTCCAGCTTCTTAACAAATGGAAAGTCTTTTTTTATGACCTTGTTTTCCCAGTATGTGGTCTTCATCGCTGTTTGTCGTGTTTGTTCTCGGTTCCTATGACGTCAGCTGGGGGGAGGAGCTGAACGTCCTCCGCCCACTCAGCCAGCTGGGGGGAGGAGCTCAACGTCCTCCACCCACCTCAGCCAGCTGGGGGGAGGAGCTCAACGTCCTCCACCCAGCTAGCGTTTGGAGCCAAGATGGCCGCTCGGTGACTACGTTGTGACTTCCTGCTGTGCTTCTTACTGCTCAGCATATTGTAGCATAACCCTCCACCTCCTCCGCCCTCCCTCTGTAGTGACACAGCCACAGGTCTCCATGGCAACTCTTGTAAAAGTGTCTTCCTCTGCATTGTGTGTGGCGTGGGGACATGGTCTGGCCCTGAGACTTCTGTTGGGAGTGGACAGTCCCTGGTTAACGCAGTTATACCCCGCTTAGTGTGTGTGTGTGTGTGTGTGTGTGTGTGTGTGTGTGTGTGTGTGTGTGTGTGTGTGTGCGCACCCCCCAGTGCAAAAATAATAATTTTTATTTGCCCTTTTTTGTGCCAGGAAGAAGGAAAAAAAAAGCACTTTTTGTAAAGACAACAAACCTAAATGACACAATGCCAAAAACTGTTACCACATTCTTTTCCTCAGCTGTTTGCTTTTTGTCCTCTTTCCCAGTGAAAACTGCATAATGCTGGAAAATACAGGAAGGTTTTTATTTCCTTCCTGGATCTTTCACTCCTCCTGCCTCGGCCCGGACCCTGGACAGGGCTGAATGTGTTCCAGACGTGTAGTAATGGACTGTATGTAACGTGTATATAAAACTACTACCAATAAAGATTGTATTTTGTCCGGGCTTTCTACATGGCTTCCTCCAGACCCGTGTGCACATGAACAGAAGCACGCGGTGCTCAAAGCGTTTCCTTTATTAGCGCGTGTACGAAAACATGGCCGCCTCGGGCGCGAGGCGACGCCAACATTTGATTGACAGTTTCCAGTGTGTCAGACCCCTGCGGGCCGGCCTGTCAGCCGGCCGACCATAAATACATTAAACACTTTGGTGGGAAAACAAAACGAGTATAATTAAAGTGAAACTGTATGTATGTACACTCACACGCACGCACACACTTTTTACCTTACAGCCTTCAACGTTTCTAATTTGCAGTGCCGAGTGATTCTATAGAGTTTAGACCAATTGTGATTGTAAATATATAAATATTTATATAAAAATTAGCTTGCTGTGTAAAAAAAAAATGTGATTGGCAAAACATACTACAAATATGAGCCCACTCCCCGAATAGCATCAGAAGAAATACTGTTATGTAATGACTATTTACAGTGCTCGTTCTTGTGTTTCAAAATAAAATGCACAAATATAAAAAGTGGACACTTCTCAAATATTCATTGACCTTTGAAACAGGAAAATACTTGTCTTGAATATTATTGTCGGTATTAGTTATATATGTGGTGATTAACACACATAAACTGTTGCTCAAACACATATACAAACATGTCACATGACAAAGTCATGATTATCGATCATTTCAAACGTCCAACTCCTACAAAATAAGGCACAGCGCCCCGTCAGGAAGCAGACACACTGAGTCTCTGTGGTTTACCTCGTTTGTCGATCCATCGGGGCTCTCTTTACCACGGACCTAATGTGAGGGCTCAAAGTTCGCCAGGATGATTTAAATTATCCTGAGGTTCTATGGATTGCTCTGAACTCAGAACTCTCCAGGCGCTCGGTGTCATCGCTGTCATGACCGATCAAACCACGCTGGGATGACAGCGAACAGGTTTCTGCACGTCACTTATTGATTGCATTGAAAGCGACAGTGGCAACACCATGTGTCTGACCACGGGGGGGCGCTAAAGTGTGGTTATTCATTTAAAACCTTCCTTCAAATCCCACCAAACCGCCCTTTGTTCAGTGTTGTGTGGAACCATGTGGACGACGGCGCTGCATTCTGAGACCTTCAGCAGAACAACCAGTCAGCTGGGTGAGGCTCTAGCAATGCTGCAGCAGTGTGGTGAACAAGCTGTGGTGTTTGAGGAGCAGCACCCTTCTCTGGGGAATGGGGGGGGTTTATAGGTTAGGTCGACAGGATGCCCCTCACCGGGGTGACAGGCTGTGTGTGGTTTACGGCTACCCTGCTCAGCACCCAGTTGTGGCGGAGTGTGTGTGTGTGTTGTTGTTTTGTGTGTCGCGTGTGTTTTAGGGTGGCCCCGGGAGGCTGGGATCCTCCCTCTTCTCCTCCCCTTACTGAGTCCTCTCTCCTCCTCCTCCTCCTCCTCCCTACAGGTGTGTGTCCTCTTCGTCAGGCTGCCCCTCCTTGGCCATGCTCTCCAGGGGCACGATCCAGCTGTCGTTGAAGTCATGGCAGGGGGGCTTCTTCTTCTCCTGCATCTCCGGCTGCACCTCCATCACCTCCAGCGTGGGGTTGTCGTGGTAACCGTTCTCCACCGTGTGCAGCTCCTCCGTCAGGTGTTGCTGTCGCAGGGGGGGAGGGGGGGGGGGGGGGGGGGGGGGGACATGTGATGAACAAGTGAATGCTGACCTCATGGGATGGTGGGATGGTGAGCTAACGCTAATGCTAATGCTAACGGCCTGCCTCTGACCCCCCGGTGACCCCGCGGCCCCCTGCAGAGTGCCGGGCGGGGCCTCCCACCTGGTTCTCGCGGTAGGGCTTGCGGTGGTGGGTGGCGTACACCCCCAGGCCGATGATCATGGCCAGCAGGGCGCCGCAGGACGCCAGGATGGCGATGAGCGTGGTCTTGTCCCCCGGCGAGGACACAGCCTTCTCCTGAAGAGGACAGGGGAGAGACGTGACCCTGTGACCCGGTGACCCGGTGACCCGGTGACCCACATATCTGCTGCGCTGAACTGCGCTTACATTTGTATTTGTATGTTTTTTGGTTGGAACACATAATGCGAGTTTTGTGTGAACGGACAATTATCATTATTATTATTACTATTATATCAGTATTCCTTATTATTATTATTATTATTATTATTATTATTATTATTATTATTATTAATATCATTAGTAGTAGTAGTAGTAGTAGTAGTAGTACTTATACAAGGTGAGTGTGTAAAGTGAATCAGCAGCTGTTAACAGCCAATCAGAACGTTGTTATTGGAAACACCTGTCACAAATTAGCATAATGTTGACCAATATGTATGTTTACAGTGCTAGGTGTTACAGTTCTTACCTTTCGAATAACATCCAGAACTTGATCCGCCACCGAGCCATTCACTGTAAGATCAATTACAAACCGTTCAAATGAGTAAATCCACATTTCAATCCTGACATTTCAGGTGTTACATCATCATATCCTGCACACACACACACACACACACACACACACACACACACACACACACACACACACACACACAGACCACAGACACACACACACACAGACCACACACACACACACACACACACACACACACACACACACACACACACACACAGACCACAGACACACACACACAGACCACAGACACACACACACACACACACACACACACACACATACACACACACACACACACACACACACACACACAGACCACAGACACACACACACACACACATACACACACACACACACACACACACACACACACACACACACACACACACACACACACACACACACACAGACCACAGACACACACACACACACACACACACACACACAGACCACAGACACACACACACACACACACACACACACACACACACACACACACACACACACACACACACACAGACCACAGACACACACACACACACACACACAGTGCTGCAGTACCTTTGAGGGTGATGACAACACTGTCAAACTGGATGTCCTCTCCCTGCTGGGTCCACCACAGGGTGCAGCTGCCCTGAGCTCGCGGGCCCATCTGTCTCAGACAGACGTCCACCAGGTCCTGCTCGCCAATCTGCCGGGACACAGAAGCACACGCTCACAACGAGGCCCATCTCAGCCAATTACAAGCGTCCACAAGAAGCCTCGCCACAAGAGCCACCAGGCTGCCTGAATGTCCAACATCTCATTTTACTCATTTAATATTGTTCAAATGTAATGCTATATTTTTGTACAAAGTCACACTGCTCGGGTCATTTAGCAGCGTGGCTATCTGCCTCGCACTGCTGGTATCTCTCTGGGAGCTCAGCAGGGCAGGGCTGGGAGACCAGATGGTTGTTAGAGGTGTTGGCCGATAGGGGGGGTTCACCCCTCTGGTCTATGGAGTATCCCCCAGAAAGGAGAGTCCTTAAACTGGGGTCCTGACTCCCTGTGGTTACTGATGATCCCATGACACTCATCACCAGAGCAGCTAACCCCAGTGTCCTGGCTCCTGTATCAACATGGCCCCCCTATCCCGTCTGATGACTGGGCCAACAGTTCACCGGCCCCTAGCTGTGTTGTCACGTTCATAACACTGCTTTGTTGTGCTCCGGTTCCTCAGGGTTTGTTTGTTCTGTGACTCTCTAAAAAGAGCATGTTTCCAGGAAGGCGAAGGTCCAAGTCCCCACGGCACCAGAGCCTAGCAGCCAACAGCGTTCCCTCACAGGCCAAGGGTTAGGGTGAGGTCAGTCACATGGGACAGCAGCGCAAAATCCCAAACAAATACCCTAACAATGGCGAGGCAGGTGTGATGTCATCCACTTTTTAATACGCTGCCAGCTGTCCGACAGCAAGCGGTCAAAGGTGAAGACACCGCTTCCTGCACTGAGATGTGTGTGTAACTCCTGGTGTGTCACGCAGACGCATAGCTGTGTGGCGAACGAGCAACAGACAGACAGACAGACACAGAGAGCAAGAGAGAGACAGAACAGGGGAGACAGAGGTGTATGAGAGCTGTGTGGGAAAGAGGAAAAGAAGTCGAGGCAGAGGGAGTTTCCACTCAGAAGTCCTTCCTCCAAAGAGACTAGAATCTCTTCTCCTTTCATTTAATCGTAAATGTCCCTGCTTCCTGCTGGACTCAGAGCCAGCATTGGTAGATTAGATCAGGGTTTCCTCATTCCAGCCTGAGACAGCCTTTTGGTACTATAACCCAATATCAACACAAGGTCATAATATTCAGGATGCTTTTGATCCAGAAAGTTAAATATTAACATTTTAAAAATCTTACCTTGTGTTTTTCATTTGTTGGGAACTGTGAAGGAAAAGTTGAAATCACAGAGTGAACGTCAGAGTAGAACAACAGTACAGTGGAACACAAAGGAACCCCATTCTGTCCTGCTCTCCTTCCTACCGTGAAGGACTTGTTTCTGAGGCCTGCCACGGCGCTCGGGGGGGCATTGGGGTTGAGGCCGCCCGGCGCCGTCGTCATGCTGGTGCCCGAGTGGCTGGTGGTCTGAAGGCCCGGGGTCGCAGAGGCTGCCTCAGGGCTCCGGGGTGTTGCTGCTGAGCCCACTGTGTCTGCACCTACAGAAACAGAACAAGTTACTGCTATCATAGGAAACAAAGTGGTTGATTAAACTGAATCCCATTCCTGGTACAGCTCTGATAACATCCAGGGTGACGGGGGTGTGGAGCTCCACGCTCCCGGTGTGAAGATCAAGACAAACAAGATCCAAAACCCTCAGGAGGTTAAACCACGGGGCCTCATGGGACCAAACTGATCGGTCTGGCCTCCAGCCACTGAAAGTCAATGGTTGTGCCGAAGGACTGCAGGATAGTAGACCGAGGATGTGCGAGATGACCAGGTCTGCAGGGCAGGATGTCTAATGTTTCACCTCCAATCAGATTTGTAAAGAATCGGCTTTTTGAACAAAGTTAGGCTGTGCCCATATTTGGAAATCATTGGCTGCCCAGCCAAGGCCAGACTGATATATCGACTGGTGTCTGTGTGTGATGTCCGGGCTGAACAGAACATGTGCATGTTTACAGACCAGAACATGTGCATTTTTAGAGACTCACCTGAAGGT
>JAXIVH010000022.1:840676-843176 GCA_036785325.1 Urophycis tenuis | reverse complement strand
GTGTGTGTGTGTGTGCGTGTGTGTGCGTGTGCTGGGGAGTGTCTGTGTATGCAGGGGGGTGTGTTTGTGTGTGCTGGGGAGTGTGTGTGTGTGTGTGTGTGTGTGTGTATGTGTGTGTGTGTGTGTGTGTGTGTGTGAGTGTGTGTGTGTGTGTGTGTGTGTGTGTGTGTGTGTGTGTGTGTGTGTGTGTGTGAGAGAGAGTGCTAGGGAGTGTGTGTGTGTGTGTGTGTGTGTGTGTGTGTGTGTGTGTGTGTGTGTGCTAGGGAGTGTATGGTGCATGGTGGTACCAGCCACAGCTGTGATTAATGGACACCTGGCTGTTCTGTGGCAGCAAAGGATTGTGGGTAGTCGGTGGGAGTGTGAGGTTAAAGCAGAGGTTGTTCTCTCTCACTCTCCCCTTCCCGCCCTGGCTCTCTCCCCATCGTTCTCACGTTCTCTCCCCCTCTCTCTAGAAAGGCGTCACCCCCTGGTCGCCACTGATAACCGACCTGCCCCACCCTTCGCTCTATCTCGTCGCTATGGGGGCAGACAGCGGGTCTGACCCAGCGCGTCCACGCGCACTGCGCTACGCTGCGTCACCCCCGTGCCTTCAGACGGCGTTAGGTGGTCTCTACCTTCTCGTCTCCTCTGAGAGGAAAATGCTGACGGCATGTCAGCGATATTTGTTTTTTCTTCGCAACACAGCAGACAGACCCCCCCCCCCCCCTCCCCGAGCATAATTAAAGAACAACACTTGGGAGGGCCGGCCATCATTATGAGGCTCCGGGTTTTATGTCTGCGGGCCCTTGAGCGCGAGGCGGCGGGGAGCGGAGAGGCAGCTGTCTCCCCCGGTACCGGGGGTACCGTGGGTACCGTGGGTACCGTGCCCGGCCGAATCTCATCCACTTTTACATTTATGCGGCCCCCGTTCCTGGTCTAAATGTAAAAAAAATAAAAAACATTATTTTCGTCATGCGCATTGGCTGCAACTTTGCGCATCACCTTATGAGCACCAAGAGCTTTAAAAACAGCTCCACGGTTTAAAGTCGTGGCCGTACAGACTAGATGCAATGAGAATAAAATAATAGACAATGAAGCCCGTGTCGTGTGTGGACCATCGCAGTGACAACGCTGTGGTTCAGAGCGACGCGCAGAACGGACGCGTTCCGCGGGGGTCGCACCTGTTGCTGAGATTTTTACTGGGATGTTGGTGAGCGATGCGCCCCCGGTCCAGGGTCCCTCGCTCTAACGTGAACCGCTCACACAGATGTACAGAGTAAATGAACTGAGCAGGGACTCACCGACGGACAGCAGCAGGACGGACATCCTCATCGTCGTCATGTTGTTCCTTCAGATGAAGCGGCCGCCCGTCCAACGCTTCAGAAATCCTGATTTCTTTGTCGTGTTTCTACAAAGTCTTGTTGGAGTTTCTTTAAACGCGGAGTCCCGATGATGCTCTCTCACGCCTGTCGTCCTCGATTTGTATTTTGGAGCAAATAATAGCGAGCCAAGTTATTGTTTTGTTGTTTTATTGAAAGCCAGGAATGCGTCCTTTGTCCGTCTCCGCTTTTCTCCCTCTCTCCGAGTTGGGGATTTGGGGGAAAGTGTTTCTGCGTCTCCTTGGTTGCGGCTCTCTCTTTCTCTCTCTCTCTCTCTCTCTCTCTCTCTCTCTCTCTCTCTCTCTCTCTCTCTCTCTCTCTCTCTCTCTCTCTCTCTCTCTCTCTCTCTCTCTCTCTCTCTCTCTCTCTCGCCGTGTGCCTGGAAGACGTATTGTGTCGTAAGAGCCCCTCAGTCCGCAGCCAGCCCAAACAGAGCGTCCTGTCGTGTCGATCTGACCATGCGCAGCCGACGAGGGTCCAAGAGACGCTGTGCTCTGTGGTGGTCGTCCGACGGCCCCGCCCGTCGCTCATTATGATGAAGGCCAAATGTAACACGACTATAGGTGGTGGTGACGAAGAAGAAGAAGAAGAAGAAGAAGAAGAAGAAGAAGAAGATGATGATGATGATGATGATGATGATGATGATGATGATGATGATGATGATGATGATGATATAACGTAGGAGGGGCGTTTTGCCTGCAGGTGTGTGTGTGTGTGTGTGTGTGTGTGTGTGTGTGTGTGTGTGTGTGTGTGTGTGTGTTTGCGCGCGCGTGTGTGTCTGTGTGTGTGTGTGTGTGTGTGTGACTGTTAGTTCTATTCATTTAAAGATACAATAATGTGAATGTTATTTTTAAAGTCACTAGATTCCTAATGAACGTCAGAGGACAGAGAGGGTCTTCCTGTGGGATGCTGCGTTGGGGCGGTGGTCCTCATTCATATTCATGAGCTCCTCCTCCCATGAACCAATCATGATGGTTTAATTGACTTTAGCAGCGGCCCGCTCAGAGCCAGCTGGCATCGGGTCGACCCGTGGATTAGAACCAGGGCCCGGCGCCAGGCCGCAACACTGGGCCAGAACCCACACGTAAGCATGGCAACGGATTGGAATGCTGGGATGCAACAGTTGGAATCAGCTCTTGTGA
>JAXIVH010000022.1:833176-835676 GCA_036785325.1 Urophycis tenuis | reverse complement strand
GTGTAACTGTGTGTGTGTGTGTGTGTGTGTGTGTGTGTGTGTGTGCGTGCGTGCGTGTGTGTGCGCGGGTGTGTGTGTGTGTGTGTGTGTGTGTGTGTATGTGCGTGTAGGTGTGTGTGTATGTGTGTGTGTGCGTGTAGGTGTGTGTGTATGTGTGTGTGTGTGGGTGTGGGTGTGTGAGTGTGTGTGTATGGGTGTGTGTGTGTATGGGTGTGTGTGTGTGTGTGTTCACAGGATGGATGTATGATGTCAAAGCGTTTTGTTGCAGAGTCACTTAGACAGAGGGTGTGTATATGTATGTACAGGATGTGTGGAGGCATGTGTGTGTGTGTGTGTGTGTGTGTGTGTGTGTGTGTGTGTGTGTGAGAGGAACCCTCGCAATGTGGGGCATTCCTTCACTGTGATCTCATCATGGTACTGCACACACACACACACACGCCCACTCCCTCACACACACACACACACACCCACTCCCTCACACACACACCCTTCCTCATCGTCAGCCCACTGCCACGATGAGGGTCCATGGGATGCGGCTGGAATGTGAGAGCACATTCTCACCCCCCTCCCACACACACACACACACACACACACACACACACACACACACACCCACACACACACACACACACACACACACACACACACACACACACACACACACACACACACACACACCCACACACTCGCACACACACACACACACACAGGGCTCTCCTCAGCAGTTAACTCCTCCATCTTGTCTCCACTATCACACCTCTCATCACCACCTCCTTCTCCCTTCTCCTCCTCCTCTCCCGGCCTCCAACCTCTCCCATCACCTCCTCACACCTCCCGTATCTCTCGTATCTCACAGAGATACTGACCTGTGTAGGAGAGGAGGTGCTCCTGTGTAAAGGAGAAGGAGGTGCTCCCTGTGTAAAGGAGAAGGGAGGTTCTCCCTGTGTAAAGGATAAGGAGGTGCTCTCTGTGTAAAGGAGAAGGAGGTGCTCTCTGTGTAAAGGAGTTAGGCTATGAGGAAGACCGTGACTTTAATCATGGTTTGATGTTCATATTGCTCTTCCTCCTGGCTCAATGTTTTCATCTTGGTCTTCCTCCTGGCTCAATGTGTTCATGTTGTTCTTCCTCCTGGCTCAATGTGTGCATCTTGGTCTTCCTCCTGGCTCAATGTGTTCATCTTGGTCTTCCTCCTGGCTCAATGTGTTCATCTTGGTCTTCCTCCTGGCTCAATGTGTTTATGTTGCTCTTCCTCCTGGCTCAATGTGTTCATGTTGCTCTTCCTCCTGGCTCAATGTGTTCATCCTGGTCTTCCTCCTGGCTCAATGTGTTCATCTTGGTCTTCCTCCTGGCTCAATGTGTTCATGTTGCTCTTCCTCCTGGCTCAATGTGTTCATGTTGTTCTCCCTGGCCTCTCAAAACAACCACAACAGAGGTGTCCTGGCTGAAGGAGCCTGTCTCATCTCCTGACCCACACAGCTGTCCAGGCCAACATCCACATGTCATGTCATGGTGTTCGCTTGATTCCCTCCCAACGTCTGGTCTGAGACCAATCAAACTCAATCTGAAGCCAACTTCTCTGGCGCCTTTTAAAATCACTTTGTTGTTTCAGGAGCACAAGAGAGGGTGTTTGATCATGACATTTAATAACCACAGGTATTAATTGAGGCAAATCAATCAACATTATCTCACTAATAAACACTAATACTAATAATGGATGAGGCTGGAACAACTGGAGCTCCTCTTGCAGAGTAAAACAATGTGAGTCTGCTTGGTCTGCTACCTGGAGGCTGGTGGACCTGGTGGACCTGGTGGACCTGGTGGGACTGGTGGACCTGGTGGACCTGGTGGGACTGGTGGACCTGGTGGACCTGGTGGACCTGGAGGCTGGTGGACCTGGTGGACCCGGGGGACCTGGTGGACCTGGTGGACCTGGTGGACCTGGAGGACCTGGTGGACCTGGTGGACCTGGTGGACCTGGTGGGACTGGTGGACCTGGTGGACCTGGAGGCTGGTGGACCTGGTGGACCTGGGGGACCTGGTGGGACTGCTGGACCTGCTGGACCTGGTGGACCTGGTGGACCTGGTGGACCTGGGGGACCTGGAGGCTGGTGGACCTGGTGGACCTGGAGGCTGGTGGACCTGGGGGACCTGGTGGACCTGGAGGCTGGTGGACCTGGGGGACCTGGTGGACCTGGAGGCTGGTGGACCTGGGGGACCTGGTGGACCTGATGGACCTGGTGGACCTGGTGGACCTGGTGGACCTGGTGGGACTGGTGGACCTGGTGGACCTGGTGGGACTGCTGGACCTGGTGGGACTGGTGGGACTGGTGGACCTGGTGGACCTGGAGGACCTGGAGGCTGGTGGACCTGGTGGACCTGGTGGACCTGGTGGACCAGACCTGGGGGACCTGGTGGACCTGATGGACCTGGTGGACCTGGAGGCTGGTGGACCTGGGGGACCTGGTGGATCTGGTGGACCTGGTGACCTGGAGGCTGGTGG
>JAXIVH010000022.1:818176-830676 GCA_036785325.1 Urophycis tenuis | reverse complement strand
CTGTTTCATTTGATTGCATTATTGCAGCGCAGGATGTTGACATGAATGGACTGATGGATGGTGGAGAGCACGGGTGACACCGCTGTCGGCGGGTGAATGCGCGTACGAGTGGGTATGTGTACGAGTGAGTCAGTGTGAATGAAGGAATGAATGTGTGAGTGAATGGAAAGCAGTAAAGCTGAAGCTCTTTGCGTGGCCACAGACCACGTGGCTGTAGAGCAGGACCGACGATGACTGAAGGGAGGAAAGACGCACTCCGAATCCCTCTCTGGACCAGCAGTTGACCCTGACAAACTGACCGCAGTTATTTTAGGTGTGTGTTGAAGACAAGCGACAAGTGATGGTGGTGTGAGGGTGGTGAGGGGGTGAAGCGGCCGTATCGAAGGATGGGTGGAGCTGAAGGAAATGACAAACAGGAATTGGAAGGAGTGTGTGTGTTTGTCTAGAAATGATTTATTTGCCGGCAGGCCTGTGACACACTTTGTGTGTGTGTGTCTGTGTGTGTGTGCATGTGTGTGATGTCTTGTTGTCGACCTCTTTGTGTGTGACACACACACACACACACACACACACACACACACACACACACACACACACACACACACACACACACAGCTATACACAGTGTTTATTCTCAGAGAGGGAGTGGCACAGGAAGTAGCCGCCAGCAGTGTCCTGGTCCACAAGGCAGCAGCTTCTCTATAGGAGGAAATGGGCCTAGTGGGCGTCGACCTGACGGGACAACTTCCTGTCTGTCTCACTTCTTTCTTTAGTCGCTATTCTCAGCGTCCCCCGGCCGCATCATGTACATTATCTTCTAATTCAGGAGCTCAGGCCGCGCCCTGGGCAGCCCGCCGTCCAGCTGCTGCTGGGAACATTTCAGAGAACATTTAGAAACTCAACGAGGAAATCAGTGTCCCTTCGTTGATCCCTCCCATTCACAGCATTCACAGCCCTGACTGACAGGCGGGATGGATTCCCTGAGCAAATCAGGGAAGAGATGTCCTGATTGGTCAGAAATAAGCAGGGCGTGGCTAAATACATGTAAATGTGTTTGTAAATTCAAGTGTCTCACGTTATTGATTTAGTACCAGGACACCTGTTGTACCTGTTACCTGGGCTAAAGACATCCACTCTCTGCAGCACAAAACAAACCAGAAGTATGAATGAAGTTCAGTACATATGGATGTTAGCTGACATCGAGTATACCATGTCCGTGGTGACACATAGTGCACCATGTTGTCAGTGGTGAGATGACATAGTGCACCGTGTTGTCAGTGGTGAGCCATAGTGCACCATGTTGTCAGTGGTGAGACATAGTGCACCATGTCAGTGGTGAGACATAGTGCACCGTGTTGTCAGTGGTGAGCCATAGTGCACCATGTTGTCAGTGGTGAGACATAGTGCACCGTGTCAGTGGTGAGACATAGTGCACCGTGTTGTCAGCGGTGAGACATAGTGCACCGTGTTGTCAGTGGTGAGACATAGTGCGCCATGTCAGTGGTGAGACATAGTGCACCGTGTTGTCAGCGGTGAGACATACTGCACCGTGTTGTCAGTGGTGAGACATAGTGCACCCTGTTGTCAGTGGTGAGACATCGCACACCATGTCAGTGGTGAGACATAGTGCACCGTGTTGTCAGCGGTGAGACATACTGCACCGTGTTGTCAGTGGTGAGACGTAGTGCACCGTGTTGTCAGTGGTGAGACATAGTGCACCGTGTCAGTGGTGAGACATAGTGCACCCTGTTGTCAGTGGTGAGACATCGCACACCATGTCAGTGGTGAGACATAGTGCACCGTGTTGTCAGCGGTGAGACATACTGCACCGTGTTGTCAGTGGTGAGACATACTGCACCGTGTTGTCAGTGGTGAGACGTAGTGCACCGTGTTGTCAGTGGTGAGACATAGTGCACCATGTCAGTGGTGAGACATAGTGCACCATGTTGTCAGTGGTGAGACATAGTGCACTGTGTTGTCAGTGGTGAGACATAGTGCACCGTGTCAGTGGTGAGACATAGTGCACCGTGTTGTCAGTGGTGAGACATAGTGCACCATGTCAGTGGTGGGACATAGTGCACCGTGTTGTCAGTGGTGAGACATAGTGCACCATGTCAGTGGTGAGACATAGTGCACCCTGTTGTCAGTGGTGAGACATCGCACACCATGTCAGTGGTGAGACATAGTGCACCGTGTTGTCAGTGGTGAGACGTAGTGCACCGTGTTGTCAGTGGTGAGACATAGTGCACCGTGTCAGTGGTGAGACATAGTGCACCGTGTTGTCAGTGGTGAGACGTAGTGCACCGTGTTGTCAGTGGTGAGACATAGTGCACCGTGTCAGTGGTGAGATGACATAGTGCACCGTGTTGTCAGTGGTGAGACATAGTGCACCATGTCAGTGGTGAGACATAGTGCACCGTGTTGTCAGTGGTGAGACATAGTGCACCATGTCAGTGGTGAGACATAGTGCACCATGTTGTCAGTGGTGAGACATAGTGCACTGTGTTGTCAGTGGTGAGACATAGTGCACCGTGTCAGTGGTGAGACATAGTGCACCGTGTTTTCAGTGGTGAGACATAGTGCACCGTGTTGTCAGTGGTGAGACATAGTGCACCGTGTTGTCAGTGGTGAGACATAGTGCACCATGTCAGTGGTGAGACATAGTGCACCATGTTGTCAGCGGTGAGACATAGTGCACCGTGTTGTCAGTGGTGAGACATAGTGCACCGTGTCAGTGGTGAGACGTAGTGCACCGTGTTGTCAGTGGTGAGACATAGTGCACCATGTCAGTGGTGAGACATAGTGCACCGTGTTGTCAGCGGTGTGCTGCTGCTCAGCTGCAGGGGGGCTTTAGGAAGTGTGTTGAAGGATTCTAGCTCTCCTGGGATGGTGGGCTTCACATTTCTCCTGTCAGTGGATGTGGATAACGGCAGAGGAAGAGGTGCTTGAGGATAAACAAAGTGTCCTACATCTTTAAACAATTTAAACTTCAGATAAAGGCAGTAAACAGAACATGGACAGCTGAGGTGAGAGAGAAGTATTTGTTGTGGAAAAACAGCTGCACTAGGATAGCATGCAGTAGGCTCATGTTCCTGTTCATATCATCACACTGTCCTGAATATCAAATGTGTGAGTGTTTAAAATACTGGAGCCTAAGGACAGAACCCTGTTAGACAGTTACACTGGATGTGTGTCTGTGCGTGTATGTGTGTGTCTGGGTGTGGTTGCTTGCATGTGTGTGTGTGCATGCGTGCGTGTGTGCATGCCTGTGTGCGTGTGTGTGTATGTCTGCATGTGTGCGTGCATTTGTGCATGCATGCGTGTGTGTGCGTTTGTGTGGGCGCGTTTGTGTGTGCGCGTTTGTGTGTGCGCGTCTGTGTGTGCGTGTGTGTGTATGTGTGTGCGTGCATGCATGTGTGTGCGTTCATGTGTGCGTGTGTGTGTACGTGTGTGCGTGCGTGTGTGTGCATGCGTGTGTGTGTGTGTGTGCGTGTGTGCATGCGTGTGTGTGCGTGTGTGCATGCGTGTGTGTGCGTGTGTATGTGTGTGCGTGCATGCCTGTGTGTGCGTTCGTGTGTGCACGTGTGTGTACGTGTGTGTGTGCGTGTGTGTGCATGCGTGTGTGTGTGCGTGTGTGTGTACGTGTGTGTGTCAGTGGGGCGTCTCATGGGTGTGGAGGGGATACCAGGCCAGAGCATCAACATCCTGGACACAGTGGAGTCTTCATGGAACCAGGCGAGACCTCCGACCGTTCCCCGAGACGCTGAGCATGAATGCATTACTTTTAGTAGGAACGGGCTCATGAACGTGTGTGTGTGTGTGTGTGTCTCACAGATTGAGAGCTGTAACAAGAGTTGTTTATTGAAACTAGACCAAGAAAATGGCCGCCGCAGTCGACCAGAGAATCAGGGACCCTCTCACTCCTCCAGATGGGTTTAACTAACTACTGACCACCCTCTCACTCCTCCAGATGGGTTTAACTAACTACTGACCACCCTCTCACTCCTCCAGATGGGTTTAACTAACTACTGACCACCCTCTCACTCCTCCAGATGGGTTTAACTAACTACTGACCACCCTCACGTGACGACCCTCTGACCTTACCTCAGGTCAGTTCCTTTCTGCAGCCCAAAACCACCTTTCCACCTTTCCAAAACCACCTTTCCTGTCGGCTTCAAAGGGCCCACGTGACGCAACACCACCCCCGCATTACCCACAATCCCTCAGCAGACTGAAGCCAACGCTCCCAGAAGCCCAGAGGATACCGAGCAGCCTTGAGCAGCGACGCCGTCCCCCTGATTAGAACGTGTGCCCAGAGAGCAGATTAAATAGAATATCAAAGTAGAGGAGAGGAATTCATAAATGGCTCAACGCTGTGACTCCCTGGACTCTGAGCGTGTGAAGGGTCAGGTGAGTTCACGGAGGAACACTCCAGCACCACCACAGCAGCCAGCCAGACTCCACGGCCCAGAGCTGGCCATCGTCCCCCGGGCCACCGGGACACAGAACACCTCCCCTCTGGGGCCGACCCGCGGGCCTCGGGTTCATCTCAGTACCCCCGTTGGTACCACCCAGAACCACCCGCTTCATGTTCAGGGTCTGTGAGGGCACCCTAGGGAGACCAGCAGCCTTCTCTTAACCCCGGGCGTCACTTGACTGATCACAAGTTAGGGCGAGCGATGTGCAGCGTCCAGCTAGCCAGCACATCTGGAGCACCTCGTGCCACATCTGGACGTCTTATTGAGAGTGAAAATGATCTTTCCCTGCACCTCTGTTTAGTTTTAGATGCTTTGTTTGTACACCATTTGGATGTTTACCTGTTGGTTTACTGTTGTATTACACAAATGATGAGACGAATTACTGTTAATGCATGTAGATCAACACTGTCGGAGTCTGAATGAAGAGTAGAGAGTCATTTGAAAAGATGAGTTCTGCGTCTTTGAAGTGAGTTTTGCATTTATTTCAAAGGATCTCCATGATGAGTGATGGTGGTCTTCTGTATCGACCCGCCAAACACCTGCATGGGTCTGCTAGAACCACTGCTTAGCAAGGCCTTCAAATTAAAACATTCAACCCAAAAAAATACACTCCAGATAGAACTGCGCCCCTCCCCTCCCTCCCCCCCCCCCCTCACCAAGAACAAAACAAGTACACAACACATTCACAAAGTACCCCCATGACACAACACTGCGGACCACTAAACTCGTGTAATGACGCTAGCTTTTAAAAAACAGAAAAATAACAATTACAACCCAAACGACCTCCTCTGGTCGGGGGTCACGACCCCACCCCCCAAACTACACCCTCAGGAACAGAACGCTTCTCGGTCTGTAGTTTAAACTGTACACCCAGGATCCCTCGCTCTACACCCTCCCCCGCTGCCTTAAGACTACCCACTGCAAGGACTACTTCCTGCACTACTTCCTGTACTAAGTCCCGCCTGCCAGATGACCTTTAACCTCCCCCCCATGGTAGAGTTCAGAGGTCGCGGTGGTTCTGTCCAGGTAGTGGTGGGGGGGGGGCTAGCAGCGTGTGGCAGTGCTGCGTCGGGGGGGCACGGCCCCCGGTCAGGAGAACTGGATCTGCTGAACGGACGGTATCTGGAACAGAACACAGAACCACGTTTCAGCCAGTGACATGGGTTCAGAGAGGGCGGGACTTCAGTTACATGGGTTTAGGAGGGAGAGGGCGGGACTTCAGTGACATGGTTCAGAGAGGGCGGGACTTCAGTTACATGAGTTCAGAGGGGAGGGCGGGACTTCAGTTACATGGGTTTAGAGAGGGCGGGACTTCAGTGACATGGGTTTAGGAGGGAGAGGGCGGGACTTGAGTTCCCTGGGTTCCGGGACGGGCCTACCTGTTGGTAGGCCGTGGTGTACACCATGACGTTCTGTTGCTGGCCGTCCGCTGTGATGATGCCTGCTGGCAGAGGATTGGCTGTGGAGCAGGAAGTGACACGTCAGGGGGGCCGCTGACATCACGGCCAACATGGCCGACATGACAGAGATAAGACAGCACCCGCAGAACAACACAGAACCCGTACAGAACGCATCCTGTCGGGCTGGGTGTGAAGAGATACGGAGCTGATAGAGCGGGTTCTGGACTCACTGAAGCTGTCTTCGGTCAGCTCCTCCCCGAGGCCTTCACCCACGGAGACGCCCGGCATGCCCTTCTCCCCCTTCATCGCCTGGGAAACACAGGCAGGCCACATCAAGTCCAGCCCTGCAGCACCGCCCTGCAGCCGGCCGGCCCTGTGGGCCCCAGGCCGGCCCTGTGGGCCCCGCTAGGTCCAGCAGGAAGCACTTTGCAGGTTACAGATGTTTAGTGAACTACGGTTGGAGGGAACGGACCAAAGCCAGGACCCATTGTGCAATTTCCCTCAGGGATCATTAAAGTATTTCTGTCTGTCTGTCTGTCTGTCTGGGAGTGCCACTTAGGAGGTGTGTGTTTGGGTCGTCTCCAGTCCAGTGGGTTCTGGTGAGACTTTCCCCAACACATGTTCTCAGCAGTGAGCCAACATGTGATCATCACATGTTGTCAACATGACCCGGCCCGTATGGTCAGGAGAACTCTGCAGCAGCATCCTCTGGGGGAACCATGACAACGCAGAGCAGGACTCTCATGGTGCCTTTTATTATCCTCAGTGAACCGTCTCGGACCTCGGTGGTGACGTCACTTCTACACTTCAAGCGTTTTATTATTGTTCCGCGCAAAGTTTGTTGGAGAAATACATGGACGCCACCCGGAAAGCTATTGTCGCGGTAGTCGCATGTCGCATGAGCTTCACTTACACAACCTTGAGGAAGAATTCCAGGAACAGTACACTAGACGCAGAATGTATGTTCATATTTCAGTATATTTAGTGAAGTGAAAGCGTTGGAGTCGCTTGATAGTAGACCATTTTGGCATGCTAGCTAGATAGCATTACTATCTGTCTCCATAGAAACGGACGCCACATAACAGGTGACACTGGGCGCAGCCATCGTGAATTGTCTCGGAACCCTTGCTCGGTCTCCTGTGAGTGCAACCGAGCAGGCAAGTTCTCCGTCCGAGTAAAAGGGGCGTGTCCATGCGTGTCGCTAGGCCATGTCCTCGGACGTCCGAGACGGATCGATAATAAAACGCACCATGAGTCCTGCGCTCCACTTCCCGGCCAGGCAGCCCCTGCCCACCCCGCCCACCCCCCCCACCCCGCGCGCGGTCGCCATGGTTCCCAGCGACTCGGGAACGCCCGGCACAAAGCCAACATGGCCGCCGGGCCCTGCTGGGAACTCGCTCACCTCGCGGAACTTCTGCAGGTAGAGCTTCAGGGGCTCCACGTACATGTCGAAGCCCAGTGTGGACATGGCGAACAGGATGTCCTCGCCGTTGATGGTTTTCCTCTTCTCCTGGTGACAACGCTCGCTGGCCTCCGACGTGATGAAGCTGATGAACTCGCTCACGCACTCCTGCACACACTCCTTGGCATCTTTCGCAATCTAACACACGAGGAACAAAGGGACAACATGTGAAGATTTCAATTAGGAAAATATGTTGGACCGCTTTCTGATTGAGTGAGTGAGTCACACACACACACACACACACACACACACCTTCCCCGTCTGTGGTACGGCATTCTTCATGATGCGAGCCACGTTGGCGATGGGAAGGTAGATGTCCTGCTCCCTGAAGTTCTCCTTAATGCAGCCCTCCTCATGGTCGTTCAGACTTTCCTCCCCGTCATCTGAGACACAATGACCAGTCACTGGCTGCGTGCGGGACGGCTTCAACTCAATTACAAAATGACCTCACGGAATCAGGACGCGCGAGGGAATATCGTTGTTTTTATTTCCTTCCTTACCTTCCTGTGATTGCAACACGTAGTGACCGGGCGCCATGTACTCTCCCGTGATGCCCAGCTGGGAGGCGTCTGTGGTGGAACCGTCTCCGTCCATCTGGGTCACCAAAGCAACAAAGGATCAGCACACGGCTCGGCTGGATGGAGGTGGAGACGCGCGGCACAGTGTGTCAAGGCGGCCGGAACATTTCATGCGTCTGGGCGCCAAATATGTAACAGGGGAACCGAGCCGCGCCACGTTTACGCAGGGCGCGTATTACATCCAAACGAGACCCGTGCTAAACGTCCGGGTCTGGACTGAAGCTACAACGAGCTAGCAGACTCCGTATCGTCGGTCCGTGGTGTCGAGCCACCGATTTACGATTTGCAACGATCCGCTAGCCTCTCCGGTTAGCACCGCTGCTAACGTCTAAACGCGTGTCCGGCGGCGGGTCATCCTGCCCCCCGGCCCGGTGACCCGCTGTAACCCCGCGGCCGCGGCGGGTTCGGACCATCACGCAGAGCCCCGCACGCCGGCCTGCTCTTTGTCATGTGGCCGAGGCTGGGGCCGCAATGTTGCTGCTATTCTTCACCAGATGCCCGCTGGATACTTCCTGATCCGCAGCCCTCATTCACTCCGACAACAAACACAAATCACACACAGACGGACATTTCCATTCGAGCTAACGAGAAATCGGTTAGCAATCATTGGCCGGAGCCAGACACCAACCTGCGATGAAGCCCTGGTTGGTTACCTTCTCCAGACGGCTGTTTGGTTGGACAGAAAATGGCTGCGAAAGAACCAGTCCCTGCGCGGAGCTGCGCGTCCTGTCTGGCTCGGCCGGCCGCCGCAGTACCGCGGCTCACCGCCGGGGGGCTCCGTGGTGTGTCCCCCTCACCCTCCCCCCTCCTCCCCCCTACACGGTACACTGAGGACAGGCTGGGGGTCTACTGGGGGTCTGCGGTTCTACTCCCACCCTCACTACGGGGGGCTCTATGGCGGCGCTGTGTCTGCAGTGCAGACGTACAGACAAAGAGCGCAGAAGTGCATTTAAGTGCGAATAGCAATGCATATAATATACATTTCATTAACGCTATGTGATCGCCATCTACCGGTTTATGCATTAGGTGGACAACAATAATATTAAATGTTATCCCATGCAAGCTTATTCATGATCGGGGATGTGCGTCTGTTTAATACTTCACATTACACATTTAAAGATTGTACATGTATTGCACCACCCGTGAACCATTGAACACTACGCATGCGCGCTCGAACCGTCGCTCATGTTACCAAAGTTTCTGGGTAGGGAGTTGTTTGTGTGTAAAGCAGGGTGGTTTACCAGTAAACACCAGTAAACACCAGTCCATGTGACCAGCCTTTTTGACCCACTCAACTGAGTCGTGTTACCTGCATTCAGCCTGTGGTTAGTTGTTGTTCCTGCTTTCCGATTGATTTGATGTTTAAATGTGTCAAACAAACGTCGTCAGTATTGTGTGTGTTTGTCAGTCATATGCTGACGTCAGCAATGTCTTTACATAACGTAACGTTGTAATTCAATAAAAACATTTACTTACTCCTGCAGCAGCAGGACGAACAAATACTACTTTCACAGAGCAGGGCGATTCCACGCTCCGCCGCTAGAGGTCGCCACCGCAGCGCTCCTGTGCTCACTTTATTTACCCTCTCCAGCTGGGTTTATGTGAGGACCGCAGACAAAAACAACTATGCTTTTGTCAGTATTCCCGTGGCGTAACATGTATATGTCGTGCTCCTGTGTTCAATGTAAAACAGGACATTATAGGACAGATTATTCCCAAACAAATGACATTGACTCAATCTTACCGTATGCAGGATAGGGTGCCAGCTGTGTTGTTTCTGTGTGTCAGGGATCAACCACACACACACTAGTCTGATCCGGTCCAGGCGCTGTGGGGACCAAACCCGGACCAAAGTCCATGGGTGTTGTGTGGAGCGAGGGTCCTGATGTGCTGTGTGTCCTGCTGATACTCAGGGCTGTGCAGGTCCAGAGGAGGACTGTGTGTCTGTGGATCAGTGGATTCAGGAGGTCTGCTCGGGGGACTTGGATCGGCGAGGCTATGGAGCAGCCCATTGGTCGCTCTGCCTTTGATTATGACCTGCTGGTCGTAGGGGCGGGGTCAGGAGGTCAAGCTGTGGCAAAGGTCAGCTATGTCATCACATCATCTATCACCTATCACCTACATGCAACCCTCATGACTTGTCATCGTTTGTGAGCAGTTAGAGAACTTTTAGCTGACAGTTGGATAAAACAGAATATTTCCTCCTACTGTAATGACTTCTGCGTGTGATGATCCAGAGCCAGAGCAAAGCTGGGATCATTCTAATCTTAATATCATTTATGCTAATAGGGTGATCTGTAGAGACCTCCGACGAGAGCGGAGGGGGTAGGAGAGAGAGACACCCCCTCTATGGCAGCCAGCACAGATACTTAACCTGCAGTCTGAATCATTCATCTCACTGTCAGCCCCTCTCTCTCTCTGTCTCTCTCTCTCTGTCTCTCTGTCTCTCTGTCTCTCTCTCTCCTCTCTCTCTCTCTCTCTCTCTCTCTCTCTCTCTCTCTCTCTCTCTCTCTCTCTCTCTCTCTCTCTCTCTTCTCTCTCTCTCTCTCTCTCTCTCTCTCTCTCTCTCTCTCTCTCTCTCTCTCTCTCTCTCTCTCTCTCTCTCTCTCTCTCTCTCTCTCTCTCCGCTCCCTCTCTCCCCCCTCACTCCCTCTCTCTCTCTCTCTCTCTCTCTCCCTCTCCCCCCCCTCCCCCCCCCCCTCTCTCTCTCTTTCTCTCTCTCTCTCTCTCCCTCTCTCACCCTCTCCCTATGGTTCTGTCTCTCTCTCTTAGGAAGCCATTGGTTTCAAAGCGAGTTCTGGTGGTTGACCCATGACCCCATCTTCTGCAGGGCCGCCCCTCAGGTGTGTGTTTTGTTCACACACATCGTAGTCTGTCAGAGGAGGTTAGGCCTCATCTCTTCTCTTCCTACTCTTCTCCTCCTTTTGCTCTTCGATAATCAACTCCACTTCTCCTCTGCACCTCCTCCTCTCCTCTCCTCTCCTCTCCTCCCCTCAGAGCTGGGATGGTCCAGTGTAACCATGGTGACCGTTAGGAAGCTGCTCCACAGGGCGTCCCAGCTGGGCCAAGATATTCAGGACTCCCAGAAATATGGCTGGAAATTTAAAGAGACAGGTTTGGCAGAAATTAATGCAATCGTTATTAATATCATTAAAGCCATTATGATAATTTTCTGCTGAGCGTTTACCATGTGGGCATAAAAGTTCCTCACTAATAAAAGACCAACTTCACTTTTGGTCCTAAACATGACACACATACTGATACAGAACATCCGTACTCCCAATATGAGACATATCTGATGTTACTTGTCATGGTCTTCTCCTGATGTTCATTACATTATGATGTTCAGGTGGTGTCAGTCAGTAACATTGACGTAGCATTGTTCTTACAATTCCTGCAATCCAGTTGTGTTACAGCTGTAGTCCTGCTGTGTAGTTCAGCAACAATCACACGAGACGTGAGGACATGAACGTTGATGTTGTGGTTCCTCAGCCTCCCACAGCTGGGCTGAGCTCACGCAGGCAGTGCTGGGTCACGTCAGGAGCTCCATCCTGGAGGTCAGCAGGGAGCTCAGGGGCAGTGGAGCCACGTACCTGAGGGCCCGCTTGGAGATGGTGGACCCCCACACCGTGGAGGTCCGTTCAGGATGTCCAAACACCACCACATGTTGAGATGCTACAGAGAGCTGTGTGACCGCCACTCGGTTACAACATGTTGTGCTCTCTCAGAACAGAGCCAACGTCAGGCGTGATATAAGGGTGTGACTGCCATGTGGATTCTCCTGTTCTGCGTGTAGTTTTAAACTAATCCCAGCTGAGGCTGTCCTAAGTGTTACCTCTAGGACCTTCTGTTGATGTGTCCTGTGATAGGCGGAGTGATGTGATGGCCTGTAAACAGCCTGGACAACACTCAGTCAGCCTGAAGCTAAGACTAACCTTTAAGACTGCAGGCGGAAGTTCAGGCAACAACATGTTTGGAATGGACTTGTTACCAGAGTCTAGACACGACACATTGTTTGGAATGGGCTTGTTGCCTATCTGCGGTTTGATTTCTTCATTATAGACTAGAGTCTAGACACGACACATTGTTTTGAAAGTTGTGAGGGTCATAACTATACCACCGCATGCCATTTAAGGACCTCAGACCGTAACTGTTTTGTCCATGAGCACGGAATGTCTTTGCAGGGATCCTCTGACTATTCTGTTTGACCAATCAGGTGACAGACACCAACGGGAGAAGTCCCGCCTCTCTGTGGAGACACTGGTCATCGACCCCGGAGAGCGACATCGCTACCCTGGAGTACCAGGAGACAGAGAGCACTGCGTCACATGGTATGAACCCCACCCTGCTCTGAGTACCAGGAGACAGAGCACTGTGGTCACATGGTATGAACCCACCCTGCTCTGAGTACCAGGAGAGACAGAGCACTGCGTCACGATGGTATGAACCCACCCTGCTCTGAGTACCAGGAGACAGAGCACTGCGTCACATGGTATGAACCCACCCTGCTCTGAGTACCAGGAGACAGAGCACTGTGTCACATGGTATGAACCCACCCCTGCTCTGAGTACCATGTGACAGC
>JAXIVH010000022.1:810366-812866 GCA_036785325.1 Urophycis tenuis | reverse complement strand
GTATTACTGTATGGTGGAGCTATCGGCTAACTACCTCTACTGTATTACTGTATGGTGGAGCTAGTGGCTAACTGCCCCTACTGTATTACTGTATGGTGGAGCTAACTGCTAACTACCTCTGCTGTATTACTGTATGATGGGCTAACAGCTAACTACCTCTACTGTATTACTGTATGGTGGAGTTAATTGCTAACTACCTCTGCTTTATTACTGTATGATGGGCTAACGGCTAACCACCTGTACTGTATTACTGCACGGTTGAGCTAACGGCTAACCACCTGTACTGTATTACTGTACAGTCGAGCTAACGGCTAACCACCTGTACTGTATTACTGTACGGTCGAGCTAACGGCTAACCACCTGTACTGTATTACTGTACGGTCGAGCTAACGGCTAACCACCTGTACTGTATTACTGTACGGTTGAGCTAACGGCTAACCACCTGTACTGTATTATTGTACAGTTGGGCTAACGGCTAACCACCTGTACTGTATTACTGTATGGTCGAGCTAACGGCTAACCACCTGTACTGTATTACTGTACGGTCGAGCTAATGGCTAACCACCTGTACTGTTTTACTGTATGGTTGGGCTAACGGCTAACCACCTGTATTGTATTACTGCACGGTTGAGCTAACGGCTAACCACCTGTACTGTGTGTGGCTGATCCTTGCTAGACCAAGGAGAACGAGCCGCTAATCTTCATGATTCACTCTATGATCGAGAACTCAGCGCCGCGACCCCAGCTCTACCAGCAAGTAAGGGTCCCTGAAGGTCCGCCTCCACTCAGCTCCCACCAATCACATCCAACCAGGAGGTGGCCATAGAGCCCTGGGCTGAATTGGTTCACCTGTGGCCTGTATAGTAAGGTGCTACATAGTCCTCACTCTGCAGGGAGGAGGGAACTCCTGAACCAATGGGAGCATGTTGCTAACCTGAACCCAGAGCTGAGTGGAGCGTGTGACTGGTTCCGTGGCCTCCCCCCCCGGCCTCACCCCCGCTCCCCCCCATCACGAGCCTCTCCAGTTCTCATGACATCACGTCTGTCCTGCCTGTCAGCGCCTGTCTGCCCTTCTTCGTTTCAAGTGCGCTGGTGTCCGTCGTCATCCTCATCTTCATCAACCCATCCTGCTCCTCCGCTGTGTCCTGTTAGAGGGTCCGCAGCAGACCTGACACCCAGCAGCCTACTGGTGTGTGGTCGCTCTCATCACCATGACCACACTCCACAATAAGAGTCCATCGGAGGGTTGTCGGTTCCACCCCGTGTCCTCCAGCCAGGCACCACCCGGTCAGCTGGTGGTCTCTGGGTGGTCCGGTGGTCTGAGGCCCGGGTCCCCCCCCGCGGTGCGGTCCACTCTGCACCGCGGGGCTCCTGGCAGGCTGTGTCCTCACCCACCGGGCCCCACCCACCGGGCCCCACCTGGTGGGGATGGCTTAGAGGATGGCTTAGAGACCAGGGTCTCCTAGGTTCACCTCTGCAGTACTGTGGACGCTGAACCCCTGACCCGCTGTGATGGTGTCACCGGGGGCCCCTCCGGCGCCAGCCCCTCCCTCCACCCATCACATCACCCGGTGGCCACGCATGCTTTTGTCGCCCCCTGCTGTCAGTGTCTGACCTTGTGCTGTCTGTTTCAGCTGAACCCAGAGGGGTACCAGGACCCCTCGTCTGCACAGCGCACACGGACGACGTGGACATAGATGTAAGGCCACGTGCACGCTCCTGACGGGCACGCTCCTGACATGCACGCTCCTCACGTTCACGCTCCCTGTCACACGCCCCTGATATATGACCGCGTGCCTGTGTGTGTCTTGTGTGTGTGTGTGTGTGTGTCTTGTGTGTGTGTGTGTGTGTGTGTGTGTGTGTCTTGTGTGTGTGTGTGTGTGTGTGTGTGTGTGTGTGTGTGTGTGTGTGTGTCTTGTGTGTGTGTGTGTGTGTGTAGACCAAGCTCAGCAGACTGTGTGAACAGGACAAGACCGTGCGGATGCAGGAGGATAAACTCCAGCAGCTCCACAGAGAGAAGGTAGGGCTTCCTTGTCTCCCTTTTCAGCCCCAGAGCAGCCACTGCTCCACTGCTCCACTGACACCAAATAAAGAAATCACAAGCTTCTGTTCTCCATAGTCATCAACTCCCCACCATCACTCACTTTCATACAGATTTTGATCCATGTCTTTAAGGAATAGGTAGGGTCAGGCATCACCCTGCTCTAGAAGGCCTACAGGTAGGGTTAGGGGTCATCCTGCTCTAGGAGGCCTACAGGTAGGGTTAGGGGTCATCCTGCTCTAGGAGGCCTAAAGGTAGGGTTAGGGGTCATCCTGCTCTAGAAGGCCTACAGGTAGGGTTAGGGGTCATCCTGCTATAGGAGGCCTACAGGTAGGGTCAGGGGTCATCCTGCTATAGGAGGCCTACAGGTAGGGTTAGGGGTCATCCTGCTCCAGGAGGCCTACAGGTAGGGTTAGGGGTCATCCTGCTCTAGGAGGCCTACAGGTAGGGTCAGGGGTC